>QUSF01000029.1:6049959-6166263 GCA_003676055.1 Chloebia gouldiae
TTTTTTTGTTACTTATTCCCCCTGTAGAGACCTGAATGCCAATCGACTCCTCTCACAGCACCACCTACTGTGGTGGTCTAGCTGCAGGCTAGTGTGGGGAAAGATTAAGCTTTTTCATCTGTAGTGTTACAGTTCCTGGGAGGCTCCTGCACTGCTGTTTCGGTAAAGAGATTTATAGAAGCATTTGATGAATTTTAGTCATTTTTTTATCAGTCTGTAACCATAGAAATGTGTGTGTGGAGACCACTGCCATCTTAGGCACTGTTGCAATTTCTACAAATCATCTTACTTGTCTGCCTTATACCTTGTTTTATATCAAACTTTTCATTAGGAAGGAATAAGACAGCTTATATACAGAAACAGTACCCTAGTGCATCTTTATGCTGGTCATGCAGTGCAGAACAACACAAGAATGAGCTGGAGGAACAAGGCAGGGACTTTGTACGACAATGAGTTCACTTGATTGTGTAAGGTTGACGCACATGAGAGTGCAAAGCCCTTTACATTCTCCTTCATACACATAGAAATGTCACGAAAAAAGATGTCTAAGGGATCTAACAGTGGATATTTAATTGTCCTCAAGATGTTGCTAATGTCTATTGCCCCTGAGATACTTTCTGGCCAAAAATGCCTCCCAGCTAATTCAAGGTTGCTAAGAATTAATCTTTTGGGCTGAACATCATCAGAGACAGTAAATAAACCACCTGGTCTCAGAGCAGAAGTTAATATATAGGTATCACTCTAGAGTCTTGTCCTGTGGCTTTGGGGATGTGAGATCAAAATGATAACCAGAGGTTTCTGTTTAATTAAACAAGGTGACAAAACTGGATGTTCAGTAGCTGCCTCTCAGAATATCAATGCTCATCTTCAGAATCACAGAATCACTGAAAACCAGAACTGAAAACCAGGTTGGAAGACACCACAGAGGATGGTCTGGTCGAGAAGGGCCATCCCAGAACTCAAGGCACAGGATTGTGTCCAGAGGGGTCTGGAATATCTCCGGTGAGGGAGACTCCATCCCCTCTCTGCACAATCTGTCCCAGCGCTCGGTCACTGCCCAGAAGTTCTCCCTCATGTCCAGGTGGAACTCCCTGGCTCAGTCCCTGCTCGTTCCTCTGGTGCCATTGCTGGGCCCCCGGAGCAGAGCCTGGGCCCTGCTCTGACCCTCCCTGCACACAGGAACAGACAGGGATGGGGTTCTCTCTCAGTTCTCTCTTCTAGATGCCAAACAGCTCCATCTTCCTCAGCCTTTTCTCATGAGAGGGATGGTCCAGACCCTTAGCCATCATTGCCACCAACTGTTGGACCTACTCTAGCAGGTCTTGTACTGAGGAGCCCAGAACTGGTGTGTGTCTGTGATCCTGTGTGCTAAATTAGGTCTTTCTATAAATCACTGGCTTATTCATGTGTGGTTGAAATCGTTATTTCCATTCCTTATGTCTTTCCATCCATCTTCTATAGACTATTTTTTTCTGTTTGTTTTTTTTTTTTAGGATTTTTTTTTTTTGCTGTTGTTTGGTTTGTCTTTTACCCCTGGAATTCTAGATCTCTGGGATCTAGACAGTTACACTATTCTGAATTTCTTGTGTTTATGATTGTTTATAGACAGTTACCAGTAGGTACAGTTATGATACATCACAACTACATCTTGAAATTTGAATCTTGGGTGAAGTGTTGATATAATTGCATTCAATGGCAAAAAAAATTCCTATGTCAAATTAGAAGTATTTCAACTATTTTTTTCCCAGGTTTCTTGGTTACTCTTTTATATTTTCTTTTGTGCTCTGAAAAACTTCCTCATTGCTGCTTTGAATACTGAAAATCAGAGCTGTCAATAACACATATTGTTTTATGTGTAATTGTAATTCCTCTGATTTCATTGCTCTTGATTTTCCTGAGTAGGAAAGGAGAACGGGCCTTTCTAAAGACACAGACACATTGTATTTAAGCCAAGTGATACTGTCACCAGTAGGTTTGTGCACATCATCTTTCCACAGCAGGATCTCAGTTCTCACACGCGTCAGTAGATAGCCGCACCTGTTAGTGCAGCATAAAGATGTGCCTATTCAAACACTGAGTCCTCTATTCCAGAAGTCTCTGCAATATAAGGTAGCATAATTTAAAACAGAAAAAAAATCTCCATACAGGATTACAACTATTTGCAATCTGACATTATTCAGACAGGATTACTATATTATGCAGAGCATAATTACAAAATGCTATCCCTGTAGTACTGTGCTTTTGTATGTATGCAGATTATTAAAAATGGCTAGTCTTAAAATCGTTGCACATACAGTGCAATCAACAGTGAAGAGACTCTCATCTTTTGTGCATTGGTATAACAACATTACAGTTAGTGGAGTTGAGGTCCTGGCCTTATTTCTGCTCCATTATTATGCTGTTGAATATAAAGGATGAAACCTGTTTCTCCCTTACATCCTGCAACACCTGAGTAATTCTTCAGAAATAAAGGGTGAATCTTGGTTTCACATTGGTGTTGTTTTTTTTTTCTGACTCAGCATTTGAATACAATTAGAGTGACAAGACCTTTTTTTAAATTTTGCAGAAACTGTCCATCCACAGATACAAGGTCTGAAATATGAGTCAGAACAAATAATTCAAATAATTCAAAAGTTTCAGCAAGTTACAACAGCCCTACCACATTCATGTCACATTCTTGTGAAACATAACAAAATAGAAGTTTCCTTTTACTCCTGACTGAAACAAAAGTAGACATATAAAATGTAGGGCTTCATAGCTTTAGAATTATTGAAGTTGAAAAAGTCCTCTAAGGTCAGAATTAACCTGTACAACAAATGTGTTCACTACTAAACCACATTTCCAATTGTGACCTTCACATATATTTTGAACAATTCCAGTATAGTGATTCCCCTACTTCCCTAAGCAGCCTGTTTCTATGTCTGACCACCCTTCTAGTGAAGAACATTTTCCAAATATCTAATCTAAACCTCCACCTGTACAACCTGAGTATTTTTCCTCTTGTTCTGTCACTTGCTACCTTGGAGAAATACCTGCTTGGCTACAAATTCTTTTCAGATGAGCTTTCTTTACTCCAGGATAAATACCCTCAGCATCTTCAGTTGCCCAGGTATGTGCTCCAGACTTCCCAGTCTGGGGTGATGCATACAATGATACAAATGTGATAAAACATTAAAACAGGTCACACATCCTCTCAACGAACATAGACTTCTTGACTCTGAGAGGATTACCTGATGTAAGATAATATTTTCATTGGAACCAGCAAAGGAGGAAATCATCTTGCACTAACATGGAAACTTGGAACCAGTGATCCGCTGCCCTAACACCATCAACCACCACAGGCTGAGATGAACAGTGACTTAACCAGCCTGCAAAAAAACATAACTATAATCACCAATACAGAAGGGTCTTAATGACAGACAGAATAAATCCATGTTATGAAGAAGTAGAAATATTTCCCCAGATGATACAAGGGAAGAAAGGAGTGGATCTGTATTTCTCATGATTATTCACTGTATTTTTGAATGACAGTTTCATCTGATGACAGCATTAAGGAAGGTGAGAGGGACCAAATTTTTAGAAATGAATTTTACTAAGTTAGAGAAAAGTTTTCTACTTAGCTCTGGAATATTAGTTTAATATTGTAGGTGATTACACCTGACTCATATCTCTCATGACCTGAGATTAATATTCACTGATATTCACCTGATATTCACTTATTATTTGCATTTGCACCAGTTCAGCCTTGTCTATCAAGAGTGAGAATGTTCTTTTTAAATTTAAAGTTATTTTAGTAAATTCACAAAAAGAATTTATTTTAAAAATTATATATATGTATGTATTTTCTGGGACAGAAGGGACAGTGTAGAATTTATATCTTTCACACTCAGCATCATAAATTCAGCCTGCCATCAGTTAATCTAAATTAATTGTGCAGCCTACAAATGTTGAAAGAAGACTCCTCTCCTTTTGTGCAAGATCTCCAACCACAAGTGGTTCATTAAAGTAAAGGCAAATGATAACCATTTTCTGTAGCCCACATAAATCCAGAAAGTGCTGTACAAACTCAACATATAATATGTGAAGATTGCACAGGGTTTATGCCTTTTCCCAGTGCTGAAAGCAACCACAACCTCAAATAAAACTGCAGCTTGCAACCCATTTGAAATGTTATTCAGTTAAGCTCTTTTTATTGCTTAATAAACTTGTGCTTAATAAACTTTGTGCCATCAAAAATAGCACACACAGGAACAGACAAAACAGTCCCGTTTCACAAAGCACAACCAGGATCAGCTGACTGGAACTCACACTTTTGTTCATCAAAGGGCTGTATTCTCATTTTGTGGTCCTTGTTCCTATTTAGAGTTAATAGTAAATGTCTTTTCCTTATCAACTGTCAAATTGTCAGAACACACTTTATATGTTCAAGGCTGGAGGATTCAGGGGGTGTTGGAGGAAGGGGGAGGGGACCATCTGCTTTGTTGACAGAAGTTTACTCCCAATATTTTATACCGAGTAATTATTCAAGGTCCCTTGTATTTTGTGTCTCCCAGAGAGGAGGTATTAAAAATGCCCACTATTAAATGCTTTTCACATAGAAAGCAGGATTTTATGACCCTGTAACTGAAGGATCAGTGGTTTTACACTCTTTAGCCTCTACAATAATGTGTGCCTCATTCCCCCATGCAGGCCGTGCTGTGGTTAGTGTTGATTCAGTAAACAACATTTTGTTTCATCTCCACGGATATTAGGTCCATAGAGGACAGATTGCATTTGCTGATAGGGCCTTGTGGTCTTAAAGCATACTTGACTAATTCTAGCTATCATTTGGTGTTTGTTGTATTTTAAACAAGGGCAGAATTTTTTAAAGAGAGATAAAGTAGAAGAAAGAAGAGCAAGGAAGAGGTGTGAATTGAAGAAAAACAAGTGAATTTTTCAATGGCATTAAAAAATTAAATTAGGGAAAAAACCTTCCCCAAACCCTGCTTGATTGATTGAACAAGAGCAACATTTAAAGGAAAAAAAATACTACTCAGGTGGGTACCTGAAGCACAAATACCACTAATTTCTATTAACAGAAAATGCAAAGCTTTTTTATTTCCCATTTTTCACTCTTTATATTTAGATGCCATGTTCATTACTTATGTGGCATCTGAACATATTGTTTTCCCTCCTCTGGCTAGCACATGGTGCATGAAATCTTATCACATCCTTTGATTGACTAACCTCGTTAACAAGTTCACATGAAAGATACAGGTGAGAAGCAAATTTGCCTGAAATTACACAGCTGCCAGTGAGAACAAAGGACTGACCTCGGTAAGAGAGTATGACTGCAGGGATCCCTTTCAGAGCTCTGTTGCTGCTTTCTTTGATTATTCCATGCAGAAGAGGTCTCCATGGAAAAAAAAAAAACAAACAAAAAACAAACAAACAAACAAACAAACAAACTTATGTACATTCTGATCCTAATCTTGTTGCCTACCTAAGTGTAAGGCTGGCTCTGAGGAAGATGGGATTTTGGTCTCTTCCCAGTGCTGACAGGGAAGGCAGACAGAGGCAGAAGAGAAAAAGTCATGAACCTGTCTTGATCATGAAAGGGACTGTGCCAAAGTTCATTAGTCTGTATCAGTTCTCAAAGAACGCACTGAGGTTGTGTCTTTGTGGAAGCATCAGCATTTCCACCTCTGATAAATTAAGCACTTCCGATAAAATTTATGTTGAAAGATCAGCTTAAGGTTGCTCATTTCTGAATAAACAGTTGACGAAAGTAGATCTTCCATCCTCCTGTTACTTTTTTTCTTGCAGAAGAATTACTTAAGGAGGAATGTGTGTACTCAGCACCAAGACTGAGACTTCAGCCTTTGAGTATAAGACTTAAATCTTAATTTAGAGTTTCTGATTTGACCCCTTTTCACTCTTGAGATGTGTGCTATGAATATTTTCCCTGTTCTAGACCTATCTGCCCCAGATTCATAAGCCATTACTCAGAAACCTCAACATTTCACCATTTCACCATTTCTTGAAGGGTCTTCTGAGAAATTATCCACTAAAGTCACACTCCTGTTGCTTCCTAATCAGGGCTTTTTTGTTGTTGATGTTGGGGTGGTTTTGTTTAATGGAGCTTTTGTAAGCTCTTTCAGCAAACTCTAGTCAGCTTCCAAGCATCAAAGATTCAATTTTTGGTGGCCATCTCCTCATTTATAAAATTATGTTTTCACCACTCTCCTTGGTTTTCAGGTCTTTTTAGCAACAGTGAATGTTTCATCTTTGTAGAAAAATACTAGAAAACTCTGATTTCTGAGGTTGCACCATTCTGTTGTTTAAAGGTACGTCTATCTGGGTGGAAGATTGAATAACCATAGAATGTAAAGGATGGGAAGGGACATTAAAATGTCATCTACTCCCAAGCCCCCCGCCATGGGAAGGGGCACTTCCTGCTAGACAAGGCTGCGCAAGGCGTTATGCAACCTGGCCTTGAACACTTGCAGGGATGGGGCATCTACAGTTTCTCTGGGCAACCTCTGCCAGTGTCTCACCACCCTCAGAGTAAAGAATCTTCTCCTAATATCTAACCTTATTTCCCCTCTTTCACCTTGTACTCATTCCACATTGTCCTATCCCCTACAGATGCAGAGCTCCTGTCTGGCTTCCCTGTAGCCCCTAAAGACACTGGAAGGTTCCTATGAGTTTTCCACTCAACCTCCTTTTCTCCAGGATGAAAAGCCCCAACTTTCTCAGTCTGTCTTTACAGAGGACCTGCTCCGGTCCTTCTAACTTTGTGGTCTTTTCTGGACTTGCTGCAGCAGGTCCTTCTTATCTTGAGAGCAACAGAACTGCAGTCAGTTCTTCAGATGAGATCTCTCAAGAGCAGAGTAGATGGGGAGAATCCCCTCCCTTAATTGGTGCCCATGCTCCTTTGGATGCAGCCCAAGACACTTTTGGCTCTCTCGGCTGCGAGTGCTCACTGCTAGCTCAAGTTGTTTCTCGTCACCCCCTAGTTTATCCCTGCAGGGCTGCTCTGAATCACTTCTCCACCCCACCTGTAGATGTGTCTGGGATTGCTGCAATCCAGGTGTAGATTTTTGCACTTTGCTGTGTTGAATTCTGTGATGTTTACATGGTCTCCCCTCACGAGCCAAGACCTCTTTTAAAGGTCCCTCTGGATCCGTCCCTTCCCTCCAGTGTGTTGACACGCCACATAGCTGCATCCTTCCTGAGGTGCCTGTGATCCCAGTGTCCCAACAAAGATGTAGAACAGTATCCGTTCCCTGCACCGACCCCTGAGGGGCACCACACATCACTGCTCTCCACAACGACAATAAGCAATTGACCGCAACTCTGTGTGGTTAACTCAGATAATCTAAGTTAATTATTATCCAGTGTCCCAGGTCAGAGGAAGATTTGTACCTTTTTTGGTAACAGATGGCTGTCCATTCAAACTTATTCAGTGATACACCTGTCCACAAAAACCCAGCAGAATACACACACCCTTCTTGCACAGATGATCTTCATTGTCGTAAGAAAGGAAGAAAGAAAATAAATAAAAAGGATGGAGTAGAAACATTAGAGATATTGAATACCAAGAATTAGATGTTTTTTCTAAGTTACCCAAGCTAATTTTTAACCCTGAATAATCTTTGCTGGAAGTAATGTCTCTCATTGCACCTGTCTTTCTATCTATTTACATAAATATATACATAAAACCAGTCGCGCTCACAAGCTTCCCATGACAGTAGTCTGCTATATTTTTTCCACACATCCTCACACTCTCCCCTCCCCTCTTTACCCCTACCAAGTAACTCCTGCTGGGGAGATGCGCCAGCCAACTCCCTTGATGTGTCCTGCCCCAGAGATGGCAGCCAGATGGCCTGACATCTGCAGCAAGAAGAGCTGGCAGGTCGCCCTGAAATCTCCCACTCAAGGGAGCTGTTGTTATGTACTGAAGTCCTTATCCCTGGAAAGACTTCTTTGAATAAAATATATAATACATGATAAAATGAAATAAATCCTGAAGAAAAGAAAAGCAAATAGTATTTTGAGACTACTTACCACAGTCTCAGACGCAACTTTTCCCCATGGGCAATATTTGCAGTGGAAGCCCACCAAGTCTGTCATCATTCAGTACTTAAACACAATATGTGCTCATAACACACACTATGAATTACAATTTTTGTTAACACACATTAGAGGAGGCCATGGTACTTGCAAGTGGTAGAACACAAGTGGATCAACCCAAAGAGGAACAACTACAACTTCTGCATGTTTTGTCATTTCTCATGATCAAAATTTAAGGACATTGCACTGCTTCCACAGAATGCATTTTGGGAACTGTATGGGAATTCAAATACCTTTCAAACAGAGGCTGATTTGCACTTCATTACTATGAGGTTATGTAGCCAGAGAGGCTGACAGAGTTCTGAGAGGGTAAAAGGTAGAGAGAAATAATGTTAACAATTTGAAACACCTCCTGAAATAGTATTTTTTTTTTCCTAAAGCTATGAGGAATGTTGTAGCTTCAACCAGCACCTGTGCAGGAATCAAAGTGCAGTATTCCTAAGGGACTGCTGGAATCACCTTGGCCTCTTAGAACTATCTCCGTTATTATCTCCATTGAGTTTCCAGGTGTTCATTCTTACATGTAAAGCATGCTCTGAGAGTATTTCCTTGCTGGAAAATTAGAGAAAGAAAAAAAGAAAAGAGAGAAAAAAAGAAATAGAAAAATTAAAAAGGGTACCTGGTAACTTGACATTTTAAAGTAATCTAAGTTTGAAGAACAATTAGAAGATTTGAACAATAAAATAACAAGAAAAAGAAAGAAATTGAGAAAGTATAGAAGAAAGAGTAATCAGCATATTTCAGTATTAATATGAATTTTCTGCATATCTCATTCCTTTTGGAAGAGCCCTAGATGTTTGTATAAACATACAAATCTCAATTCTGAGCTCTGAAGGATCTCTTTAATTCACATGCAAATCAAAATGCTACCTGTGCACTCATTCTCAACCTAGAATTCTCCGAAGGTGAAAACCAAGTTCAAGGTTAATTTTGTTGCAAGAGAACAAGACACCTTTTGCTAAATTCAGAGATAAAAAGCAAGAACTATCTGCTGGGAAAAAAAAATAAAAGGAACACTAACATAAATCACTCAAACCAATCCACAGGTCAAATATATTACATGCATATTTGTCACCTTTTGTTGTCCAAAGCAATATCCACAAACTCGTTAGTGTTTTCTCATATAGACAGCCAGGCAATAGACTTCAGCTATTTTATACAGCTATTGGTAACATCTCTTGCCCAGAAGGCAGTGACAGACAGAGAAAGAGCAAAGAAATAACTTTCACAGTTTTTCTGTTTTCCCAGCTATCAATCAAATTCCCTCTGACATTGCTTCATTTATGGATTATTGCAAAAACACTGAAACAATGTGCAATGATAATGTTGTAAAGCAACAGAAATGAAATTGGTAGGAGTAACCCATTTCTCACTGTGTTCCCAAGCACCTCTCCAGTCTGAATTCCCAGCATTGTTTAAGCTTCAGTTCTATATAAGAAAGCTAATCAAATGACACTCAGGAAAATTGACTTGGGTTTTCAATCTAGTTTCAGATCTCTATTGTACTTATTTCAAATAGCATTTGTTATTCTCTGCATATCCTTAGGAACATGCCCTGTCAAGAAATGCCATACAACTTCAAACCATGTTTTTTCCCACCTCTATAACTTTTTATGTATTCCCTTTTTACATTTTATTACAGCATAACATCTAAAAATGAAATAAAGATTATAGGCAACGCTTCAGGACTTGTAGTTCTGTGGCTTGCTCTGAATATCAAGTATTGTCGATAGGAACTTGCTGCTCCACAACTATAAATTGCCCAAATCTCCCCACTGACCATCACTATAATTATTTCTGTTTGGAAATGAATGATTTGATCGGCAGACTGATTTTTCTTTTCTTTATATTTCCCACTCCCTTTCTCATCTATCTTTCCCCCATTCACCTGCACTCTGCATTTTCTCTTCATAGTGGATTTAAAGATTAAATCTGTATTTATTTACTATAGTTATCTCTAAAAGTAAAAGAAAACAACAGATTGGAGGGGGAAAAAAGGTAAAAGTAAAAAGTAAAGTATGAAGGAGGGAGGCAAGAAAGCATCAGTATAGAGAATGCACAAAACAGCCATCCCAGCCACTAATTTAACAGGGTTTGTTTTGTTTGTTTTTTCTCAAAGTGCAAAAAAGGAAATAAAACAGAGGTAGTTACTCCCTTTGCATCCAACACCTAAGGGTATTGGTAGAATAGGTACTGAAATTTAAAACACTCTTTCTGCAACCCTTTATTGCCCAAATGTGTCAGAATCAGAATGATAGGTCAAATTTAGTGCCCACAAAAGCCATGTTTGAGGTATAACTTACAACTGAAATCCAAACAAATCAGAAAAGGAAAGTCAACACATCAGTAAAGAATAAACAATGTCAAAGCATGAATTAGAGGTGTAGGCCAAAAGTACATAAAAGGGGAAGAGTCAGGGGGTTTTGTGTAGGAGCTGGGTTCTACTCCAAGGTCAGTAACAGAGCTGCAATAAATAGGAGTAATTTCTTTGTGTCAAATTAAAATGCCAGGGAGAAAAACTGGAGTTTGTTATTGTTTAATTTTCCTTTAGATTTTGGACTGCGACTCAACTGTTGTGCAGCCTCCATTTCCAAGACTGCTATTGATTTTCCAGGAGATAGAGAAATGCTGTTCTGCACCAGGGCCTGGCTTTTCTCCTGAGCAGAGAGGAAGAATAATGGTCCTTTTGTTCTCATTCCTTTACACAACACTTACCCTAACCAGCGTGGTATGGTGCAGTGAGTAGATCTGCATCACTGGGAGATTATACAAGTGAAAAGGTGTCATGGTGCTATCCAGAAATGAAATTTAGAGTCTTAACAAAAATGTGAGGATGATAAGAGAACATTCTGCCAGTCTGCTAACTGGACCTACTAAAAAGCCTTTACTAAAGCATCATACTGATGGGCTTAACCTGCTCCTGAATATAGAATTTGTTCCTTCTCTAGGAGGTCTTCATAGGGGTATCTATTCCTCTGCATTGTTTAAAGGTGCCTCAGACCTGAGAATAATCTTGGCAAGTGCACCAAGAGATTTCAAAATAATTATTTTTTTATTTATATGCCACTTGTTTCAACTAATTTGTTTAAAAATTCACGAAGAAGTTTTTAAATTGCAAAGAGCCAAGTGCCTGTCAAATTGACGAACTAGATTTACTTATCCACTTATCCACAAGGTATATGAACTCTCTACTATTGTGAGGTGTGTTCATATGCACACAAAAATCCACTTACACAAAGATATTTAATGTCACTGAAACAAAGCCTTCTTTGATGCATTAATTGCTAAAGAGCAGAGAATTTAAAAATCTAATTAAATTTTAGTAGAATATTTGAACAGTTGGATAATCTGTTTCTCTAGGTTACAAGAATAAATAAATATAGGTATATCTTTATATACTGTTAATTATTGAGAAAACATATTAATTGTACAAGGAAATGATTCATTTATGTGATACACAAAACATACCTTTCAGCTAAAAAATTTCAGATGAAGAGATTTTATTTATATATATATATATATACATATATATGACCTGGTTTTCATGTATCTCCCTTTTGTTCTTTTTAAACATAGGGGCAATGTTTGCTTTCTTCCATTTTTCTGGTACACTCATTTCCAGATTTTTCAGCTCTTCATGGATGCAGATGTGATATTAACCAACATGAAAGCAGAATACATGCTGGTATACATATAAGTATATGCCACGTGTTTAAATGGCATATTAGGATAACTAATCTTTGTGAATTTTTAAGTGAATTAGTTTAAAAAAGTGGCATATACTTAGATGAATATAAATAGTGCACTGTAACTTTCACTACTTTAGTCTTCCTGTCCACCATCCAGCAATATAAATTTTGTTTGTTACCTCAAGGCAATTTCATCCAATAGTAAATTAGTTAAAAAACAATTTTAATAAATCTTAATAGGATTTAATTGAAAATTGCTCTGTGACAGGTTAAGCATGGTCAATTTTTAGCCTTTTATTTTATTGTAGTATTCTTACATTTTATGAACTTCTGAGATATGTTTGCTTTTTATGCAATTTTGTTTCCTTTTCAGTCTGCCTTTTAATCTCATGCTATTTATTATCCCTATAGACTTTTTAGAGTGGTCAACAGATGCCACAGTAGGACCATTGCAGCTGAACCAGAACAACCTGTTGATCTGAGGGAAGAGCAATCAATTTCTCTTGTTGCCTTAAGTTTTACCTTTCATATTTCTCACATTCGGTGCTGCCTAGGTGTGTAGCTCTGAGCCTCATATTAAGTGTCAGTAAGATTTCTTCACAAGGTTAGTAGACAAAATGATCCTTTTCCATCTTGAGACCAAGGACAACTTACAAGCTTCAGGTCCAAAAGTATAAACAACAAAGAACTGAGGGGAGCGAAGAAGTAGGATAGGATTTCATAACCTGAAGCTATAACTGGACAATGGACCCCAATATGCAAATGGACCAAAACTTATAAAAGTGTGAAACCTCATGACTGGGCATTCATTCTGTGGACATTTTGGGTCCATCTTGGATGTAGCCCTGGCCAGGCTCTTGTACTGCCAAAGGTGTATCATTTTAAGGTCTTTTAATAAATAGATACTTTATTCACTTAGCTCTGTCTCGTGTCTGTTCCAGGTTCAGCATCTCAAGGCACCACTCTCAGGGACTGATTTGGATCTGCTCAAAAGGCTTCACGGGGGAAGTGCAAGAGAAATTGCAAAGAATGAGGTAACATTTGTCATATTTTTGTCAATGGCACAAATAGAAATCAGCCTAAGCTGGCTCTGAAATTTCTTCTCTGTTCCATTTTCTTCCTTTCTGTGTTTAAGATCAGTAAAGGCATATTTGTATAGAAAATCTTATCTCTTATTACAGTTTATATTCTTCCTTCATATTAGGATAACTTTGTATTCTTCTACTGTTTATTTAAAGAAATAAGTTTCTCTATTACTTTTCTTTCATAACATATTGTTGTATAATTCTCTGAATTTATTGAAATATTTCTTTCTGAAGCCTTATTTATGAATTCTTTTATTTTCTCTTTCTCCTTCTTAACTATCATGAGCTTTATCTTTTTGTGGTGCCATTTGTCTTCTAGATTGTTAATCGGTTCCTCATTTTGGATGAGATGATTCAATTAAGAGCCTCTACATAGAAATGAATTATTCTCAGCACGTCTGTGGGATGGTGGAAGTTTCATTCCATCAGCAAAGGCTGTTTGTTGCAAGTGTACATGAATGTCTATTATGGAATCCAGTTAAGAATGAGGTTTATATCTCCCTGAAAATGTTTTTATTTTGCTGCATATGACTCAGTTAACCTACCAAGGCTTCTTTGATACTCAGGTGTGAGAAACAGGCACTTTCAGATGAAAGCAGTGTTCAGGAACAGTTCTTCCTTGAAGTACCTGTTTTTCTACTGGATTCTGAAGAGGTTGGGCCTGAATAACCCAGATGTCTAACTTTTGGAAATCTACAGTTAATGAAGCAAACCCTGTTACCAATTTATTGAAACATTTCAAAACTGTAGTGAAATTGAATCTGAATTTGAAATCTCATTTTTAATCTCCTACAGGCTATGGAATCCAATCAATCATTAAATTTAAGAAGCTGTATAAATATTCTTTTTAATCCTACTGCAATAATAATTTGGAATGAATATAAAGAAGCTGGATATGAAACAAATCACCTTGTTTCCTTAGTAACTTCTTAAAAGTATATTCCCTCAGATCAGCTATACTATGAAGCTGCATTCCCTTGTACTGTCTATAACATAATGCTGAAAGTATCTGCCTGATGAATTTTGCTCTTAGTTTAATTTAAAAACTGCAGGTATTTTTTTTGTTTGGTTTGTTGGTTTCTTTGTACTGTCAGTTTGGGTTTTTTTGTGTTCCTCTCTTTCTTGCTCTCTAAATAAGGACAAGTAAAACTTAAATTTCCTCTTTTCTCCCTCTCTTGCTGCTACAGAATTATGCCAAATTATTAGAACATAAAATTCACTTTGCTCTACAACATTATTCTTTGATGGCCAATACAGTTTTGCTTTTGTTATACTTTCAGAATAGCTGGAAGACACAAAACAATTTCACATATTTGTCTATCATGTATGAGGACTTAAGAACAGACTCATTTTACTTAGGACACTGCCAGACCTTAGAAGGGTAAAGTCCAATTACAGCAGTTTATACCTATAGAGAACCTGCATGGCAGTCTTTTAATTGAAAAATGAGTTACAATTTAGGAAAATTCTGGATAACAGTGTAATAATGGGGTTTTCTAATGGCTAGCTCCAGAATTGTGCATATTAATACTGTTGGCACTGGACTGGACTTCATGTGGAACTAAAAGATGTCATATAGAAATTAGGATTTCTGAGTCCCATTTCTCAAATGAGGGTAACTTGCATCAAAACAGGGAATTTCTGCTTCTGAGTTTACCTATCTGCAGCCTAGGCATAATGTTTTGTCTTTTGACTCTTTCAAGGCTTAATTAATGAATGCATGTTTTACAGCTAGTTGAGAACCTCAGATAAAAGGGTCTATAGAAGTGCAAAGCATTATTATGTTGCAGGAAGCCTGATTTTCTTTTACATTAGAAAAACAAGACTTTGTGCAGACTTAATTGGGTTTTTTTTTAATTTATAAAGAGGATTAAGAAAACTGAGCCTATCTAAGTCTCCCTACTGGTAAATAAAAAGAAAAAGAAATAAAGACTAGAAGCAAAGAGAGGATTTATAATAAAATAAATAAATATATCCAAAGGGTAATACCTAAGTAGCTGTTTAGAAAATAAAGGGCCAGATTTTCTGAGTTAGGAAGTGGCACATGAATAGAACTATAACTAAAGAAAAAAAAAAGAAAAAAGGTTATGGAAAGGAAATTTTGGAAATAATCACATTTTAATCTGTTATCCTAACTCAGTTTCATGTTTCCCACAGATAAAGGAGAGTTTAAGAAAAATTGAAGACATATCCTCTCTCTCTCTTGTTATTTAATATTTGACATAGACATTAATGAATCATTCTGGGTTACTCTAAAGAAAAGAGAATTTTTTTATTTTGAGTCAGTTGGAGAACACTATAACAGTATTAAGCATCAGAAGATTAAAACCAAATCCCTTACAGATGGAAATCAACAAAGATCCATCTAGACTAACTCCATTGTTGCAGCTATACCAACTGATGGCAGCTGAAACCTAGTCCCCAAATATCACTGGAACTTTGTTCATGATGCTAGGGTGACCAGAAGGGTAAGCTTTCTTTTGGGTTTTCAAGGACTTGGTGCCAGTTTGCTAATACTCCTCTCACTACATTTTCTCACCATGTTTTGTGTTTTACTGTTACCAGCCATAAGCCATGAGAACCCATGATATGCTGAAAAAAAGAAGCCATAATGAACTGGTGTGCTATGAACCCTAAAATAAAGGTTTTCAGATCATATTCTATGTTCAGTTTGGAGCATTTGATTTTTAAATTTCTAAGTTTTGTGGGGTTTAGAATTGGTTGGGAAATTGAAATGCTATTTTTGTGGTATTTTTTTTTAAGTCAGAGCTACTTTATTCTCATTTGTTCAAAGTCAGACACATTTTTAGCCTCGCTTCCTGAGAAGAGGGAGTATATATCACCTTTTGATGTATGCCTGTACACTTACATATATTTCTTTCTTTGTTTTGCACCCAAATCTCAGAAAAATGTGAAGAATAATGTGATACTAATTTATTCCCCAAACCATGAAAATTTATGGCTGTTTAAAGACATAAGAACTCTTTTACGCATAGAAAATTTGATACAATTTTGCATCCTGACCAAACACATCTTGCATTAACTATCAGAGTATCCGCACAAGTATTTATTGGCTTTACTTCACTCAGTAATTTTTATTGTTTTTCTAAACCTGAAGAATTTTGCTCACACAAATAGAAAATATGACTATCCAATTGAAACAAATTATACTCAGATAAAGGCAATTACCTTGATTTCTCCTATAGTTTTTTAGGTTTCCTTTCAGAAAAGGAAGCCTTCCTCTTTGTGTTAAGAGGTTTCATTGCAATTCTGAGAACAGTATTTAGTCACACATTTTTGTTTTCTTCAACCTTCTATCAAGTGAGAGATAATATTTATCTTATAGAATAGCATTTTATAGGTCAGTGGTGTAATTTGAATAACCATGTGGTGACTATCTTTGAACATTATCAACTGTCAAGTAGAAGCAGCAAGGATATTTCTCTGCACGGATTAACCATCATCATTCTTATTCCAGAATCAGATAGACAATTAGACCAAAATAAGTTTGACTTTAAGCAGTAGAATACACAGAAGAGAGTTCCTATGATGGCCATGAATGTAGAAATGTATTTTGCTGGAGAAGGAAATTGAAATAACTTTGTTTGTTTAGCCCTGAGGAAGCTGTTCTCAGCAGTCCATGACAGACAACTAAAAAGAAGGCTTCTGTCAATAGGCTTCAAAAATCTGAGTAAGTGTTCAATCTTCCAGTGCAAAACTTTATATGATTGGCAATCTGAAAATACTGGAAAACAGCTATCCAGCAGATAAAAGCTGGCTGGACCAAACATTTAGGACAACTCCATATTCCAAAGGAGTGCTCCACGAAGGGCCACATCAGACAAGCAGACATCTTTGGGAATAGAAAGATTCAGGAATGTAATTCTAAAAAGAGAAGCTTCCAGTGTCATGAAATCTATAACTATATATGATTGAGGAATTCAATTTAGAACCAATATAGTCAATTGCAGGCTTTCTTCTTTTAAGGACTGTTTTTGAGTGCTGTGTAGGCGCTCCACTTCTTTTGAGTTCACTGAGACTTACTAAGAGGATACTTTTGTAGTTTTAGGCCAATGGATTAATGGATTAACTTTCAAGATGTTTTGTGAATATAGTCACTTTTTCACTAGGTAAACCAGACATGAAATGTCCCCCGTATTCAACACACTCACTATGAAATTGTACATTAGGAAATGTTCTCCTTTCTTTTTTTGTTCTATTAGGAAGAATAGGAACACATAAAGAACAATGCTGTAATCACACAAAAATATGATGGCTTAATGAGTCTTTTCATCTCTCTTCCCTATTCTCCTTGTGTACATTTTACTTAATACACATAAAAGAGGCAAATAGAAAGATAGGGGCATGAACACTTCTATCTCTGATAGGATGAAAATGGTTTGTGAGCTCATGGTCACTCTTTGTTTATGTGCTATTAACAATTTTCTTTATATCACAATTATAGATAGTGTAAGAAAAATTCTTACATGCACATAAATTAGAGAATTATCATCTTTGGGAAATGGTTTTAAGCTTTGTCCATCGTTTGCATGTGTTGGGAGGATCATGGTGGTGAATTTAATAATTGGCTCAGTGAATTTAGTTATTAAATGTAATTGCCTTGGAATTGAAGGTAAGGATATGCCAGACAATGGCAGAGAGGAGCCAAATAGCTGGAGTGGAGAAGAACAGCTCTGATTGCTTTTATATGCATCCTATATTGAAGAATCCAAAATTGTTCCCTGTGGAGCTTAAAAGTTTGACATCCTTTTTTTCTCCATATAGGAAATCATGGTGATTGAAAATCCTAAAGCACTAAAATTATTTAGAATAGAAGCTGTAAATATATAGATAGAAAATAAGTATTTTTATTGGTTTGTATCTCTAAAAGGATTAAAGCAGTATTAAAAAGAGAAGAAAATAGATTTTAAAGCTGTTAGGTGTTCTGCTAGTAAGTGTCATGACTATTTTATTTTTTTATTCTGGAGGACTGAGTAGGGAAAATCCAAAACAAAGGAAGAAATAGCCACATATGGAAAAAATGAAATAACAAAATAATAAAAATAATATTAACAGTAGGGGCATGCACACATACATTTATACATACATGTACACGTACTTTTACATATTAAAGCTTACATTTGCACAGAATTTTATTTCTAAAGGAACTGTAAACCCCTAATTAAAACATGTATTGAGCACTCACTGTAGAACCAACTAATGTTTGCAATATTACTTTTCCAGTTTAATTTAAATTGTATTCTAAAATAAACAGAGCTGAAAACAGATTACTAAAGGTACTCTCAGAGGGTATAAGAGAAACAGTAAAGTGTAGTCATAAATTCTTAGGAACTGCAAGTTATCTATTTTGTTTCTTCTCTAAGGTCCTGAATATAAAACAATGCTGAAAACATAAAAAATACCCAGTTTTACAAAACAGTGCTTAAGTAATATGCAGTATTTGCATGTAGAATATAACTTTTACTCACCCTAAGGCTGCTTTACCTTCTCTTAGGGATGGTCAGGTCTGAGAATGAAGCAGGAACAAAGGTACCTAGAGTTACTTTAATGTCTCTACATTTTGCTTTCTGTAGTTAGAGTACAGACCCAAATCTCATTAGAAGTAGCAGGATTCTATATACTAACAGGAACAGAATAATGGGAACTGGGGGTCTTTCAACTCAATTGAAACTGATGGGGATTGAGGACATGCAATGTCTTGTGGCTGGTGCTGAGCACTGAGCCAGATGAGGCTGAAATTCCTCTATTTCGTGGCTGTGAAATACACTAGTTATGTTTTCAGGATGGGGATTTTGGTTTTTGATATTTGTTTGTTTGTTTGTTTGTGGTTTTGGTTTTTTTGGGGGGGATTTTTGGTGTTTTTTGTTGTGTTTGGGGGGTTGTTTGTTTGTTTGTTTGTTTTTGTTATTGGTTGGTGGCTTTTTTTGGTTGTTTGTTGGGGTTTTTTGTGGGTTTTTTTTAGAAGAAAAAAAATTATATATACAGAAATTACTGACAATATGTAGTGAAGTGCTTCTACTGAGCACTCCACGGTGTTTTGTATGTGGCTATGGTCATCTGCATAAAGATTATCTTCTATGCTCAAATGGAGAGGTGTAGCTGAAGGTTGACTCACCATCTGAACAAGGGCATCAGTGTGGAGCAGATAGAGAACAAAGGTTGTCATGATTCTGCACTTTCTGCATGGCTTCATTCCTGTCCTCTCTATAAAGGATTGCTGAAAACCTTCCCTGAGAGGAGGTAGAAAGAAACTCACAATGAATTTTGTAAGAGTACCAACAGTACCCATGTTGGATGAAGATCAGAGGAGATGATTTTTAAAATTTATCTCGACATTGTTGCCTTTGAGGGAATTTTGGGGAATATGTAAATTAAAAACACAATTTAGTGGTATTTGTGTCATGTATAAATAGGAAAAAATGGAACAGCAGTAGTTCTTGACTCAAAAGGATGGGGACCTGCTAATTCTGTAGGTTGTCCTATGTCATCCCCACCAGACACCCATGCAAAAGCATTCCCCGATTTCCTGGCTCAATCAAAGCCTTCAACAAAGGACATTCATGTCAGGCTCTCTGTACCCACAAAATGACTTGGCAGAGCTGGGACGGTTTCTGTTCCATGTGGGTCAGCCATGGCACATACCATCATTCAGTGGTATGAAATCTTTGGTGGAAACTGTGCTGTAAACACATGAAATATGGGAAGAAAAATGTTCTGACCAACTCCAGACTTATTAACAACTGGCCAAAAAGGGCCCAGAAGAAAAGGAGAAGGTAACATATACATCCTTATATACAGAGAGTATAGACCATTCAAAAGAGTAGAAAGAGTATTGACCATTCAATAAGACTTCCACCTAAAAATAAGTAAATATCCTGCAGCTACCTATTAGGAGAAGACAGGAGAGTATTTGTGTTTGACAATTCCTCAGGTGTCAAGTAAATCAATTCCATATATTTATAACTGCCTCAGAAATATTTCTGAGAACTTCCCCACATTTCTACCACAAGCAATGACTCAGTCTCCTCATTGCGCCACAGCTTATTCAGAAGGAAAAGGTACCCTACAGAGCTAAACAGATTGAATTTTGTGGAATTTTTCTCTCAAGGCCATGATAAGACTTCAAGCAAGATCCCCTTTCCTCATTCCCCGTGCTTACCAAAGGCATGGGGGTCTTTTACACTGGAAAATGTAACAGAAGCCATTATATATCCAATATGCTGACTTTACTTGCTTTCTGAAACCCCGATTTGTGCATAGCAGGGAAGATATTCCACAGTGGCCAGTTCCATGGGCTATAAGGCTGCTTTTCGCTGCCGCAGCACTGTAAAAGAGCCATGGTGTAGCTGAGTATTGTACCTTACAACTGCCTGTGCCACTGGGATGCATCCCTTTGGAGGGATTAAAATGCCTAAAATGAGGGATGTAATGTAACAAGAAAGCACATGGAAAGACAAGAAATATAAAAGGGAGAAAGGGAAGGAAGTTATTTTGAAGAGGACTAATAAAGTATATGTCACCCTGCTGATTGCTTTTTCTTTTCTTTTTTCTTCTTTTTTTTTTTTTCTAACTCAAAATGCTTCCCCACTCTCAAGTGTCTGACTTGTCAGCAAATGAATTGCATTGAAAATCTCTGTTATTATCTTATTAAAAAGGTGAAGTTTTAAAGGCATTTTGCCCCATTATAAATTTGAAGTGATGAAATATAAAAGTAAATATTTTTGCCAGTCTAGTCTGCCCTTTACAGTCCTGCTTTCCTCTAGAGAAACAAAATCTGCCGGCTCTGGATTGTATCCATTTGCAATTGCCAACAGATTCTCTCTGATGAATCTTCAAGCGGTTGAGTCAGGTTGGACAGGCAAAATGTCCATCTGTACCATCCCTGATGGATGTAACAAAGCTTGGAATGCATTCACAGTACCAGAGCAGCAATCAAGAAAGCAGAGAACTAGTAAAATCCTGATCTTTATTTTATGTTATATATTTTTAGTCTTATTCTATTTTAATTTCATTTATCTTTTAATATAGATTGAATATTTTCTTCATCTTTCTGCATGGGAAATAGTGAAGTACTTTTCCAAAGCCCAACAGACAGGAAGATTAGGAGAAAATTTTTCAAAGCAAAGTGTGGGAATTAATCGATCAGCTACTGTTGATATTTCTGAGAGTCATGCAGCTAAAACTCTGTATGCTGCTTTGAAAAGATACCCCTAAAATGTCACAAATCTGGTAGGCAGACAGCTTCAGGAGATAGCAATGGTACATGTCTGCCTGTTTGTCTAATTTTAGGAAGATTACCTTAATCATATCTAATGACAGCGTATTTTGGGGGAACATTTTCTATCAAAATAATGCTGGCTGTCTAACATTTCCTATAGGAGTGCTACAATTTTGGGTGTTTTTTAATTTCAATGTATATATTTTGTGGGAAATTTTTGCTTTTGTCCTGAAAGAATATATAAACATAAACAAAATAAAATCAAAATTCTCAAATTCAATGGTTCAAAGCAGTTCCCTTTGAAGAATATATAAAGCACAAAAAAAAGCTTAGTCAGGGGATAACACTATGGTCTGAAATAATTCAGGCTGAATTTGACCTTTGCTGTAGGTTCCTGCTCAGCACGCCTTATGAAAGCCATCCATGAGACCTCTATTTCTTCTCCATGGGAGATGAAGGGGACACAGAGTTCCTGCAGAGAACAGCAGAAAAGAGACAGCATACGAAGTCAAAGAATAGGAAGTGATTCCATCTTTACTAGACCAAATCAATATTATCAATAAATCTGGAACAAAATTATGATACAATTACGCAGTGAACAGTTTGAATGAAAATGAATATTCTGAAAGTAATAATGTCTGAGCTTGGACCGGTGTCCAGACAGAACCTCCTTTTGGTCATAGGTCTTGGACCTAGTTTCAGATTGGTTGTTACCTTGCTGCCTATAAAATGGCTTCTTAGAATCAGCTAAACTTGTTTTAACATGTACTGCAGGAAAATCCATTAGGGACTGTCTTATTGGCAGCTGACTGAAGAAAATTTGAGTTATTTTAATGAAGCTACCCCAACACAGACGATGAAGTTGTTTCCCAGAAGTGTTCTCCAAGATGGAATTAGAAGGAAGAAAAGGTTTAATGACAAATCCACTGGTTCTGTGTTACCCCAGCCTTCCCTTTTTCTTTGGAGAAAAGCAATCTTTGTCCCATTTATAGCACTGTTTATTATAACTGATTCATATGTTGGATCTGAACAACCACTTCTTATCCAGGCAACTATCCTGCTGAGTTCAAAGACTTCCAGTGATTCAACATAAGGTGTTTAGGGGTGTCTTTTCAAAGTTATGTATCAGTTTAGTCACATAGTTCCTGCTAACATCAAGGGAAGTTGTCTGGTTAAATCCCCCATGTAAACTTCCTTTGAAAAAATTACCCCTAAAGCATCCCATCTGCTGAGGTTTGAAAGGGAACTTCAATCAATATATTTGTTAAATGAAATGTGAAGAAGATCCATTATTTGTACCCTGGATACTCTTGCTTAATAAAGAGTAACACAGTGATGGTTAAAACATAAGGGTTCTTATTCTGTTTGAATTAGTCTTCAAATGTTTGTCTAAAATATGCATATCTTTCACTTAAAAAAAATTGGACATAAAACTTCATTGGAAGAACCTCTGTCAGGTGACTGCTTTTTAAAGCCTTTTCTCCAGCCAGAATGCATACATATATGTTAGTGAGGACAGGTGTATATTTTTATGTACTTTAAAACTTCCATCAGTTCTAAGCATTTCGAATCATGAAATCAAAATTTCTTATGTGCTTAATGAGAGGCACCTCATCTAATTTCAGATATTTAGAAGTTTATTGTCTAATTTCAATCATAATCTCAGACTTCTCAGCATTTAATGGAGACTAAAATCTTCATAATTCCATAATATAATATAATGTAATATGATGTAATGTAATATAACATATAATATATTACAATGAATCCTTAGTCTAATATGGCAGCAAATTTTTATAGGCACTGGTTTTGTAGTATGCTGCCAAATGTAGTCTCGTTGGTGACATCAGTAGATTTCAGCTGTGGTTTAAGTCATCCTAAACTAGACACCTAAACATACTGAGATGTACCGCACAGTAATCCCTATTAGTCAGATTCCTGTTGATTATAAAAGCAGCTTGGTCCGTGTTACAGGTACATGTAGACACATTCAATTTAAACTGCTGAAGCCAGATAATATTTATTTTACTATGAAATTTATTCTCTCAAAGTACTACTCACTTTCCCTTTAAGTGTAACAGAAGCCCAGGTTAATTTGAATACTAAGGTTCCCACTTTTGTATAAACCTGTGCCTTAGCCTATTGTCAAATATAAAATAGAATCATCATAAAACTCTACTGATAAGAGAAGGAAAATCTGTTCTTTCTCATCACTTAGCACAGAGAGCAGAGAGATTCAAAAGTTAACCTGGATTTTTGAGTGAAAAACTGTGGCAATGCTGAAAGACTGATGAGCAACATTTCTTGTCCTCCGAGTTTATTTTCTGGTATCAGGACTTGGTTTTAGAAATACAACAGTGATATTTTCTGTAACACCATCAAAATCAGAAATGACAAAAGAGAATCATTGAATGGTTTGGAAGTGGCCTTAGAGATTGTGATGTTTCAACCTTTTTGCTGTGGTCAGGGAGACCTTCCACTGGACCATGTTCTTCAAAACCCCACCCAACCTAATCCTGAGCACATCCACAAAGAGTTTTCTGAGAAATGTGTTCCAGTGCCCCACCACCCTCAAAGCAAATATTTTCCAATTGTATTTTTAAATCAAAATGAAAAATTTCTGGCATCTTGCACTAATTTTCTTTTTTTTTTTTTCATATGTGAAACCTCATCAGATAATGTTTATCAGTTTCTCTTAGTAATATCTCATATTCCTAAGTTAACTCTGCTAACTTCTCATGCTGTGGCCTTGCTGAATGATCTCCTCTAACATGCACCAAAGTGACAATATTCTGGTGAAAATCACACTGGTGTGACCAGTGTGAAGATTGGATCACAGGAAAGTTAGTCAAGTCATGATGTTTGAACCACATTAGGGTGTGGCAGCTGAGTAAAGTGAAATGCAATATTCAAGAGTCTTCCTGGGAATGGGAATGGGAAGGGGAAGGGGAATAAGAAAGGGAAGGGGAAGGGGAAGAGGAAGGGAAAGGAGAAGGGGAGAGGGAAGGGTAAGGGTAAGGGGAAAAGGAAGAGGAAGGAAAGGGGAAAAGATCTATGGACCATTTCCCCTAGTATCCCTAGAGTGTTCAGCATGCAAAAATGACTTTTTGAAATGTACTACCTGGTTCACTAAACTATGATTCTATGATTCTATGATACTGTGAATAAAAATTAAATATGAAACTCCCTTACTCCCATAAGGAATAAATCTCTCAATCTGATTCTCTCATTCAGAAACTGAAGTGGGAGCTGAGGTTGGAGATGATCAAGACAGGACACTTCTACAGCCACCACATGGTTTTGATGTGGTTGTGTATTTATTTTGTTGGCAGAGCTCATGTTTCCTAGTTCATATTCTGCTTCTCTGTCTTGCCCATCCATCCTCCCCCCATTCTCTCACTTAGATTCACATCTCTCCTTTTGTTTTTTTTTCCTCTTCTCCCAGTCTCCCTCATGTCAGAGACCTGTGCAATATCATTTTCTGCATAATGAAATCTAGAGTGACATTAATGTAAGTGTAATTTTATAGTGGGGAATGGGCCTAGCTGATTGTTTCTACCTGCTGTGTTTTGATGATAGACATTGGGATGTCACCATCTGTGTAATGAAATTTCACCTCCATAATGGTTCAGATTATGAAACATTCTTCCAAGCTGTCTTGCAGAAATTTATTTATTTATTTATTTATTTATTTACTCAATAAGGATGGTGAAGTTTCTCATCTCTAAGAAGTAGGAGGGAGGAAAGGGGCAGGGACAGATGGGGAGGGGGGTTTCTGAAAAAAAAAGCTATGACTGGAAAAATAATAATAATAAAAATTATCGTCATGCCAGGGAAGAAAATGAGATTATGCCATCTTTTGCTTCAGTACTGTACCACATTCTCTTATTCCCCCATCTCCCCTAGCAAGAAAGAATAAGACACCAAAACCACATTCCAAACAGAATACTGGCAGGCTAATGCAGCAAATATTGATTTTGGAATTTTTACAGCTATGCTGTATCTTTGCTTCACTCATACCCAACTCCCCCAATACTGGTATGTGCTGCATAATGCGAGAGAGTCAAACTTTTCTTCCTTCTAAATGTCTGCTGTTGTGATTAGGAAGCTGAGTGATTCACATTAAGAGGAATCAGAGATGTACAGACAACATTTCAGAAAATGTTAAAAAGCATTTCTGTACGTCTTACTGTTTGGGATCAAGTGCTAGTCCAGAACATCACTTAATCCTTCTTGATATTTCTGTTCTGTCACTTTCATATCTATCTTTCAGAGGGTTTAGTTTCTAGAATATTCCTTTTCCTCCCTTTCCTACTGAGAAAAAGACATGGTTCTGGAGACTAGAACCAGGATTACTGTGTTTCCCCATGAGAAACTTCTATTGTGCAATTACATACCTCTTTTTCATTGCCCTCTCCCTTCTCCTGCCCCCCAGGCCCCTTCTAATGTCCTGTCACCTCTGCAGAGAGGAAAAACCCAGGTCTTCAGAGAGGTAAAACAGAAACACAGCCCACCAGAGTCACAGCTAGAACAGGTAATGTTTCTCTTTTCCCAGCTGAAGTGATAGTCTATATTTACTTAAAACTTTCAGGTGTGTCACTGTCTCAGCAGATCAGATGCTTTTAGATGCACTTTATGCCTTCAGCTTGAAAGCCAAACTCCAGAAATCCCACAAAACATGTGCATTGCAGCTACTTAGGACATAATTTTAAGAAACTCCAGAAATGTTATAAATATGAAATGCTTCACTTTGACACTGCAAATCAAAAATATCTAGGGAACACTGGGTGGATCAAGTGTGCAGACACTTCCCTGAATGTCATATGCTTACTGTATGCTCTCATGCACATAAAATTTTTGCATGGAAAACCATGGATGTCCATGCTCTAAGAGATCATTCCAAAAGATGCTAACAAATTTGGCTCCTTTATTTCTAACAACAGATGAAATTAGCTGTAACATGTGCCTGTGAGAGTAAAGAAGCAAAAATCCCTATATCTGACCAAGTGGATTGTGAAAGTTCGCCAATAGATAATTTTGTAATACAAGGAACTGAAGAGTTACAAAAAAATCAATTAAAAATAAAGGTATTGTTTTATATCTTTAGAGTAAATAGAAAATTGTTTCTCCAAGTTTTCTTGTTCTTCCTCTACCCTTCCTGAGTGTCCACTAGAAGCTAATTTGTGGGAATATTCATTGTTTTACATTTGTCTGGTTCCCCATTTTCTGACAGCCTAATAATCATGTGGAGCTGACCTTTTCCATGTTACATTTTCTTCCTCTTTTTATGGAGAAATGGGATCTCCTCATGGCTCCTACCTTGTTTCAGGGGTTAAATAGGCCTGCAAAATTTTTTCGTAGAAGGAAACAGATTTAATTAATAACAATAACAACAACAACAATAATAATAATAATAGTTAATAGTTGATATTATATATATAACTATTATATATATTTATTATATTGTTGATATTATATATATATAATATATAACTATTCAATAATAGTTGAATAGTTAATATTTTATCCCAAATTTATGCAGAGCTGAAGTAATGGGAAAAAATGCTGGAAGGGCTTTTTTTCTCCCAGCAAATCTTGTCTGAGGAAGAATAATTATTCAGTTCCCAAAAAAAAGTTTACTAAATTGAATAATTCTTCCCATTATATTTTTTTTTTACTTCTCATGATTATTTTTTTAACTAGTCTAGATAATGACATTATTAGCTAATTAGTAATAAATGTCAGTAATTTTATTTTACTGAAACCATTTGAAGTAGTCTACATTTATGCAAAATGCAGATTGACTGAAACTTAAGGAGGTATCAAGTTTGTTTATGCTCCAGAAACCCTGCACTGAGCCATTGCAGCACTTAGACTCAACTTCCATAGATGGAAGTGGGACCATGGATGAGTGGGCTCCCAAGAGAAAAGTCAATTTTCCCCTGATTAGGATTCTCTTACTGTAGTTATCAGCATATGGAAGTCAACTAAGTTTTGTCTAATCAGAGATCATTTTTAGCAAAGAATATGGGAGCTGAGTCAGGTACTGCCAGTCCTAGATTCTTCAAATAGAAAAGAAAGTGAGACCAGGGCTCCTCTTCTCCTTTGCCACTGAAGCTGGCCAGGTGTGGCTGGAGGGAATGTTTAAATCAAAGGCAAGTATCACAAACTTATTCCTCCAACAACCCAAGCGTCCACCACAAGTACTTGCTGTCTGGGTCATGTTCCTCTAGGAATTTTGATTTATCTTCTTCGGCTTTACAAGGACACACAGTAATAAGACAAGAAGGAAGTCATTTAAACAGAAAGAGGGTAGGTTTAGATTAAACACATAGAAAGAAACTCCTGAGGGTGGTGAGGCCCTGGCACAGGGTGCCCAGAGAAGCTGTGGCTGCCCCATCCTGGAAGCATTCAAGGCCAGGTTAGATGGGGCTTTGAGCAACCTGGTTGAGTGGAAAGTGTCCCTACCCATTGCAGGGGGTTGGAAATTGATGACCCTTAAGCTCCCTTCCAATCCAAACCGTTCTAGGATTCTAGGATTCTATGGACTTATTTTAGTATTAAAAATAGTATAATGCTTTCCAGCCCAAAATAAGCCCTCCATGAGGGATGGCTCTGATTTCTTTGTTTAGCTTTTTGAAGAAGGAAATCTTTATAGAATCTCTTGGTTCTTTCCATGGAAATAAGACAACAGACATACTCTTTTCTTAAAGAAGTGCCCTGCAAACAAAATATTGTTTTCCCTTTAGTAAGTATTTTAGCTTTGTGTCTTTAATATATATGAAATAAAAAAATAAAAATATATATGAAATAAAAACTCTAGTGGAAAAGCACTGTGTCTTCCACAGCCAGTGTACAGCAGATAGGAACACTGAATGCAGGAGAAATTTTTGAGGTCAGAGGCTTGTGACTCTCAGGGCAGTAGAATCTGTTCTTGGTGATTGACTCCGTCCATGCAGACATGCAGTCACCATTCAGCTCTCCTAGGTGAACCCCAGCAATTCCTTCCCTGCTGCATGCACAGATCGTGGGATCACAGAACCATTTAGGCTGAAAAAAACCCTCTGAGTTCATTGAATCCAGCCTTTGACTGATCACCACATTGTCAACTAAACCAGAGCACTCAAAAGTTTCTTGAATGTTTCCAGGGATGGTCACTCCTTCCGAGCCCTGGGAAGTCTATTCCAATGTTTAACAACCCTCTACATGAAGAAATTCCTCCTGATGTCCAGCTGGAACCTCCCTGGTGTAGCTTGAGGCTATTTCCTCTTATCACTGATTGCCTGGGAGAAGAGCCTGCATTCTATTGTCAGGGAGTTGTGAAGAGCCAAAAGGTCCCTCCTGAGCCTCCTTTTCCCCAGGCTGAGCACCGACAACTCCCTCAGCTGCTCCTGCTGGTCCAGATGCTCCATCAGCTCCATTCCCTTCTCTGAACAAGCTCCAGACCCTCAATGTCTTGACAGAAGGGTCCCAGAACTGACACAGGAGCTGTAGCCTCACCAGTGTCACATGCAGAGGGAAATGCACTCCACCAGCAAGTGCCATCAGGAGAAATCCATAATTCAGAATACTCAAACAACCATTTATAACAGTTTTCTACTCTCTGTCATCTCAAGTTCTTGTTTTTGTTATTCCTACTGCATTAGCAGGGAATCTGGGCATATGCCAGCTTGAAAGACTGAGAAGAGACCTATCGTGGATGGCTTGAGAAAGACATATGCAATTTGAGAGCAACTGTCTCCCACCTTTAGCCTGAAGGGAGAAAACAGGAATATATTAACCATCAGCAACCTTTAACTAAAGGGCTCTGCATTTCTAATCAGAGTAGCCTGTGACAAATTGGGGAGTGTGTCTGTCTGTGTATAATGCCTATATTTTTTGGTACATAACTAGACTTTGATAAAATAAAATATTTATAGGAAATAAATGAAAGGATATTTCCTGGGCAGCAATTTTTAAAGCTGTCAATAACTATTGTAAATGCTTAGTGCTTCATTCAAGAAATAAATTGAACCATATTAACCATGTATAACATGGTTTGAGTCATCACCCTCTAAACCAGAGGTTTGCCAGAAGCTGAGAGGCTAAACCAGGGGAACAACCATTGCATATTCGCCTGCTTGCTATTTTTTTTTCCCTTAAGTATTTTTTTTGACCACTGCAATCAACAGAACATCAGGCTAGTCAGATCTTTGATCTGTCCCTGCAAGGCAAGTCCTATCATCCTGAACTATTATTACCAACATTGATTTATAGTCCTCTTGCTTTTATAATTTTAATATAAGTGTTGTCCCCATTTGCTATGCAAGCATACAATCACAACTTTACTGAATTTATCTTTTCTGTGAACATGTTGAGTAAACCCACAACAAAAGTTAACATTAACTCTTTGGTCATTTCATTGCTGTTGATAAAATAGAGGTCGGGGTACTACCATGCCAATTAAATTTCTACTTGATACCTGACTTCCACAAGAAGGGAAAGTGTAACATGAACAGAGAGAGTGACATTGATGAGGGTTTTGAAAAGGCTCAGATTCACCTGGTCTAACTTTAGGTGTTTACCTGTGTCACACAGTTTAGAACACAACTGACTTGGCCTTCCCCTACAAGCAGTGAAGACATGTCAGGAGTTAACACATTTCTAAGCCAATGCTGGATATGCTTCTTTTTGTGAATGTAGGGCAATTTAGGATGATTGGACTCCTAATTTGGATCCCTCAGTGGGATGACTGGGGGAGTCCTGAGCCCAGAAAAGGTCATTGCATGAATTTGCAGTAATGGAAACAGTGAACCCAGATATATAATATCAGAGCAAAACTCAAATCACATCAGAATAAATTACACCTTTTTTTCTGTCTTTGAGAGAACAAAGCTAACCTAATATACAAAAAAATCAACAAATTTTATTAAAATAGGGGACTCTATTAGTTTGTACAATGGGTTGTTGGGTGCTTTTTTACACAACAGTTATAAAATTGTATTTTTTTGATGTTTTAAAAGTGGTTTTTAAGGTATAGAAGTGATAATAATGAAATAAAATATAGAACACTTGTTGGGTTTTGCTTTCATGACAAATAGGCACTGACAAATCCATGCCACATTACCATCCTTGATTGCTCTGATGGAACTCATTTTCATCTCCTGTTCCTCTAATTACATGAAAATTGCATACTTTTTATGCATGACACATTTTTTGCAGCTTTAGAAAAAGGTTGTGAAGGGGAAAAAAAAACATTTTTCAGTTTCTATCCCTCACTCATAAAGGCTATATGTCATCTAACCAGCTATCAATCCGGGTTTAACAGCCAGTTTTCTATGCTATTGTTATAATCAGAAAAAGAAGTATATAAAAAACAAGTTTTTCAGTGTGTTTTTCCCCCTTCTCTCTTAAGAATGGATATTTAGTGTGGTCTTGTCACCAGTCTGTTATTCTCTTTCCAGCCCTACTTTAGCTGACTTCAGATTTCAAAGCATGGATGAATGATTCAACACTGGACTAAGTAGAAAAGATTAACTTTAAACAATAGTACTTCCTAAGCTTTCCCCCTGTTCCTCAGGTTTTGCTGAAGATTTATTTTAATAGCCAGATGAGAGACATGAAAATCAGCATCATTGCTGCAGAGACATTAAAAAGTAAATGGACAGTACTAACAAATTACAGATACAAGGATAAATTAGATGACACAAACCTGTGCTTTAGTTATTTGTTTGCTTTCATGATGGAAAATGGAGGGGTGGAGGGGAAATAAAAATTTATGTTGTCAGTCTGTATTTAACTGTAATGGGTTTGAACCAAGGAGGTGAATTTTCTTCCTTCCAGGATGATTAGATTTCTAGGTATTTTTATCCTCACAATAGCACTGATGGACAATACAAGCTCCAGTCCCTTGCAGGCCCCTCTGCAGTTTTCCTGAAAATCCTCATACAACTTCAGCAGTGATCACACCTTGAGCTTTGCAGACAAATGTTTTTCAGGATGTTGCTGTTGTTTTGGGGCTTATTTCTAAGTTTCTCATTATTCATGCTAATTCTTATATGTCAGAAATATCTAGAAGCAGAGGCAGTACACATAATTAAATTAAAACAGAATGCTCAAGCACCTTTCTTAATCAAAGGCTAGCTTGAACCTTGGATATCCAGAGTACTCTACCTTTAGTCCAGGCTAAAGCTGAGAATCTTGCTAGAATAAACAGGATAAACCCACATTGGAAAGTGGAAAGCACGTATTAAAATTCACGTTTTCTTACCCCATTGAACCAGTTCCTGCAGAAACAGAATCTCCACAGACAGAGGAAAGTAAATCTGTGTGACCAACAGGGCTGTCAGTGCTGGCAGGCAGTGAAAGCACATTGGTGTGTCTGGTGACTGACACGTCTGACTCTGCCCTTCTGCCTGCTGTTGTACACAGAAAAGACTCTTTTGTGCTCTCTCAGGAAATCCACTTCCTTATTCAAGCTTCACATTAAAGAAAGTGCAAGCTTTTTAAACTTCAGAAATGAGACTCAATTCTGCAGGTTTTTTTTTTTTTTTATGAGTTAAAATGAAAAGGTGATCTTGGTGATAAGAGCACAGAGAAGTGAGAGTTTCCTGCAGCATTCACAGTCAAATGGCAAGTCAGAAAATAAAGCTGGTAAGATGCATCCTGAAAGAAAGAGTGCCATGCCATAAGCTCATTCTGGTCTGATCTGTATGCAGTTTATTTCCAACATAAATCATTCACAAATAAATAAAGTACCAATCTGTCCCTCTTAAATACCTATCCACATTATAGAGACTTCTTTCCCCTTTCTCTGAGATTTGTTTATTACACCCACTGGTTGCATCATCTATTAAATTAACCCCCAATCTAGTTCTTAAAAACCTGTGTAACCTTGAGTAAAGTTATCACAGATGATAAAGGCATCACAGACAACTAATCCAACTTCACTTCAGTCCCTGCAATGCTTTTATCTTTGTAATTTGTTCTGGTGCTGGGGATGAATAAAAAAGGAGCTTTACTAATCACCTGAGAAAAATTATGCATACTCTGTTTGTGCAAAACTGGAGACTAAATTTTGCATACTCTTCAAAAGAGGGACTGTCTCCATCCAGGGATGAAATTTTCAGTGAACTTGATAGAATTATTGTACTCATTTTATCAGAGTCAGGATTTAATTCTGTGTTTTGTGGCTTGTATAATGTTTAGTTCACTGGGGCCCCTACACACTGCTAAAATATTATCAATTAATAATAATGAATTTGTTTATTTTCTTTTTCTGAAGCTATGAAATGGAACATTTAAATAATTAACATCCACTCTGTTTTTTTAGAAAAGTCTGTATTTTCTATGTGTTTTTATAATGACAATAAGAGCATTAACTATAAATTAATACATTCCAGAATGGAAGTAGCAATGAGGTTTATTTAGCTCTACAAAGAAAAAAAAATCATGCTTTTTTGTCTTTATGTTCCTGCTATTAAAATCCTAGGTATTGATGCATGGAATTTCTAGGCTTATAATGACAATTGTTTAGCTAGTGGTGCAAGCATTTTTTGAGGAATATTTCAATTAAGAAGTCCATATTGAAGTTGGGCTTGCAGTCCTTTTTAAACTAGGACATACATTTGACCACTAGACATTTACAAAAACATTTAATGATCCCAGAGTTTCATAAATGAGATATAAATCTATGCATGTTTGAAAATTCATGCACCAAAAAATGCCTGATGCAAGAGTTTCTCCTAACTAATCTCTGGAAATGCTAAATGAATGTGTATTTCAATGTCAACAGAGTATGTAGATTTGAGAATGAAGATTGTGACAGCAAAATGATATATTTTCAGAGAAATATAAGCAATGCTTTTTCTGTTACCAGCAGTAATGATTTGTTTGATCTCTGATGAATTCCACTGTGTTTCTGTGCCTTAGGATCCCAGTCTATAAAGATGGGTTCAAAATTCTTGATGTGAAGACATGCAAATGATTCTCCTTGCAATGAGGAAAAAATACAATTATTTCTTAAGTGGCATTGCAAGCAATTTTGTTCTTAAAATTTCAAAGAAAGTTAAATAATATATAATTATAGGCATTCAATGTGAGGGAACAAGGTTTTTAACGCTCTCTAAATGCCACATGCACCTGACCTGATAATGTCAGTCCTATACTGTGAACTTCTGTAATCCAGGACCATCCTCTGGGGGAAGGGTTTTTTTAGTTCTTGTGAAAGGAAGGGTATTTTCTTCCATGATGGAGAAAATGTAAAGCCTGATGAACTGAATCAGGTACATATCATTTGGCTGAGTTGAAAGAAAATCTACAATTCTGCAATTAAAGAGATTTAGTGAGAAGTTCATGGGGGGTATAATTAGGAAAGATGGGATGAAATCAAGGAAACAAAAATGTGTTAAAATATTACAGCATGCACCTTACTGTGAGATCTATTAGATTATGGAAATATTTATTGCTGGAATGAGCAAACCTCTGGGTCTACCCAGCAATGAATAATGAGCCTGAACACTGGGTGTGAGCACCAGGACACACAAGCTCTATCATGATTCTCCATCTCTACATGCCCTCTGGCAAGCTGTGATGTCCTGCAAGGGCCAAATATGTACAACAGAAACCAAAATCAAAGTTAAACTATGCTGCTTTTTATTTTTTTTTCTCCTTTTAAATGGAATGCAGAGTCATAGCCAATGGAAAAGAAAAACAAAATGAACTACTGAAACAAACCATGGTATGGAGACACATTTTAGCAGGTGTTTAGTGAGTATCCAAAAACTGGCTGACTAGAAGTCATACCACTTTGATCAGAAGATCCAACACCTTTTTGCACATCCCCTTAATATAAAGGAGTAGAGATTGTTCCCAAACCTGTGTCTAATTCTGCAGCATAGCTTTTTCATTCCATTGTCTGCAATAATTTATGTATTACTTATTTATCAGAAATTCAATATTTGACATTTATCAATAATGATTAAAAATTCTAGTGAAAAAATACCTTCTACTGAGGAAATTAAATAGCAAGGTATCTAGTAAGGTATCATTGAAGCTGATGGTAGCTTTATTTTCCAACATCGTCATCATATTCAAGATAATAAAGCAGTAAAAACATTAATTGTGTATTTCAGCTTTGTTATAGGAGCAGATTACTTCTGAGACAGGGTCAGCATGTGTTATGATCAGTGAGGAGAGATGATGTGCTTAACTGTGGGCTTTTTACTTTTGGTAGTGAAACCCTGCTCAAGTAGATTTGCCTGTATACAACTATACAAATAACTATGTAGTATTTCTATATAGTTGTATACAGCCCAATTGCTCTGCAGTTGTTTTCATACAACTATATAGAAAATAAGTGAACAGCTCCAATAGAAAAATAAATTAATATGCCATTGCAACAGCAGAATACTACCCATTTAATTGTGACTTTCACTGAGGGCAACAGCAGATAAAGGCACACTAAACCTTGCAAGGTCATCCCTTTAAAGAAATTAAAGACTAAGGGAAATCTTTCTATATCTGGGACCATAAGTCAAATACCCACATTAAAAATTAAGCCTCTCACCTCAGACGCTGAAAAATTTTCTCCCTTGCTCTCTCAGATGCCTGAGATTTTCTTGCATGCTGTTTTATTTACAAGAAGCAAAGTAGAGGGCAAGCCTTAGAGTAGGTTAAAGATCTCTATTAGTTATGCTAATAATGCGGATTCTCTATGTATTATTATTTATTATTATTATCATCATCACTACTATCATCATTATTATCTTCCTCTGTGTGTTTTTCTGAAATTCCTATGTGACACCAAAGCAGGGTTCTCCTGCAAAGATTTTATCTAGTCCCAGCCATACAACTATTTCCAGAATTCTCACCGATAATGCCACAAGCATGAAATTGCTGACAATTTAAGAAAAACCTTTTTATGGTTAAGAGTACCTTTATTAGAAACAACTTGCTGAAATGCAGATCTGAGTATCATTTTGTTTCAGAAGTCAGGGAAAAAGTAAAACGGGTCAAAAGCTAACACCTATGTGCACATTAGTCAAGACTTCAATAGACTCTTAGTTATTCTCTACAAGTTTTTACTGGTTTTACCTCACCTGAAATACTCTGCTCTTACTCCAGTGCACACAGGATCATCAAATTAAAATTATTTATTATTCATCTTTTTTTTTTTTTTTTAAGTGTAAGAACCTGCCATGTTTTGTTCCAGAGCACTTTTAGACTGAAGTGGATATACATTATAAAGGTAACAGTATGAAAAGGAAGTATTACTCAATTTGCAGGTATATGAAAGAATGAGAATTAATGTCTGAGCCTTAACAGAGCTCACAAGGCCTGAAGTGAAGTCACTTGTCCTGAAGGCCCATACAGCTGAAAGACTATTTAAGGTATTATTTATTTTTTGTTTTATGTTTTATGCTTACAGCATTGGCAGTAAATAAACACACTGAAGAAGAAAACACTACTTAACGAGGAATAGATGAGATTGAATGTGACTGTTCCAGACCTGTACAAGAGGCACTGGCCCATTAAATGAATGTGTAGAGCTACTTCTTAATGTGTTAGCCAAGTAATCAATTTCTGAAAATACCAAATAATTTAAAAATAGCCCTGTTTGACCTGAAACCGTGCTGGCATTAGACCAGGCATTTCTCAGGTACCTACTTCTTCCCTTAATCAATCAGTTCTGACATTTTTCCTTTTTTCTTTTATTCCTTCTTCTCTCTCCTTGTTTTATAAACCTTCTTTTTTAAAGTTATGTGGCCAGCCAACCTGAAGAGAGAAAATTCTTAAGCTTCTTTTAATATTCCATTAGCTTTGTAGCCCATTAACACATTGGAGTGGTTGTAAAGGGAAAATCAATACAGCAGACACAGCACGATTCTTGAAACCAGGACCCTGGGGGTCTGCTCATGGTGTTGGAATAGCTTTGCTCCACAACCTTCAGCCAGCCACTTAACCTCTTGATGCCTCAGTTTATTCAGCTGTAAGCAAATGCAACAACATTTGCATACTGCACAAAGGTCTTGAAAAACGTAATTTGTAAATCTTGGGCATGCGTATCCATTCATTCCTACTCAGACTTGCAATTCTCTTACAGGAGTCAGGTAAAAATCTGAGGCAATTTCAGAAAATATTGCTTTTAGTATATGCTGTCTGAAATCTTTGAGTTAAACAAGTTTATCAGGTCCAAGAGTTGAATCCAGTGAAAATACACTGGGATATTTTTCTTTTCTTATAAAGAAACCAAAACTGAATTAGGAAAAAAGAAAAAACAAGAGAAAGAAAATTAGGACTGATGAACAAGACACAAAGATCTTTGTTTCACAGTGGAATTTATAATCACTGGGAGTTGCTTAAAGTAGATTTTAAGCAACCACAGAATATACTAGATATCTATACACATAAAAAATATCCCTTGACAGCTGAAGTGATATTTCCATTCAAATTTGAATGGGATCTAAAGATTCATTAATATATTCATGAAGTAATCTAGTCTCTAAAATTAGTGATCACAATGTAGGAAAGTTACCTCATGTAGAAATGTTCCATCAAACTAAAAACATTAGTTTTGAGTGATTTATGGATCTTAGCCAATATAATACTACTCTGTTACCATGTTCTAATCAATACTTGTATTGAAAATGTAATTGAGGACCCAAAGGTTTCTCCCACATTTGTGTGTGTTGGAAAGGATTTCCCTGCACAGCTTTTTTAGAGACAGGTATCTCTACCAGAGTTTTTTTCATAATTTTGTCTGGGACAGACCACATAGAATTAAAGCATATGCTGATGGTTGTGTACACTTCTATAATCTGTGTTTTCTCATTGATTGTTCAAATACATAATGGAATCATAGAACGGTTTGGGTTGGAAGTGATCCTAAAGATTCTCTATTTCCAACTCACTGCCCTGAGCAGGGTTGTCACTGACTAAATTAAGATTGCTCCAAACCTAATCCAGCCTGGTTTTGAGCACTTCCAGGGATGGGGCAGCCACACCTTCTCTGGGCAACCTGAGCCAGGGTTTCACCATACTCACAGGAAAGAATCTTTTCTTAGTATCTAATCTAAATCTCTCTTCTTTAGTTTAAAGCCATTCTCACTTGTTCTATCACCATACACCTTTGGAAAAATCATTCTCCCATATTTATAATTCCTTTAGATATAATTCCTATATAACCCTGGCTCAGCTAACTTCTAAGGAAACAAGCATGGCAAAAACCAGGTTTTTTGTTTTTCAATTCACCTTTCTTAGAGAAAGAGTAATTCAATTCCATCCAAAAGTGCTAAAAACTTAAAGGATTGTAAATTTTTACTCTAAGAAATATTTGAAAGATTTTATTTTATGTAAAATTACATTTAAGAAACTGAGACTTAAGAGAAATTTTCTGGAAGGATAGTAAATCTATAAACTCCTGTTATTTCAAGTAATTAGGTCAAAAAATTTCATACCTCTTGTTTCTGTCACTGCCCTAATCATGGTTCCATCAGGCAGAGAAACATTAGGATATGAGAAGAAACTGTCAGGAAATGGATTTTCTCTACAGACGCTCTAGCCTAAATTGTCTGAAACCACACAAAGATGGAATACTGACCTCACAAGTGGACACAGCAGACAAAAAGCCAGGGCTTGTACAAGTGAGGAGGGTGAACATGGATTAGGAGATCTGTTGACCAAGGAACTGTGATTCTTGGTCAGTGATTGATAGGTGGCAGCTGCTTCTTTCTTAGACCACATTAGCTATCTTTGATATACATTAAATTTATTGAGAGAAGAAAAAGAAAAGCTTTTCCTTTTTCTATTTCTTTTGCTTTTTCTAGACATCTATTTCAGTTTCTGTTGATGGCTGCCCAATACTTCCACATTTGAAGGGGACTGAGAGTTTGTGCACTGCCATATCCATTATTTTTCACTTTGTTGGTTGCTAAGCAGTCCCTTGTTGCTAAGTAGGGTATAAGCACTTAATTTACTACATTCTTTTTTCTTGTACCAGATTTTAGAAATTGCAGATCCTGTTTAATCAATGTGTAAATGCATGCTTTTGATGTATTTTTCCTAAGAGCAATATTTTGATAATTCTTAATGATACTTAATGAAGTCACCGCATGATTTCTGATTGTACCTAATTGAAGCCTGTGACTTGCATTTCAATGCTATCATCTTACAGTTTTATGTCTATCAGATGAAACTTTACAAGGACCCAAATAAATTAAGAAACATACTGACTTGATGCATTTCTTGGATTAAGTTGCTTGGAAAAATATGCATAAATTTTCAAATCAGTTGTAGGGCAAAAAGTATCTCATATTACAAGTCTGAGGTGGAAGAGGTGCAAGAAATTGAGATGTTTTATTATTGTGTATTGTTAGCTTACATAAAATGAGCTAAAACTGTAGGACTGGTTCTTAAGGATGGTGTCTCTTAAAAAACTATCAGAAGGCTTAATTACATAGAATTTTAATGAACGTGTAAGTTTTTTATAATGCTGGAAACAGATTGGCCCTGTACAAGAACATATGACAAACACTGCCCTAAATCTCTTGTAAAGTAAAATGCAGATTCTGCAAGTATTTGCTATCAAGAAGCAGTCCCACAAATTTGGTAAAATCACCAGATCTGTTTATCTGATAAAATTTTGGGGCTCTTCATTACCTGGTGAGTTGAGTTTAACAGAGATAAGGAGGACAAATAGGTATTTCCAGACTAACAGAGAAAATAAGCATTGTATAGACATCCCCCCCCTCCCCCCTGCCAAACTCAGAGAGAAAGGCAAGAGCAAGGTCCTGGAAATATCTTTCCACAGGAGAAATGTTCCAGTGCTCCTTGACACCTTTCAGTTACCCAGCTGATTGTGACTTTTAAGGAAATTTAAATTATATATGGCATTTCTTTCAACTCTCCTGACTTGCATCTGTATTTGGGAGAGCCCTTGTGAGACCTTTCTATAACTTGCCATCTACCAATAAGCAACAACAGCTGGTTTCAAGTGGGAAGAAGCAGTTTGATGTCTATTCCTCTTTATTACATCAGCAAGTAAAGTCAGTGGAAGGAATCTTTCTCCTTACATCCATATCATCACTACATCTACTTCTATTTGCTCATGTTCCTTTTGATTATTTATTTGGTTTGTTTTTTTCTTCTCTTACACAATCAAAAGTTACTTTGTTAAAAAGGCTTTCTTAAAAAAAACAATTAAAAGGACCAAATGCTTGAGCAGGAAGATTGGAACAGAAGACCCACTGTGATTCCTTCCATTCTGACTGAATCTGTGATTCTGTGAAATATTCAACAGAAAAAAAATACAAAAAATTGAAAATATAAGACAGAATCATTAAAAATTTTTAAGAGATGTTGTCTTTGACAATGAAATTTACAGCCTGAGACAGCCAGAAAAATAAATAGTGTCCTAAGTAAAGTATTTTCAGGCTTTTTAATAATGGTGCTGTCTAAAACAAAGTGGTAAAAAGAGAGCAGTTAAATATATGGGTGCTCTTAAATCCTGTAAGTGACTTCTGACTCACAGTACAAGTCAATGGACTTTGCAAGTTACTTATGTTGGAGCCGTGGCAAATCTCAGCATTGAATAACACCCCATTTTAAGTGCTCAGTTGGCAGAATGAGTCAAAGCTCTTAGCTGGGTTGTGACAGGGTTGCTGCAGAGTACAGAGAGAATTGACTTAAAAATACAGCATTCAAAAACCATCAGGAGTCAAGAGGGTCTGCTACCTGCTAACTTCTTACTTAGAGCATGCTTGTGGGTCAGTTTAGTGGAGCAGAAACTGGAACCTTGTTACAAAAAATGTCTAGCTCTTTCTGCTTATTCTTTTTTTTTTTATTTATGATGTGGAATATCATTAATGGAAGAAAGAAGATCTGTGTCAGGCTTTATGCTAACTTAAAGATGCAAAGTGGAATAGGTGTCCTTGTCCATTCAGACTCACCTCTGCTGGCACTGGCACAATGGCATGTGACCATTGCACTGAATTTACAGCGATCATCTTTAAAATCAGTTATTATTTTTCCCCTGCTGTTTTTGTAGGAGTAGTTCTCCAGAGAGGTTCCTAAATCCCAGTGGATAAAAGACTATTAATGGACTAAATGTAATTTAGTCATGGTCATTTAGACTGATTTATCCTATGTTAAAATTACCTTTAGCTCAAGTAACTGCTTTTTCTCTCTCCCTGTCTATTCCATACCAGCTTTAATTTTGCTTGGTTCAACAAAAGAAATTCCTTCAATGTTGTCTCAAATGAGTGGTCCTTTTTTCTGACCATCCTAGTAATTTTGTGACTTCCTCAAGGTATCAGATCAGATAACTTTTAATTTAATACACACTCTGAACAGTATAATTTGGATATAACACAAGATCACTTTAAGCATTAAGGAGAACATAAGTAACTTCTTTGGTCTATTTGTGCATATACAAGGTAATAATACAGCTGAGTTACTTTGAATTCACAGTGCTCTTGATAATTTTTTTGGCATTGTGCCTGTCCTGGCCAAAGAGCATTGCTCAATTCTAACACCACTGATTCTACATCAATGTCTCCAACCACCTTGTTCCATATTGCATTCAAAACGAGAGAAGAAAAAAAATCAAAGATTGGGTTCCTGCTAGTACTATCATTTCAAACATTTTCAAATCACTGCCTAATCAGCTCCCTTCTTGTTTCAGATTGTCAAACTCCTAAGCAAGCTATTACTCTTCCTTACAATACTAATGTTTCTTTCCAGATATACAGCATCAGCAAATCCTTGGATGATGTGAATCATTTGTTCTGAGACATGCGTGTGGAGAATGTGAATAGGAGACTAAATTGTTTTTATTCTGTCCACCAGAAAATAATATTATTTAAAAAAAAAAAAAAAGAAAACAACAAAAACAAACAAACTGAGAAATAGAAGAAAATATGTAATCTGTGTTACAGACCAATATATTTACTACTCTGCATACATCAAGCAAAGTTTGGAAGTCTTTCTGATGGTAATGAAGGAATTAAGTTGAAGAGCAGGAAGACCTTTTCATGCCTGACCTTAAAATATTTGCCCCTTTTTTTTTTTAATTTTTCTTTTATCCTTAGCAGTTATCATGGCTAATAGATGGAACACTGAATTATGGAAGAGCAATGAAAATCAAAGACTTGAATCTTTCTGGCAAGTTTGTGAGGAGTCTGTGAGTAATACAAGACAAACACGAGAGCAGAGGGGAAAGGACAGGATGGGAAGAAAGAGAGGAAATATATTGGTTAAGGTGTTTTGCTTGTTTGCTTGCTTGTTTATTTATCTTGGTTTGTTTTTTTTTAACAACTAAAAGATCCTCAAGGAGGAAGTCCATTTTGTATTTGAAGAAGGGAGAAAAAAGGATGTTGAAGTTGTTTGCTCTCTCCCCTACCCCAGTCCTGGATATGTGGTAGTAGGCACCCGGCAAATGTTTCAATCTTCCTGTTCATTAACTTATGAAGTTCTTTTAAAGACATGAGTTCAGACTGTGCCAAATATATGCTGCGCTTGTAATGAAGACAAATGCCCACTTGAAGCTGAGTTCAGACTGTGGAATTCATTTCACTCTGGAACTTTTATCGATCTTAAATTGGAGTGACATTCAGTCAGTCTTGTTAGATCTGGATTCAGACCATGGACTTAGAGGTGCAGCTCCAACAGAGTGCTCTAAAGCTGATAATTAAGGTTTTAATTGTTGCGCTCCTTTTACTGTCAATTAGCCTTGCATTACTGTTAATGTTTCTTTGGCTTGTCTTCTCCTAGAATGAATTCCACATCTTGTTTTTACTTTCCGTGTTCTCCCAGAACAGCTGAATTGTCTGAAACTCATGAGGATCATTGTCTAAATAAGAGCATTATTGGAGTAGAAAATTCCAGAAGGAAAACCTCAGGGCTCTTAGGAACTTATTATGGTACTTGAATAGGAAGCCAAGTTCTCTTGTGGTTGTATATAACAAGGAACTGGCTAGTTTACACACTACTGATTTGAAGCAAGATTGCTTAACACTGATAGCTCTTAGTCTAATATCTCTGAATCTAGAATTAAATTATCATACTTTTCTGGTCTCAGGCCATCGTGATATATGACATGGAAAAGATAAAAGGAGTTACTTCAAACAAGGATTTACCTAATCAGATATAAGTTATAAACAACTTTATCTGAACTATTCAATTAGAAGCATTGTGTAACCAATGGAGAGAAATAGCCATTGCTCAGATACAACTTCACTATTCTGAAGTATGATACAAAGTAGATGATATATGGGAATTCAGAGTATTTAATTTCTCAGGTTTTTAGACCAAGGAGATGAGCTACTGACTTCTACACTCTAGACAGAAAATGTAAGGAAAGCTGAATTCCTCTCTGAGTACAATTCCTAAGAAATTTCCAAATAAACTTTGCTATGTTTCATGGTAGTACTCCAGCAAAAAGAAAAGTATAGATGAACTAAGATAATTTTTTTTACGGAAATAAACACATCTTGAAGATCATTACACATGTAATACATGGATGGAATCAAGAATCATTGAAAAGATGGAGGTGGGCAAATAAACTGGGTAGAATCAGTCAATGCATTGCCTATCCATATCTTTGGTTATTTTATGGCAAATATAAATAATTACTTTGCTTACTCAGCCAGGTATTCCATTATCTGAATCAAATAAAGAGCCTTACACCATGGTCTAAGGGTATGCGTGTCAATTTTTAGTCACAGATTTGATCTAGACCCCAGGCTATGATATATAATTAAATAAAAGCTTTGTTATTGCATGAAAATCTACAGTAAATTTTAGGTTGAAAAATTCACATTAAAAAAGCACAAAAAATGAAAACAAAAACAAATAAACAAACAATAACCCAAACAAAAATCATGAACAAACTGACTAAACCCCAAAAAGTGTGTTTAAAAAAATCACAATATATTGCTTAGCAAGATCTCAGGCCAAATCTATTTTCTATAGAAACTTAAAAGCTGTATTAGGTATAAAGTTCTTTATTCTGTCAGTGATTGTTCAAGCTTCTGTAAATAGGTAGTTCTGTAAATACAAGGATATTCACAGTAATTCTAATGCTGTTTTATAGCCTATCATTAGAATTAGTAAAGCAGTACTTGATAAGTTCTGATAAGGCCTGATTCAAGAAAAATTGTTAGAAGTTATGAGAAAATTCCTTTTAACAATCTCCCCAACTTTACAGAGCATATCTGAGAAATTTCTCTAAATAATAAAAAGTATTAAGTATTTTAATGCTTTGTTTATATGCTCTTTCTCAGGCATTTCCTAGAACAGAAAATGATATGAACTATTATCTAAATTTACCTATTTCTCTTCAGTAAGTATAAGGAAAATCTAGACAGCTCTCAGTGAGATAGACAATATATGTAACCAGTCAGATGAATTTCGCTCCTTAACAAACAAAAAACATATTTAGTGAAGCACCTAAATGTGTTAAAATTTCACCATTAAAACAGTCATAAATATGTATACAAACATGTTTTAAATATAAATATATAATTCATATTACGTTTCCAGGATAACCAAATGAGTAGCGGGTGTAAACACATATTTTATAGCTCTCTTATTTCTTGTCTTTTTAAAAAATCAATTTATTTTTAATAAAATAATAAAATTATTTCTATTACAAGAGCAGGGAAATGAGTTCAATAACTTAACCTTTCCCTTCTCCCCACACAAACTCACATAAACCGTTAGTCAATGCAGTAAAAGACCTTGCAGACTACTCAGAATATAAATAATCATATCTAGTACAAATAAACAATCATTTACATTGTTTAACAATTAATGCCCAGCTCATGAATAAGAACACAGAACAGAGTCAGAAATATTTAATTTTGTATTATGGAACATCATTAGGAACTATTTGATAAAAAACAAATGTGGTAGAGTCTCTTAAAATTCATAACTTTCACATATGATCAGTTCTGTCATCAAGACACTTTATTCCTACGCAAGGCGTTTGATAATTATGGAACTGATGACATGCAGCATTTAAAAAAAAGGGTTTTATAATGGGTGTAACTCAATGGTGAAATTTCCTTTGTCTTCTCTTCTACTGTTTTCTTGTGGAAGATTATTATTTTGGTTTCTGGCAATTTGTTGTTAAAGCTATTTCTTCAGCACGCAGCCTGTGCTGAAGGAGGAAGTGGCTGATAAGAAAAGGAGGTGTCTGATACACCCTGGGTTAAATTACTCTACCTTTCCAAACAGGATGGGCAGGTATCTCTTTACACCTTCCTTTTCCTCTTCTGTTGTTTACAGTAAGCGAGAGATTCTCTGCTCATAAGAAACATCTTTTACTTCAGTTAAAGATCCAGGGAATTCTGAATCCAACTCTGATGCATTGAAATCAGACCCTGGCAGGGTGGCTAGGTACCACAAACCAATTCAAGAAATTAACTTTCTAGCAATGCATAAACCTGATGTTAATATAATCCAGAGACTTCTCTGTCTTGGACCACAAGAAACATGTGGAGAGTGCACACAACCTAATTCATCTGATGGATCAAGGCATTCCTCAAATGTTTTCCTCCACCCTCATCTTAATGATTTGCTAATGATCTTTGTAAAAAAAGTGACTTGCTCTGTATATTCACCAGAGGAACATCACAGGAAGGAACTGCATATGCAAATGAAAGCTAGAATGATGTAAAGAATTGTGTGCTCATGAAAGTCTGATCTGTTGAAACTGGGAAAAATGTAACTATATCACAACAATGTATAATATCAATGAAAAGATAAGGAGTTAAAATGTGCCAGAATTAAAAAACTTGGACTACCATGCCTATTACAAAGGAACAGAGGCCCTATTTTACAAGAATAAATAAGAAAATGATGTCTTCCTTTCCATAAAATACTGAATGAGGAAGAGACTCGTGACTACATAATGGTGGAATAAAATAACCTTGCATAGGAAATCATAAGGTTTTTTCTGATACATTTAGAGAAACAGATTTTTTTAGATAGAATGGCTCAAAGGCAATGGAATTATGAAATTGAATTAATTGCAACAGAGCAAAATATGTCCTTGCTGGAATAACATGCAACCAGCTTGCCATGCAAAGGAATATTTAACTACTAGACATGATCACTCATTATGTTTGTATTCTCTCTCACCAAAATGGGAAGACTAAATTTTGATCTTGCACAAAGAAGTTGTAATTGCGTTCATTAGGTAATTTTGATTTGCCATTTACTGAAATGCCAGAATTATTTTTGTTGGCTCAGTATGACCCAGAAAAGTGCGCCTGCAACCCAGAACAGCAACTGTGCCTGGACCTTTTGGAGCAAGTCCAGAAGAAAGGCACTAGTTGGACATGGCACTGGAGCATCTCTCTTGTGAAGACAGGCTGTTCATCCTGGAGAAGATTCACAGGGGACTCTAGAGCCCCTTACACTACCAAAACTACAAAAGAGATGGTGAGGCACTTTTTGTGAGAGTACATAGCCATAGGATAAGAGGAATGGCCTCAAGCTGGAGGAGGATTGATTTAGATCAGGTATAGGAAGAAATTTTTTACTGTGACAGTGGTGAATCACTGGAGCAGGTTGTCCAGTGGATTCCCCATCCCTAGAGGTGTTCAAAAGCAGGCTGGATGAGACACTGAGCTACCTTTTTTCTACAGAATGTGTCTCTGCCCATAGCAAGGGGTTGGAACAAGATGATCTTAGGGTCCATTCCAACCCAAACCATTCTAAGATTTGTTCCAAAATGTTGAGTAACAAGAACCAAAAATCTTATTATTATGTACCCTATGTGTCATTTCAATGAATAATAGTAATTACACATCCTCTATTTAGGCATTCTCTGAAAAAGTTTTCAAAAAGTTCCAACTTGGAAAGGAAAAATTTGATTTCTAGACCAATAGACAAGAATCCAGTTTCAGAGCAATCGTCCTCTTCTGTACCACAGATATGTTTATTGAAACCAGTTTTATCTCTTAAAATAATACTAATATTTATACACCAGCAAAAATTAAAACAATAAAACCAAACCACAAAGCAACTGCAAGAAAAAAACAAAAACCAAAAAGTCCCAAAAAATATTTCCGCAAACTCTCAAACTCTTTGTTAATCTTCAGTATGCAGTTTCAGCCTCTTCTGTTTCCATTTTATTTGCTTTGATTTATATGAGTTTTTATTACACAGATATTTAAAGAAATTAATGTTTAATGTTGTTTATACAATAACTCATGGGTCTGATGCAAATTCTATTGAAATAAAAAGTGAATCTTTTCATTATTTTAGACTGTATTGGATTAACCTTGAAATCCCCACGTGTGAAGAAAATTTATTATTTGTTATATTTTTTTTTGTGCGTGTGTTCATTATTTGTTGTTCTTTCTGTATTATTGAATTCAAATCAGAAATTATAGCCATACTATGTGACTTGTCTAATCTCTTGCAGGCATCATGACTAATCAACACAGAATGCTGTGTGATTGCAATTTTCAGTCTTTGGATCCTTCCTGAATATAAGTTTATGCTTAACCAAGAAGATAATTTTTTTTAAGAAAGGTGATTTTCTTCCCTAATGTGTTCTAATGGCATTTTAGATTGTTCTAGAGTTTAATAATAGTAGTGGTAATTTTGTCAAAAGTTACATGGAAGACAGTTGCTGGCACTACCACCAGTGAATTTTGATGAACAAAGAATTTGAACCTGATTTCAGTTATTCATTCTTACATATAAAAGCAATGAATGGAAAATTAAATTTTCTCTTTGATTCAATTACTTTGATAAAAAGATATGCGCATTTCAATATTATAGAACTAGGAATATATTTCTTCTTACAAGAAGTCCAAGAGATCCATTTTGAACCCTCAGAACTGAAATGTTGTCATTTTGCTTAACAAGAAAATACAGCACATATTACGGAGCTCCTGTAAACCCTTAGTAAAATCTTACTTGGTTTAAAGGTATCTTGTACCAGGAGCACAAAGGGATAGACAATCCTTATTCCTAAAAACAAGCATTCCTCTTTGAAAGAAGAGTGGCAAGAGATAGAAGAGGGCAACAGCAGTCATAACCAATGTCATAAGTTTGTGATGTGAAGAAAAATTTGCATGACTGTTAATTATATACACAACAACTCCAGTAATGATAAGATGGGTTAATATTTATGGCTTAGCCATACAGTAACTTTTATCAGAATTAACCTATGAAAAATAACCAACAGGAATATTTTGTGTGTGTCTGAGTTTGTTTAAAATGAAATAAAAGTGAAGAATACTTGAATGATTTCACAAATTTACTTAAAAATTAAGTTTTATTTTGTTGTATTTCTATTTTTAAGCTGTATTTATGTAGAAATTCTACATACAATATTTTTAACATATATTAAAAAAAAAAAAAGAGAATAAAAGAAAAGGCTTTCAAGCCAATTGAATGTTTTCCATGCTTTAATATTGTCCAGGAAAAAAAAAATCATTTTGTTGATAGGACAAAATGTTTGTTTCCTACTGAGAGGGAAAATTAGCTTTTCTTTTTTTTTTTCATTGTTTGGTGAACGAAAATTAGCTTTTCTTTTTTTTTTTTTCATTGTTTGGTGAACGAAAAATGAGAGTCTTAAACATTGTCTGAGAACTTTAATTCCTAAATTAAAATTATTGTACTGCACTCCCTGTTGTAGTGGATACCTATTCATCCTAAGCCGTCTGTGGTGGTGGTGGAGGAATGCATCTCTCCTTTAATGCCAATGCACACAAAATATCAGTTTTTACAGAGTCAGAAGGTGTATCTTTAACCTGTAGTTTTGGATCCTATGATTATTCCAGTGAAATATTACAATGGCAAGTGCACCGGCTGAAATACAGAGACTACTGAATGTCTTCATATAATTTCAACATCTTTATAAATGCTTTGGTTGTGACAAACAATTCATTGAGGTACCAAAGGTAAAATTATGTCCTCTGAACATCTGTTGACTTTGGAGCAGATTTGACAAAAAGAGGTATGGAGTGAAAATGTCAAGATCCAGGACAATTCACATAGATAATCAGTAGCAGTCATGCAGTGCTCCATAAAAAACTTGAGATTCTTCTTGATTTAGATCCAGCAGGATCAGGTTTATATTACTGAAGAAGACATAGTAAATACTTTATATTCTTCACAAAATATCAGAGATTTTTCATTGCCCTAAAGTTTTTTGTTTGTTTGAACATCTACAGCTGCTAAATTTGCAATTTGTAACCTACTTTATTTGAAATTTTAAAATTCACTTCAGTGATACAAACTAAAACAATCAGAAACAAATGAGAGAAAAAAAAAGATATAGGGATTTCTTCAAGGAATATTTTTATCCATATTATAGAGGGATGGTTAATAAGGTAAATAGAAAAATAATGTTTCTACTTTATATTGGCAAGTAGACCTGTAGATGAATCTGCTCCCTCTGACAATGGATGGTGCATAATTTGGGGATACATGCTTGAGTGCTTTTCATCAAACTCCTGTGAGGAACAGGAATCAAAATTATCCCAAGAATTTATACCGCAGAAGAAAAACCTGAATAAGATGAACAATGTGGCTGCTCTAGGCAGATTAGGAAAAAAAACCAAAACAAAAAAAAAAAACCAAAAAAACCCCTCAAGTGTTCTGAGCAGGTATTACAGATATGTTTGTCATGGATCTAGAAAGTGCAAAAGCTCACTCAAAAGGAAGTAAATATATTGAATATGTCAAGCTCAGGGAGAAAAGTCTGGACTACTACCCAGAATAGTTAGCTAAACCTCCAAGATAGATTTTTATGGGTTTTTTGTTTGTTTGTTTTTTTGTTTTTGTTTTTTTTTTTTTTTTTTCTGAATAGATCTCTCTTCTCTGCAGCCTAGACTAACATCAGAAAAAAGAAGTATTTTTTTTCAGCACCTGACTTCTTTTCACTCTAAGGTTACCCAAGTGCCAAATATTATTCCATAATATTCAGTGATTTTTTTTCTTCCTTTTCTCTGGAAATTGATCTTAATCCCAACTAATCTACAGAAGGAGGGATTATAATTTGAGCCAGAGCTTCAGGAAGGTGTAACCACACTATTAGATACATGAGAAAGAGTTGTTCTTTACAGAAATTGAATTCCTTAAGTGAGTAACTTCAGTTTATCATGTAATTACCTTTTTATCATTTTCTGCCCACATGCACACATATAAATATACATACCCATACATTCATACATCGATATGCATGAATATGTTCAGACAAAGAGTCTAAGACGAGGGGTTTTGGAGGTCATCAACAAACCTCAAACTCTGGACAGAACTGGACTTCACACTTGCTGCTCAAGCTGGAAGACAGAAATAACAAGATAATTATCTTGCGATATACACAGTGCTTACCTTGCACTGTTTATATAGCATGAGGCCAACAGATAAAATGTAGCTACTCAAAAAATATATGTAGCAAACAATGTGCTTAAAATAAAGCCAGACCCTTTCTTCTGGCCTTTGAGGTTTTTTTGGTTTTTTTTTTCCTTTTTTATTTTTTTAATTTAGTAATTTAGCATGCCATCCATCAGCTCTTTGTTCTGCTGACTTATGAGCGAAACAGAAATTGGTGCAACAAATTTGTGGTTTTAACAGGTTTATTATTACATTATTCCTTTATAGGGTCTACGTAATTGCACAAAATGATGTTATAAATTCCCACCAGAAATACTGATCCTTCTGTATCCTGATGTCCGATGTCTAGAGGACATGAGCAGTGAGTCTCCCTCTCCTGCTATTAGTATGCCTACATGTTCCTTTTGGTGTATTAGAGGACAAAGCAAACAGGGGACAAGGCCTAAGTGATCCAAATGGATAGAGGAAAAGGGAGAGAAAGAAGAGAGAGGATTTGAAAATAAGCCAACAAGCACTTACAGCAAAACTAAATACCAGCAAAACATTTTCTTCACAACTAAGGTTGAATCAAAACCCTATTCCCCCAGCATATGAATTAGAAGAACAATCGTGTGATTATGATTAAAAAAAAAGAGCATTACATTTTATGTTCAGCTATAATTGGTATTTATGACAATTTATGTAAACAGTAATGAAGCCTATGTGATTTTTGCAGGGAAATTGCATTATGACACCAATGATCGTTACTGTTAATTTTCCTGAAGATGATGGCAATCAGCAGGCATAGTTTCATTGTAAATAGGTTAATTTAAAATTCAAACGCTGTTGGTATTTCAAAATGAGTTCACATTTGATTTCCGAAAGCTTTGGCCCTGGCTGTCAGGATGTTGGGGAAAGAATGTTTCACAACAGAAAGAAAGAAAGAGAAAATGAGAATGAGGAAGAGAGACTAAATAAGCTTTCTTCTAGAAATGTGTTTTTCCCTGCTAATTCAACTATGTTACTAGATGTGTTGTGATCTGCTGTTTTTTAGCTGATTGTTTTTCAAAAGTTCGTAGTGAAAAGAGGGCTCACCATGTCTAGAAATCATGGGCTAATCTAGTAGTTTATCCAGTTAAGTTATGATGGCTTTGCAAAAGGTCAATAGAGTGATACATACAGAGGATGAAGTTTCTTCACACAGAGCATCAAAACTCACCTAACAGCGTGTCTTGCCCCGTGGCAATGTATTTCAACACCTAGGAATACCCCTCTTCCAAAATACATTATTCTTCCCACCACTTGCAAGTAGTAGGGTTTCCTATACATAAGTACAATCAAACTCCGCCATGTGAGGAATTGCAATACCATCTCCTGTTTCACAGAAGGGAAACTGAAGTGCTAAAATCTGAATTTTTAGTTTCCACTACAATAAAGAAAAGGTAACTACACACTTTATGATTTGGGTCAAAGAGAAAATGGGGTTTCAGTTACATTTAGAGCCCCTGAAAAAAATTATTCCACATCCTTCTCTCTTCACATGAAATACCACCAGATCCTTCTCTGTGCACATTTTAATAAATTATTCCAAAATTGCTTCTTCTGTGTTTTCAAGCCCTTCTACCAAAGCTGTTTGAAAGCATTGCATTATCCTAGATTGATTTGAATATGAATATCTAAATGACAGATTTCTCCATAGGAAGGCAGAGAGCGAGTAAGCATGGAGGCCAGCTCAGAAAGACTGCAGTGAAACCTTCTACTTGTCTTCAGCACAAGGTCACTTTCAAGGACAACATGAACAACTTGTTCGCAATCTAAATGACATATTTAGATTAGAGTTTGCAATGTACATAGGTGGCTTCTTTTTTTCATTCTTTCCTCATTGCCAGATAAAATGTTTGATTGGAATCTCTACTGTAACCTTTCAGATTTCATTTATTTAGGAGAACTAAAATAATGAAATGCCAAATGAATTAAGATGATATTTCTTATAATATCAAGTGAAGACAATTTAAATAGTCCATATTCACAAGCTCACAAAGATGAATGATCTGTTCATTTGTTAGTGTAAATGGGATGCATTTGTTAGCTATTATTTCTTGTGTCTTGAGAATTTTTTAAGATTAAAATTTAGTCAGATGCCCAAGATGGTCCAAAGAAATATAAAATTGCACTCTGAGAATTAAAATTTCTTATTTTGTCTATCTTCACAAGTGTAAAGCTGTTGGTCCTCTTGGTCCATTTCAAGGGGATTAGGCTTTTTTTTTTTTCTAAACTCTACTAATAACCTCACTCATATTTTTAGGGTGAGAGTTTCATATAATTTTTTTTCTGGAAAAGGTAACATCTGGGATTAAACAGAATTATGGTATCAAAAATATATATCCACTGAAACAGAAAAAAATAGGTCTTAGTCCCTTCCTCTTTTTAGAAATCCTACATCACTCACTAAAAATGATCCTCTGATATTTTTTTTTTTGGAAATTAATTTCTGTTGGTCATATAATCAATAGTCACAGTATTGTAGAACCCCCAGACAATTAATTGTAGTTTCATTCTGTGTTCTCAAAATCACAGTAAAAGCACCTGAAACACTAGGTTAAAATAGCAATGGATGATGTGGAGTTTTTTCAATCAATATTTTTGTTACAAATTTTAAAAAGAGAGCAATTTTAGAAAGCAAGATTATATAATAATACTTGTCTTGATTAAGGTAACATTTAGGGCCCTAAACCAGAAACAGGGTCCAATAATATAATACCATGGAAACAAATAAAGGATTTTTTCCTCAGAAGAAATTATTTATGCAAGTAAACAAAACAAAATATAAAAAAGCAAATAATGGGTAGAAAATGTAATGGAAACAAGTCAACTTATTAAAAGCTTTCTGCTTTGATTAGATACTGACATTTCTTCCATTTTTTATTTGTCAGATACAGTACTTGTGACAAACACCATCAGAAGACATGTCTCAAGAAGGGAAAACTTATTCAGTATGGAATTAGTCTGTCAAATATAGAAACAAAAGGAGGCAATAAAGTAGGATGGCAATGTTTCTCAAAATCCTGTCTCATTAACTTGCTTTCCTAAAATTTGGGTATGAGCTTCTCCATCTAATTGACATCCAGATGAGTTGCATCCAGTGCCTAATGATACAAGATAGGAAATAATTTCCTATTAAGGTCAATGGAAAAAAGCAGAAGGCTCAACACTCTGATCCATCTCAGCTTCTTACTTAGACATTATCTTAGAATTGGATAAACTTCATCTTGGATATCCCTACCCCTCTCCATTAATGGTGGAGTAGGTCTACAAAACTGCTTGAAATTGCAAGCCTGTCTTTCACGTAGCATTAATTCCATTGCTGGTGCTCTAACAGCAGTAACCTTGTCATGTTGTACTGACATGGCTGACAGCAGGCCACACAGTTTGCCATAAGGACTTAAAGCCTGGTGTTAGCAAGACCTCTTGTGTTTGATCTTTTCTTGACCTGCCTGCGGATCTGTTTTACTTGGTTTAGCTATAAAGGTATTTTTCTGTAATTGGCCAGGTGTCTGTGGAAGATTTGCTTTGCTTTTGTTTTCTCTCATGGCGCACATCCACAGTTATACGCCAACAGCAGCAATAGTTTTCCTGTGTAGAACGAGGGATTTATGACAATGGCATATTGTAGAGAAATAAAGACCTGGTATCACAGCAGAGGGCTTGAGAAGTGGGGACATGGGTTGTTCAGCAGAGAAGTACAGGCACGGATTGATAAAAGATAGGGCACACACTGCCTCTTGAGTCTACATGGATAGTAACAACTCATTCATATCAGTTAATGACAAACTGACCTAAGCTGTAAAAAAATTAGCTTTAGGAGTAACAAAGGGAACAGTGAAAATGTATGCAATTTTAAAAAGTAAATATATAATATATTTTGTTGTAGCATGGCAGTACAAGCGAAAAAAGCAAGGTGTAAAACATGTTTAGAAATATGTAAAAATAACCTCACATAGATCCTCAAGGGAGGAATAAAAAATATAAAGATCAGAATGATACTTTTCCCAGCTAAGAACTCAGGATGCTGAAGACTCACCATAATCTCTGATGCCATCACCACCACAACCAGCAGATGAAATCTCTGACCTTGGGATGCTTGGGAAGAAGATAAGTGTAACATGAAGAAAAGGACTGAAAACTCAGATGTGTTTCTTACAACCAAAAATGTCATAAAATTGAGGACTATTAGATCTGATAAAGGATAGAAGGTGGTATTTTTAGTTATAATTGGTAAAGGATTCTACCAAGACCAGTATTGAGTGTTGTAGTCTAAAATCCTATAAGGAATTGTCTATATTGCAGTAAAACCTATCGTAGGGCAGTGGCCAAAATTCTGACTCCATTAATTTCATTGGCCCTTGATTTTCACATGCCCATCCTTGTTTTAAACAATTTAAGCACAAATCTTTATAAGATGCTGGAAAAGAAAATGAGACTTTATCCCATAATGTAATTGGTATTGAATGTTGTGAATGAATAATGATCTCCAACAGATAGCAAATACAAGTATTCAAGCAAAGCAGACATGTTTATTTTCAAAGCTGGAGACCATTTTTCAATCTCAACATTCAATTTCTTTTTCATTAATTTCATTACAGCAACATGGTTCATTGCCAATGAAAGTGCAGATAAATAAAATAGAAGAGAGTGACCCACAGACTCAGAAACTCAGATGCTGGTGGTAAAAGTTAAAAGATCAAATAATTGCTACACAAGCTTGGATAGGTGGAAAACTTTAATGATTAAGTAAATTTTATATGGTCATGCACAACACTTGTGTAAATCCAGTGACCATCATCTGGACATCAGAATTGCATCAAAAGAAATACTATTCTTTATTTTGTTCAACAAGTTACTCTTTAGTTTAATACTGACAATTTAATCAAACTTGATTAGATAAACCCACCTGAGCTGCTCAACTGGTAATGGGCTTTTTGGGAATGGTTCTTCCCCACTGATTATTGCTACGTATACACTCATATATAGATAATAAACTGAAAATATACCTTTTTAGAATGTCAGAAGCAACATCATGAAGGAGGCAATGGAATATCTGTAAAGGAGTGGAAGGGAGAATTGTTTGTTTTACCAGTATTAGTAACAGCTCCCACTCTTTTATTTTTTCATCAAGTTTCAGTGATGTCTGGATTTAGCACTGTAGAATCTTCAGTGAAATGATCTCATGCTCTGAACTGTCCTCATTTTGTTTTTCTCTGCCACTGCAAAATGTGGCAAAGGGAACAAAAAGACCAATCTCAGTATTTTGAAGGTGTACCCTGCACTAACGCTGACGTAAAAACGAAGCTAACACTAACTCTCCTCATGTGAACACATCCCCTCTACCCATATGCTGGCATTGTGGAGTTCACCCTCAGCACCTACCATTTACCAAGTGTGAAAGTGTGAGCACACGTGAAGGAGGACATATGGCTCACAAAAAAAAAAAAAAAAAAAAAAAAAAAAAAGGACCTGTTATTTATTATTCATCAATCTCCAGGGCTTCTTTGCCACTCACAGTTAGCTCACTTGCAACAGACACTATTTACCATTTGACAGTTCAATTCAGGTACATCTAACAGAAGCAGTGCTTGTTGCTAGCACTCATGTATACCAGAACAGTCAGTATCTCTCAAGCATGACATGCACATTATAGAGCAAATGCAAATGAACAGCCCCTGTTGCAAAGAGCTTACAATCTAATACGAAAGAGAGAGAGAAAGAACAGCAACGTTGGGCATAAAGAGTGGTAAGAGAAGATAAATATTGCTAAGCCAAAGCATTTGTAAATTACTTCTCACACACTGCGAAACCCTGGACTGCCTTAAGATCATTACACATATACGTGGATAGCGTTGCACACCAATGGATACAACTATATCTTGTAAAGATAATGTTAGGGCTGTGCAATTCTGTAAATTCTAAAGGGACTGGTTTGGCCCAGATAGGGATATATGATATCATAATAAGTCAGATTACCCTCCTTCCTCATTCACATTTAAGTGCTGCAGTAATTTGAACACAGGAACTTGATCCACAAAAGATGAGACCAGATGTGCAGTTGAGATAATTGATACCTTTGCAAGAACTTCTGTATCATCTGGGAAGGACTGCAGTGTTCAAATGGATTTCTCAATGATTGGAGAAGGGTAAATATTGAATCTATATTTTAAAAGGGCCAAAAATGTGACCTAGATTATTTACAGGTTAGTTGGCCTTACTTTAATCTGAGGAAAAAACATAGAGCCAGTCTATGCTAATTTTGTTTTTCACAGTTAAAAATCTTTTGATTTTCTTTGAGGGCAGAAAATCTACTTAGGGATTTAGGAAGATCCACAGAAAATTCTTATGTGATATGAGGTCCTGTCACAGTAATGTCAATATACAGTGCGTAATGTAAAATCTAAAATGTATAATGCTTGTATGTTTAGCAAAAGAGGAGGGAAAGGGGAGTTTATAACCATGGTTATATTTTGGTTCCTTCACCATATTCCAAATATTTTAAGGAATATAAAGAGAACTGTCAACTACAATTCCTCATAAATTAATAGTTACATCTCCCAAACATTTTTACTCAGACCATGTGTTTGTTCTTTGTCTTTGTACAGTTTTCCATGACAGCATCATGCACATTTAATGAAGAATTTCAATATTGGCTGAGGCTTCTGAATGCCAGATATCTCCATTCTGTGCCACTCACTATTACCCTGCTTTATGGGTGTTCACTTAGTGTTCAGTTCATGAAGCTGAGTTCATATCTGAGCCAATTTGAACTAATTTTTTGAGACACTGTATCAAATGATTTACTAAAATCCAGATATATTATGCCAAATGCATTCCCTTCAGCCACTAATTTTGTAATTCTGTCATAAACAAGCAATCAAGTTTATCTGACAAGATTTATTCTCCTAAAGCCCTGCTGCTTATTTATAATAACCATCCACAAATAAATGAAAGATGCATACACCAAAAATAGAATGAGGCTGGTTCCTGAAAGATATAGAAAGTTGAAGCTTGACAAAAATAAAATGTGTGGTAAAGCAATCCACTGGTTAGATGAAGAGTACTCTGAAACGGACAATACAAAGACTGGCAGTCTTGCTTGATACTGAAAGAATTTAGATTTTAGTCAACATTTTAGTTAGTTTGACCTAACTATCTCTTCTATGTTTTCTTATTTATATTTTCTCCTTGCTGCCTGTAAAGACTGTATGAAAGCTGTGAAATAATAAGATAATCTTGTATAAGTGAAGTTTTAATGAGGGATGGGGGAAACAAAATAAAAAAGAGAAGAATAAAAACAAAACCCGCCAAACCAAACCAACACAAGAGCAAAATGAAAACATATGAAAGCTTCATTTTTTTTCAATGTATTTAATAATCTAAAATGAAAGAGTAACAATGAAAAATGTGTAAAATATTTTGCTTGGAATGGGAAACACATTTTCTAGGACAACATCTGTAATGGTATGATAATGATATGATACTGTATAACTATATGGTGATTTGTATGTGCCACACACATAAATATCACATTATTTTTTGTGACTATGGGAGTGGTGTCAAGTAACAATAGACTAAATCTGAATCATATTCCTGTATTGGTTTTAAAAGCATGAAGAGATGGGAAAAATTCCCCTTATTAGTTGTTCATAGTCTAGAAAATTATATTAGACACCTATCCCTTTTCCAAGGTGTAATGAATCCTGTTCCTGTGTGCAGAACAACTCTGTCTCTAATAGATAAACTTGCTGTTATTCAGAGGTGAATAATTTTCTATTTTCTCGTACAATAAGTATACTGCTTATCCTCTCCATGAAGTTACCAAATTATGAGCAATGCACTTCCCTTTCTTGGTGGAATAATTATACCCTGGTTTCGATGAGTAACTCTCTATTACTGATAGTCTTAATTTGTTTATTTCAATATTTTCAACAAAAAACAATGAGAGAGTTTTGTTCACTTATTTCTTCAAATCATCAGAACTTCCAGAAAATTTACATATCTAGTTGTGATACACCATAGGAAGAGTTTAGAGGTCAGGAAAGCACAGCAAGTTGTGATTGACAAATAATCAAAAGTATGGATTTGAAGCTAATAAAAATACAAAAGACCTAAATTATTCTGAGAGCCAATCACAATTTTTGAAAGGGAAATATTGACTTCCTTCAAGCTTTTGAAAAAGTGCTCTGCAAGCTGTTCATAACATTTCAGCTATTTCTCCTCATCTCACTTAGGACTGAAAATATTCACACCAACCATAGGGACCATTTGCCAAAATTTCATCTCAGTCAAGCCATGACTGACCAGTCAATGTGGTAATGGGAAACAATCTCTGTTTTCCCCTAAAATGTTCCTCGTGACTCAATTTGTTCTTCAGTTTACAAAATAGCTTGATTACTAACTTTGGGTTGTCAACGTTTCTTTTGGATATATTTTCTTTCCCTACAATATAAACATAACTTCTGGCTATCAGCTAGATTACTCGTTTTATCATCTATATGTTAACCACTTCATTCATTAAAATTCATTAATTTGCCAGAAGGACCAATAGCAAATACCCTACACTTCTTTACAGATATAATGATCACTGATTTTACAGTGTTTCAAGTAACTGAATCTTGGGTAATGTAATGAAAGCATGTACATTTCTGGGATTAATTGCAACTGGCTTTTTTGTGGCCTTAAAACCACAAATTGCTTCTGAATTCAGAGTAAAATTGCTCCTTTCAATTGTCAGAGCACTTTAAACACATTTCATGCTTCATATCACCTGTTACCACATAGCAACCATCTCTGTACAGATAAATAGTAGTTTTAATAGTTCACAGAATCATTACACCACAAAAAAAAAAAAAAAAAAAAGGATGGGATTCATCTCACCTAACTTTAGCCATCTAAAATTTAGGTGATTTATATAAGGTAATCACACAAACCAGTTTTGTTGCAAATATAAAAGCATCTTTAGAAGGCCATTCATCCCATCCTAAAATAGTGTTTAAGATGACAGAATGACTTTTCCAGTTAGCAGTTTGTAACTTGCCCTTAATTTAAAGGGTCGTATGATGACTACTGTAGAAAGAATTTTGCTTAAATTGCCTAAATGTATGTAAGTAAGTGAAGAATTTTACTTAAATTGCCTAAATGTAGGTAAGTAAGTGTTACTCTACATGTCTCTAAACAGTAAGGAAAAATTAAATATAAACAAACCACCTGAATTTGGTCATCATTCTTCTGTTTTCATTATTATTATTATTATTATTATTATGATATTTCACACATTCTCATTCATTTAATGCAGTGGGTTTACACCAGCTTCTTTTTTTCTTTCTTTCTGTTTTGTTGGGGCTTTGATTTGTAACTGAAGAATGAATATTTACTGAGGAGGGTGCCACTCTCATAACATTCCCTCCAACAGAACTCCAAAGTGCGCATGAAAATATTTGCTTTCTTTCTGCAGAGACATTAAAAAATAAATGCAAGTAAAAAGAAATAAATAAAAGGCACAACTAAGAAACATAGAACAGTATTGTGCTGTGGGAATGAGTAGCTCTACTTATAGGGGCTATAGTAGGCAAACAAGCTGAGTCAAATCCCCCCAGCTGTGGCTATAATGTGAGAAGAACTAATGCAATCCCTGGCTGTCTAAAGAGATCAGTAAGAATAGGGACTGGTTTAATATTATATATGAGATAGATAAAACAGATTTAGAATTTCTACTAGTTTTTAATACTGTTAATGCTCATCTTTCAAAAGCAATGATGAAAAAAATATGGGAAGATGCAGAAAAGAACTACAAAAATGATTTAAGAGCCATGGAAAATGGCTTATAGTGAGACACTGAAAGAGCTTTACCTATTTACCTTATCAAGAAGAAGATTGAGAGGTGATTTGATTAGAGTGTCTATGTACCTTCACAGAGAGAAAACACTAACTACTAAAAAGCTCTTTAATCTAGCAGAGCAAGGCATAACAAGGGACGATGTCTGAAGCTGAAGCCAGACAAATTAGAAATAAAGCACAATATTTTTTAACAGCGTGGGTGATTAACCACTGGAACAAAATGCTAAGGGAAAAGTGGATTCTTTTTTGTCTTGAACCAAGCCTTTGCCTGTAAATCAAGCTTGGATGCCTCTCTGGAAGATTAAGCGTCTCTTGAAGTAGCTAAGTTTTGAGTGAGTCTTGAAAGAGAAGGGGAATGTTTGCATAAGGATTGTAAGATCTTTCAGGGAGCATGATGTGGAAAAGTTCCACTGGAGATAAGGACTTGTGGTATACAAAAAGTCAGTTTTAATGATCTCTGTTCCCACTCCTTTAAAATCTATGAATCATGTAAATTGTAAACAAAATCTGGCCTCAGCCACTACTTCATTGAATACAATAGATGTCTGTCCTGGAAGCTGTCCATTAAGGTAGAATTAACTGGTGTATCAAATATATTTCTTTTTTAAATAAAGAAAATGGGAAATACAGTTTGCTACTCCTGAACATTTTCTAGATTTCAGGCAATATCCTGTTCTGCAGAGGAAAAAGAGTATAACATTCTCAGTTGGCTTAGACTTGTCAGCATTTTGGGGTATGATGTTTTATGCACTGATTTTTCCTTGTGTGGTTCTCCTGCAGACTGACCTAGAGTGAAATTACAATCACCACAATGCAGCAGTTCAATAATAGAAATCATTGCCTGAGAGTCATCAGGAATTTGGTTTTGAAATGACATTTTAAGTGTCCTGAAGTGTGTTTTTGCCTCATGTTGTGATATTATATATTTGCATTTACACTGAGTGCTTCGACATGAAGGACCAATATAATTTGTCTGTATGACATAAAAATGGGGTTTGGGAGGGAGAATAATCATTTCATGGCTGTTGCAGAGAGCTGGGGAAAGGAGGGACCCAAATGGAAGAAACAATGTCTCAGAAGGGCAAAGTTCTTGTAGAAAATATGTTATTTGCATTTGAATGCACTCCAGTCCCATGTCCAGCTGGGCAGAGCACATTCAGCTGCACATTGTGCTATTGTGCAGTGGAGTGGTGTTCATTTGGATTATGTCCCTGTACACTGCTGTAGCTGCTTCTGCCTGTCTGGGTATGTGATATGCTGTGGATGCATGAAGGCAGAGATTTCAAATACAAACACGTGTGCTTGTGAATGATTAGATGAATAATACTTTTATTGCTATCTGTTACAAAGAATTTTCTTTCTTGTCCCCTCAAGACATAACTCTGAATTAAAGAAAGCAGGCAATTACAAGCTGCTGCTGCTGCACAAGAGAAAAAGGACAGCAACTGTTTTCAGAGCATTCTTTCTTCCATCTTTCTTTTTTTCTTTCCTTTTCCCCTGCCTTTCTTTTGGCTGAAGAAAGGTTTAGAGGCCAGTTTTTTTCTCCTCTGCACTCTACTGGCTATTCCAGCCTGGAGCTAGCTTGTTATAACCTACTTAGTCAGTTGGGTGCTGTCAGTCACTACTTCAGAATCAATGGTTGCAGATGTGAGCTTGGATGCTATGCTATTTCCTCCTGTACTGACAAGCAGTTAATAGATTTTATTTTAATTTTTATAACTGCTTTGTCTTACAAACAACTGTAAAAAAATTTAGGGGATTTGCAGTTGATTTGAAGATAAACACTCACCAAAATGAGGTGAAATATTTTGAAGTAGCAATTCTATGCCCAAGTGCAATAGTAATAATGATACAAATAATATACTTATCCTATAGGGAATTTGTTTGCATGAATGTGAAATCTCAATACATCAGGATCTTGCTAAAATAAAGAAATATTCAGCAGGTCTGTCATCAGGGGAGTGCAGTTTATTAATAAACAGTTACATGTGGAAAATCAGGACATTTTTAATTGTGTGTGGCTATTATTATTATAACTATTATTATTTATACTATTTCCTCATGAGAGAATAAAAATTTTTGATCCTTCCCTTTGTTTTGGACTAAAACTTCTCTTCATATTTCCATGACTTTGCTCACCTTTGTTGTTCCATGGAATTGCTCTCATGCAGCATTCTCCCAGATGCTGCTGGCTTGGAGGGAGAAACAGGAGGCAAACTGTGGGTAGTTACTTGTTCCAAAGCCAGAACTGACTTTTTCTGATGTTGTCAGATCAGCTTACCAATGCAGCTCTGAGGTCTTAATTGCATTCCAGACAGCCTCAACTCCAGTTTTAATGCTACTTCTTAGGAAATAGCAACATTTTAGGGTGGCAGATTTTAAGCTCAACACAGTAAAGGATCCTTGTAAGATATATATGTTCAAAATTGCTTTCAAAAATTAGGTTAATTCTGTGTGGAGAAAAAGTTTCATCTCACCTGTTCCAGGCCCTCCATGAACATGCCCCAGACACCAGTGGTTTAGACATCTGTGTTTGATTTCCAGAAGACCCAGCAAGGAAAATTGTGGCAGAAGAGTTTTGTCCTTTCACTTTCCTGTGAGGAGATGGGATATAACAAGGTAACACTGACAGCAATATCACTAGTTAGGGTGTCATTCAGTGGCCTCACTCCTGGTCAATTTATCTCAGTTCCTGGGGAAAGAAAAAAAAAATCTCTGTTACCTGCTAATAAGCAATTATTTCCCCAGCTTTTCACAGAAACTGATAAGCTGAATTACAAATGCATGTGAGAAGAAGAAAAGACCTTCTTTTACTGTCGAATGAGGTTATTGTATAATAATAACCAGATGGTACTGGAGTTCTTATTTCTTGTGGACAGTGTTGTTGAATGAGGATCCAAATCCTCCAATTTCTACTGGGTGATTACAGTTCAGGTTAGGTCTTCTCATATGATTGTTCTCAGAAGAGGCAGAAAATTAGTACACTGAAAATTTTCATGGAACGTTTCGGGTTTCAATGGAAATTAAAAATAAATATTTTAATGATTTTCAATCTGGATTCTCTTATTCCTTTCCTGAGATTGCTGTTTGACCACATCAGAAAGTACAAAGAGAAATCTTGACTGGGAGGAGGGAACAGTTTCCTATCATCCAGAATAACTTCCACATTGTCCATCATGTGAACTGGGTTCTTTTCGCTGGTCTCATATGTGAAATTACCCTCACTTTGCAAAAATAAAGACCATAATCATGAGTTTGGAGGTCAAATTTCCTTTCCATCAAGATTTCTGTCCTTAAGACTACTGTATCAACACAACAGGACAAAAGAAAGCTCCCTTATCCTTGTTTTTTAAAGCTAAAGACCAGAGATTGTACCCTCAAACCCATTTCAAAATGGCTCCAAGTTTGGTTTTTTTTTTTTTCCATCTCTGGAAATCTTTTACAGAACAATTTTGAAAATCCAAATATTGCTATGGACAACTCCCACAAAATTAATAAATCAAATCTTAGCTACTTCTGTCATATTTTGTTTTTACCTGTGAATATGGATATCTTGATTGTATTCCTCTGTGTAAACATGAAGCTTTCACCATTGGGAATTCAGAACAAGTATTTCTTAAGGAAAGTGACCAATGTAAAAATAATATGAACAGGCTGCAAAAAATAAAAAAAATAAAAAGAGACATGAAAACTTTATGAAGTAATATCTATCTATAAATTTAACACAGAGTTTAGAAATTACTGGAAGAAAAAACTTTATCACTACTAGAATATTCCAAGCCTTGGAACCTACATACAGCTTAAATTTACTCAGAAAAGAAAAACTGCCTTGAGCTGCTAAATACTGCAATGTTTGACTGCTCACCCAAAACAGTTACCTCTGTTTCATTGTAGAAGTGATGCTCTGCAAAAGAGTTTACTTATCATTCATTTATTTAAATTACTTTCTGCAAGGCCAAGTGAGTTCTGGGAAATGTACCAGACTGTGATCCCTAGAGAATCAACTTCTATTTAACTTAAAAATAAATCAACCCTTAAATCAACTTAAAAAAAATCAACCCAAAAAGAAACAACCCTTTAAAAAAAACCCAACAAAAAGAAGACAAAGCAAGAAACTAGAAAGAAAACTATCAGATCCAAAATATCATAATCCCACTTCCCCGCCTCTTCCTACACAAAAACGCCTACAGAGAATTGCAGACACCATTTCCTGGAACATTTCAGTTTCTAGACTGAAAACAAGAGTCACACTGATTATGTTCTGCCTAAATTGGAGCTTGGCTGAAATTTGGGAGTCTTTTCTAAGAAGGCAATTAGGAACACTTGCTCTCTGTTCCACCTGTTCCTGGCAGCACTTAGTCTCTTTTAGGATAAAATACCAATCTTCCTCAGACTGAGCAATCCTCAGTTATACATTCACATATAGAACTGGAAACATGTGTTTAATCACAACCTGCTTATATTAAGTACTAATTTTCTTTTTTTTTTTTTCCTTCAATTTTCTGGCAAAGAAAATGCCCTTTCAGAGAAATTAAAGACCAATCTGAAATCCCTGTTCATACCTTATTTTCTATAAAACTGTTATAAATATTAAGATACACGGAGAACCAGAGGCTTTGTTCAGTTTATCAATTTTGTATTCCACTGTCAGTGGATTGAAATGAAATTTTCTTCTATATGGTGCAATTTACAAATCAGCAGACTAAAAGCAATCTAAATATAACCCTGGGTGCTTTGCCTTTACTTTAAAAATATAAGTATTATGTCATAATGGTTTTTATCCTTGTCCAGATATCCTTCACTTTTCAAATATTTAATTTATTTAGGAACACCAGCACTCATAATAGTAAGTTCTTGAATTTAAATGTAGTTGGGGATTTTTTTGCATTTACTGTAGCTCATCCTGGATGCCAATCTCCCCTATCTACCTGGAAACCAAGTAAAGGATTCTGACTGAAAAACAACTCCCAGTGAGATTTTAAAAAAAAAATTTCCTATGAATCAAAATCTTCTCCTTTCTCTGTAACAAGAATCACAAAACTAAACAGTTACATGCATTTCATCCACATACCTTAAGAGTAATTGGAATGGACAATAAGGATAAAAATATAAATATATTCTTCTGCAACTGTTTATCTGCCCATTACAGTTTGAATAAGCATAAAAATTTCCTGAAGGTTAAAAAAACACTGTAATTTTTGGAACTAAGTACATTTCTTCTGTCTGCATTCAAGTTTCTCTCTTCAATGAGCTGTCCATACTTGGGAGAACCGGGACTTCCAAAATATTATTTCTTCAAGTAGCCAAAATCTGAAAAGAAGAATGCACTTAAAAAGGTCCTTTAAAAGTTTTAACAGACAGTGCATCAGCTATTCTCACTGAGCTAAACAAAAAAAATAAAGTGTATCCTTGCAGAACAGGACGTCTTTAATAGTCTTGTTAGTTACCTAAACTAAGTATCTAAACTAAATTATACCCTTGGTCTCAGCCCTTTTTAGTTGGAGGAAGGATGTGTAGAGGACATTTGTCTCCACTTTGTGGGACAAATCCAGCCTTGTTTGACAATTCACCTGACCCTTTCATGGCTATTGCAGGAGCCTACAGAGATAACGTAAGCCAGCAACATCTGGCAAAAGGTTAGATAAAACCAGCTTATATTAATTCTTGGCCTAATTTTATTACCTCCATCTCACAGGCCAAATATGCACTTTGGCTCTTGAACTAAAGAGCAAACCTTGGGTATATGCTTCATATACCTCCTTGATGTAGGTCTCTTAGCTCAATGTTTTTTTCTTTGAATGGGGATCTTGGAGATCTTTGCTGCTAATTAAGTAATGTATCAATGTTAAAATATTCTGCATAATTTTCTGAATTCTCTGTAATTTTTTTTTTTCCATAACATTTAGAAAATCCTATTCAGTTAAACACCTACCACCACCACCACCCCACTCTTCTCTTTGGACTTGGTCTTCCTAAATTTAGATCCTCAGTTTGTGGGTATAGACTTGCTACTTCTTTCTAGGTTTTTGTTTCCGCTGGGCTTTGTTGAATGGAGGCTTTTTACTCAGTAGAAATCTACACCAAATTTAACAAGATACCAACCTTACCTTAATTTATTGTTCTTTTATTTCTTCTCCTGTATGTTATGGCCAGCAATGTTATATTGATATTTTATTTCATAATAATAATTGGTGATAATAATTAATGGATATAATAGATAATAAAGGCTTACTTAGTAATTTTTTTTTGACGAATGACATAGCTGTTCTTTTCTGCCCATGCTCCATTGAGTGTCACACTTTCTTCTGTTCTGCTGAAAGGAAGAAGCAGAGTGTCAGACTGCTTGCTTGCATTGTCTAGCCGTGTTGGAAGCAAGTTAAATTGAAAAAAAAATTGAGGATAAAATTGCAGTTTATCTGGGATGTGCTAATTTGGGAGAGTTTTCTGGAGAGTGGAGTATAAAGAGAATGGCTTACCTGCAGCCAGTGTACTTCATGAAATTTATGTGTGGTAAAAACTTGGTGCTTTTTCCTCCTTAGTCTTGGGTTTAGTTTAGGGATTAGTTTTATGTGTTATGAGACATGTTTTATCATTCCTCATCTTCCTACTTTCCCACAGCTTTGCTCACAAAGCTGTCATTTTGTTTGTTAGACTGTTGCCTTATGTGGTATGAATTCTTTAGGTGCTGAACTACACAATTGATGAGGTTATGCTAAAGCTAATAACTGGTTAGAACAGCCATAGTGGCAAATTACTACTACAATTAATGAGCAAGCTAAAATAAGCTCAAGGCCAGCCAAGACAAGTCCAGGCAGAGCCTGACAGGTCCTGAGGATTTATGTTGTTCTGTTAATAAAAGCCTTAACCTGTTATCAGCATGTAGTTACTATAAACCCCATGGCTTCTTATTAGCATTGGCATTACTGTATTTACTGGGTTGCCGAATCCAAGCAGAGGCAGAAATGCAGCAGCCACAAACACAATCACACTTCAGACAGGGTGGTAAAAGGAGGGTTTTCTTTGGGACTCGCTGCTTGGAGTTTGTGGGCATTCTCAGTTCAGCCAGAGAGAAAATGAAGGTTTCTAACCAGGCAGAATCCTGGGAAATAGTTGAGAAAGAATGTAAATAATTCTTTATCTCTCTTGTTGTTCACATTGTTTATAGATAAGTTCTGCCACTGAGCATCATGCGCTGCGCACCAGTGGTGTGAGATGTTTTTATTCTAGGGCCAATAGAATGGGTCTAGAAAATACTCTCTATAAAAGAGAGATGTACGTGAAATAAATTGGAGTTCTACTCTCAGACATTCTGATGTGGAGTCATTTCATCATCCTGCCTCAACAGTGTCAGGAGTTGGTCCCAGCACAGGCTTGCCTGAGGCACCAGGGATGTCCCTGAGTGTCCTGCCTGGAACCCAGTGGTGCTGCAGGGAGGCACTTGTGACAAACCTGTGTGGATGCACTGCTACTTCTTTGAGACATCTCACACAAAAGTATGGACATATAAATTAAGTTTTCTATAGATTATGAGGGGTTTTTTTGGTTAATTTTGCTTTTTGAGCTGGGATTTTTTTTGACATTTTGTTGGCTGGGACTGTTTTGATATGTTATTAGGCCCTCGTCAAACATTTATTGTTTATGCTGCTTTTATTTAATATTTACTTTGTAAATTTAATTACATGCTTACTTCCAGTTGAGGTAAGCACCAAGATGTGTGAATGCTAGTTTAGAGTTGACTAGATGGAATGAAGGTAGTTCAAGCAGTCATTTAAAAACTGAAACAGAGAAACTGAGTGCCCTTTATTAGTCAAGCTGAAAGAATAAGCTCTTTTAGCATTTTGTTTTCCATTCCTTTGTAGAATTAAGATGAAGGCAAAAAAATTAAATTTATTTGGTGGGTTAATTTAGATTTCTTAATTATGCTGAGAATAAAGATTTTAATTTACTGGGGACCAAATATAATCTTAAAAGGATGTATAAAACAGCATGTTACTCAAATATTAGGATCAGAAAGGAAAAGAAACAAAACTCAAAATATAATTTTATGACTGTGAAAACGAAAACAGTTTCTATCTATGGTTCTCCTTGCATCAAGAGGTAACACTCTAAAAGGCAAGTTACAGAAATTGTATGTTTCTGTGGTGAGTATATGCAGGTAAAATACCTCATGTAGGGAGCAATGATTTGACCTGTGCAATGCTGAGGTTGAGATACCAGCTGCTTTCTTTTGTCTTTAAATTCCAACAACCTTTTCATTTATCCAGAGGTTGTTTCAGCAGATCATAGGGAGATGTGATGGAATGAGCTCTTGCTGTGAGACCTACAATGTGATATAAAAATATTAGCCATGCTTGGAAAAGAATAACTCCCTCAGTGTTGGCTTCTCTCCTTGAGCTACCTGTGGAAATCAGAACTGGGGGTTGCCTGCCTGTGTCAAACCTGTGGCAGTGTGGTGGGAACAGCTCTCCACCAGGAACATGACACTGCAGTTTCTTTCCCAAAAGGTGTCAAACATCAGTATTTAGCTACTTTTGCCTCCTTGTTTAATTCCATATGAACTGATGATCTGGTGCTGAAAGATTGCCTAAGTTGTAACCAGTTCTGTGAATTAGCTTTTCCCTCCTTGCTGAAAGATAGTTTTGAATAAATTTAAAGGCACACATATTTCATATAATAAAATTGGACAGGAAACCCTAGAGCTGCAAAATTTAAATAAGATCCAGAATCTCAGGCCACCTTTAAGAAAGGAAGAGCGAGAAAGAAAAAGAAATAACATTTTTCTAATACAAAAGATAATTTATAAACAAAATGCAGAAGTTAATAACAAGTCAAGCCTTCTAGCAACTACAGGTAAGAGTATTTTGCTCTTCTGAGACTGAGATTTCATATTCATGCTTCTATTTTAAAAAGTCACCAGAAAGGAAAAAAAAAAGTGTAATTAAAGTATAGTAAGTACTTGTATTAATTCTTTTTTATTCTAGTAACAAACAATCAAAATCTACCGCATGGCTTCTTTCCATCTACTGTTACTAACTAAAGCTGGTGAACAGCTTCTCCATTTGTCTGCAAATCTAGAAAGATTTTGAGGTTCCTGTAGTATTCCATTCTGATTATTCATAAAATAATTGCAACCCAGAAGTCCTTCTTTATGTTTCTAAGAATCATGAGTGATATAATTAGAAATATTTTTGAAAGCAAGAGAAAAATTACACAAAAATAATTAGGACACTATGAAATATGCTAAGGTTCTGAATGATTAAAGATTTTCCTCTCCCTCTTTTTTCCTAAGAAATGTATTTATTTAATTTACATTTCGATTAGGTTCCCTGCAGCAGATGGAAGGAATTTAAGTAAATTTGCAATAGGAGAGAGACATTCAAGCCAATGAAAAATCAAAGAAAAATACAACATTCCCTTGGTCTCCTTTTGGACAATTGTCTTCAGAATAATCAGCATCATGAGAAAAAAAGAAAAACTTTCCAAGGCCAGATGGTCTCCATGCCTTAGTGCTGACAGAAGCAGCAAGAAATACAGATAAAGAAACCTGTTCACAGATCTATTTAAAATCTTTTTGGAGCAATAAGAAAACTGACAGCCAGAGCTAAAATCTGTTTGTATTACAACAATCTAGAATTCTGTTAAACAAAACACTAATTTTTATTAAATCAGGACTGTGATGGGGATCAGCACAAGTAACAACTAACTTTTTGTGAGAGCTGGAGTACAGTAGATCCATCATTCCTAAATTTAGATAACTACTCTTGAGCTTGAACACTGAAGAAGTATCTCCATCTCAGGTTCTCTCTCTAGTTAGTAACAAGAGATAGAATCTCTGTCCAATGACTCAGCAATCCAAAAATGTGTGTTAACTTTCTGATGGTGACTATGATTTTTCCATGACTATAGTATGAAACTCTTCTCCAAGCACATGAGTAAAAACCATAATGAATATGGACTATAATACTATTGTCTGTCTCCTCTTTCCTGTTTCAGCAGCATAGAATGAGATACACCACTTCAAAATATGGACTAGAAATAATAAAAGTATTCATCCTGGCTGCTTAAGACCAGAATCTCCAACTCCTGCTGGACCACAAAAAAAAATGCTAAGCAAATAACTTGTCACAGGCAACACTGCATTTCCATTTAGCTATTTAAAGGGGCAATAGGACCAATGACTTCCTGTCTTTGCCCACAACATCATGGAATCTCCTGGAAGCTAAGACATTTTCCCGTGGCAGAATGAGGCCCCTCAGGCCTCCTGAGGATGGAATTCCACCTTCTGCTACCTGCCTGGCTGGCTGTCACTGTTGCTGTCTTTCAGATATTTCTGTAATCTCATCTCCAGGGTTGTCAAGGCACAGCTTCCGCAGACAACCTTTCCTCATGCTTCCCCAGCCTCACTGTCAGGAGCTTCTCCTAATATGGGAAGTAAATTTTCACTGTTGGATTTTAGAACCTATTTGGCTTTTCCAGTGTATCAGGATGATGAAAAATAAAGGTTATTCCTTTCTCTGAAGACTGATTGTGTCCTCCCACACAGTGCCCCCAGGCTGAGAAGCTTGCATTCCGTGTGCTGTCCTAGGAAACATTTTTTGGGATTCTTATTTCTGGCCCCCATTTTTGTTAATACTCCCCTAATTAACCAGAAAATCAAAACTGGACAATGTTCTTGCTGAGACCAAAAGCTAAGTAGGCTTTTTAAGGTAGATTTTCAATTATACATTTCAGCATGCTCTTTACCTCTATTATGGAAATGCCATATGACTGGTTATAGTCATCTAATGATTCATTAAAAAGTCATGACTTTTTTTCCTCGTTGATCTGTTGGTGAAGCAATATATTTCTGCCCTCTATTTTCACAATCATCGGCTTTAGAAAAAAATACTTTTCCTTCTCCTGCAGAGAGTTCCTTTTTGGAGCTTTCTCAAATCCACTTTGAATTGCAACCATGTGCCATAAAAAGTTTGTTGTCCCTCATGTCCTGATTCCACCTAAAAATTTAAAGCATAGTCATCCAGACCAATAAGAAAAACATTGAATAGGACTAAAGCCATTGCATAGGAAGATAGACACATTTTTCTACAACCCAATGAGAAAATTAATAAAAACTAACTCTGGAGGTTTCTTTTCTCTTTCTGCTCTTATTGGGTTAGTTTATAAGCTCTGAGCATATTAATATTAATATATACAATACCCTATGATGGTATTCAGTGTTATGTGACATTGTTTCCAGGTTCTGCTGGACTAAAAAGCCCTGATATGCACTGTGACTTCCTCCACACAATTCTTTCAACTCCTCTTAACATTCAGTATGTAAATTACACTTGCTTATATTGCCAATTTACCTCCTATTTAAACCACATTGGAATTTGGCCTACTGAGTTGCTGTTAATCTGCCTGGCAGGACTGGTCTACATTGGACAGAAGGAGAGAGGAGGGATGAGGAGACAAATGAAAAATAAAGTAACCCTCAAACATTTTTACATATTAAAAAAATTTAACTAAGATAAGCTATGTAAAAATGTTCCTTTAAATTTCTAGCTCACTCATCATTTTAAACAGGTATTTCCAGAGGGTTAATTAGTGTTCAGTTTTTCTAGCAAGAGGAAAATAATTTCCCACCAAGCTTGAATTTGGCAAAACCAATCTACATCACATCGTCATTAGAACTGAACACATTTTATTTTATTTAAGTATCAAGTATTCAAGGCATGGGAGAGGGGAGGATAGAAATGAAGTATTGACACCTTATGTTCATTTTTTATCCATTGTTTATGCATAAAAATACAAATACATTAAAAATGTCAGCTCATACAAATGCTTAAATGTTCCGTCTTGCTAAAAAAAAAATGTGTCCTAAGTCACTAATTCAGATAAGTTGCACTGAATGATATTTACTGTATACATGGTGGACAAAACTGCTAGCAATGTATATAATCAAGGTTTTGATTTTTCTTTGGTTTTTCAACCTCTTTTTTCACTTTTTTTATCTGCTTTAGGCTTTTGGTTTTTTTTGTTTTGCTGTTTGTTTAGTTGGTCATTCTCCCCCCCCCCCCCCCCCCCCTCCCCCCGAACTTATACAATACTTTCCTTGTGTTAAAAGCAAGCCAACAGACAAATAAAGAGAAGAGGAACCTCTTATATTATTACCAACATTGTCTGATAAATCTCTGTGATCTGGGCATTCTTCTTTCCCTGCATGGGATCTCCATGTAAACAGAGGTGGATGGATTAGCTTTATAAAGTGGTGGACAATGTCTGAGCTGTCTCCTGCTCCTGCCTTTCCTTCTGATTGCCTGAAAATTCTTTCTGTGGGGTCATATCAGTAGGAAAAGGTCTAGAATCTTCTTTTGTGCTCGGACTGATTTAAAGGCAAAGAGGCATAGTGGAACAGAGAGAGATGAGAAACTGGAAACATCACAGAAAATTATTAAGGTGTTTGTGGACAGAGGGAATACAAACAAGATCACATCATCTGTTCCCAGAGGTATAAACAGGAATCTCACACACAGGGACCTCAGAGTGATTCCATTTGTCACCTTCCTACCCTCTTTTGGACAGAAGAGTAAGAGTAAGAATTGCAACTCTGAAGGTGGTGATGAGATTAAAGAGAAGAAAATGAGAACATAAGGCAGAGAGGAAAGTTATCAGAAGATTGGAGAATAATAGTGAAATTCTAAAGACAATGATGATGATTTTCTTAACAAAACAGCCACAAACAGCAGTGGGGAGAATGAAACAAGACTGGTGGACAAATATAAATGCAGACAGGTTGTAACCATAGGGATGGTGATAACAGGAAGGTGGTTTTAATCAGGGGTGATTTCCTTCCAGAATTGACTAATAGTTGTCCATTCTTTGTGAGGAAGAAACACAAAAAAAGTATGATAGAGAGTATGATTTTTAACAACAACTAGAGGATAAAATAATCCTCTAGTTCATGACTGGTTACTTTCTTAGCCCAAATGAAAGCTTTCTGAAATTTTAATGAGTAAACTTGACAGAATAACACAAGGTGCCATAGTGCAATGTAATTTAATTCTGGGAGAAAGGCTGGCTTCCTTTGTTTTGTAGTTTGATTTGTTTGGGGTTTTTGTTTTGTTTTGGGGTTTTTGTTTGTTTGTTTTCTTGTGTTTTCTGTTTGTTTTTAGTACATTTCATACAATAGCAAATTAGACAATCATCAATCTTGCAAAATTAAACACTGAAAAGTAATGAAATGCTGGCATTTACTATCTTCTCTGTGACCTTGATTTAGCTGCTTTGTGTTGGAGATTCCCTCAATTGCTTACTTGGAAAGATTATAGGGATAGGCATCAAGAAAATTGGATATATTATCTTCTCATCCACATGCAGTCATACACACAAACCCCAGCTTGTCTTTCCCAAGAAAATCCAGTCAACAATTTACACCTTTACCATCTGTGTGCAAAGGTTTGCAAGTTCGGTGTGACCCTGAACTAAAATACTGATATCCAACTTCTACAGGTACATATGACAACACTAAAACAGTAAAGTAAAAATTACCCAGTAACTGTGTACTGGTTTAGTGGCTTGATATTGGAGTATCTGCAATGCAACTGTGATGTATTCTCTGTTTGTGTCAGCATGCCAGGAGCTGCAGGAGTTCAACAAAGAGTAACCTTCAGTTCAGAAAAGGCTATCTACATCTTTTCCACATGATGAATTCCCCCACAGAGTGGCTAGTGGGGCACACACAACACATAAATCAAACTTAACTCAATTTCCACTTTAGTTTTTTCAGCTCACCTTTGAAAATAAAACAGCATATTATCTTACTTAGTCTAAGGCCACCCTAGCAATACAAGTGAAAGAAGAAGAAAAAAAAAGGCAATATATATATTTTTAATGAAAACTTGGTAACCTGCAAAAATAAGCTTTTTTACTCTTTAGAAAGATGCTAAAACTGCAGTGTCCACAATTTTGGGGTAACTGAGGTTTTCAAGTGTCCCTTGTGATAACAGGATCAGTACAAGAACCAATTGTGTTCAGTTTATGTACCAGCAACTCAAAGGTAGGCATAAAATGTGCACAAAGGACATGAAATTTGCTGATTAAACATAACTGAGGAAAGAAAAACAGTTGATCAAAAAAAAAAAAGAAGTTCAACAGTATAATTCTAAACACTAAAAATTAACAAAACCACAGATGTGGGCATGTGGTTTGTGTGGTTTACTGTGGAGAGGGGATAGGGAATAGATATTAAAAATAGGCAGGACAAAGGAAATATGAAAAGGGAGAATAACTCCAGTGTCCAGTAGAGAACCCATATAACAGGTAAAGGAAAGTTCCAGCGGAGAGGGGGACTAACATTTGAAAGCATTCTGAGCAGTCGGTAAACCACAGTAGAAATCACAAGAAATAAAACCAGTAAAAGAAATTAAAGAAATCTATATAAAAGCTCTTCTGAGTTCACTGTGCAAAAAGCACTGAGGTTCCCTGCAGTTTCCAAATCTGGGCTGGCTGAATGCTTCAACACACAAGGAATATGCCAGATAACAGTTTTGATCTATGTCTTGTTCACTTACACACAAAAAAAAATTTGAAAAAAAAAAAAAAAAGAGCTTTAACCACAAGAAAATAGATTTTTGCATATTTTGCATGCTTCTGCAAGCAAATCCCTTGGATTTTCTTATGTGTGTGTGTGTGTGTGTGTGTGTATATATATATATATATATATATATATATATACACTTTAATATATATACACACATACCTGTATACACTTATATATATACACTTTTTTATATATGTCTATATATACACTTATATATATATATGTATACTTACATATGCTTTAATATATATACTCTTTTTTTTAATAAATCACACAATTTTTTAATAAATAATCTGTTGTGCTATTTCTCTATTGTTTACTTTAAGGGAAGGGTTTATATGTTTGCGCATCTAAAAATGTGTAAAATTTAAGTAAGATATAGAGCCTGTAAAGGATTTTATAAATTATTTGAAAATAGGATCCATTCTTCCATCCAAATACAATAGCATCAACCTTCTCCCCTGGAAAGGCTGGAGGAAGTTGTCCCTCCACTTTGCATACGAAAATGAAATGGATAAACAAACCCAAACTCACCCAGCCACTGATCAAGCAAAGTAAACAGTAACAGGGAGATGTCTTGACTTTAACAGTCAGTCCTTAACTCCACCCTTTGCCAAAGCTGTGCTCATATATAGGAGGTATAGCCAAGACCTTTCTTGGTGTTCATTTAAACAGATTTTTACCTGGAGCAATTTCTGTCCATTTATTACAGAAGTCTGAGGTCCCAAAGGATGTCTGATCATGTGTTTGTAACAGACTGAGAAATGATATTAGGCAGAGACCTCATATAGATCACTGAGGGTCCTGCAGTCTATCAGGTCAGTCCACGGAGAAGGGTAATAGCAGACACAGTCTGGAGAATAAATGTAGTTTATTAAAATAAGAAAATTAAATACATAATTTTTTAGAAAGAGCAATTTATTCTGGCAGTCAAAATTTCTAGAATAATTTTAATCATAAATGTGCAACTAATAAAGCAAGGTTTTCTTTTACTGGACGTCTAGGTCATCATAGATATATATATTTGTTACTCATTTCCTGCTTTTCTTGGTCTTCCAAACTGCCATTATTTCAAATAATTTTTCAGAAGATGAAAATTTGATTATTGCATTTTATAGGGTAGAGAAGTAATAAACATTAAATGAATTGTACAGATAATTCTTATAATAGTACTCAAATCTTAGTTTTTTTTATGGTTTTTTTCTCAATTATAAGGAATGCCAGACTCAATTTTTATATATATTATTGTTAGTTTAATTAATTAACTCAAACCAGGCTTTTTTATTAAATAGAAAGTTTACAAATGGAATTACTTTTCCTAGCAGTAACGAATTCTTCCCTTCCCTTCCCTTCCCTTCCCTTCCCTTCCCTTCCCTTCCCTTCCCAGGACTTCCCTTCCCTTCCTGGAACTTCCCAGAACTTCTGTTCCCTGAACTTCTCTTGTTTCTCTGAAGTTTCTTTTTCTTTAATGACCTTCAGGTCATCACTTTATTTTTTTTGTCCACCTTATTTTTTTGTCCGCCTCTTGCTCATCTGTAATGTAGAAAAAGGAATATTGTAATTATTTTGTCCAAAATCTATTTCTTTAACTCTGCAAGTAGAATATGACCTTTACCTTGACAGAGTTTTATCACCAGTAAATTATACAGGGAAAACAAACAAACAAACAAACAAGCAAGCAAAAAGAACCTTAAACTCCTCTGGCAATAATCAGTGTCCATACAGATTTTGACAAGCACAGCAGAACTGCAGCCAATGCTGAGGGTAAATTCTCAGTCTCATCAATTCCTTTACTGTCTGGGAGAGAGGGAAACAAAGTAAAAATAGATCTAGAGGGAGGAAAACCAAAGGAAAAGACAATACAATGTAAAACAGCTGCAGCATCTGGAATGCTGTAATTATTTTTTTGAAAGATGTTTCCTTCCTCTCTTCAATATGAAACTCAGCCCTGCTTTGAATGCAGAAGAAAAGTCAACTTAGCTTATGAAGCCAAGACCAATAGATTTCTATCCAGAAATAAACATGACAAAGACCATTTGATACTAAAGATATGGATTGTTATGTGAGTAATTGTTAACTTCAAAATTGGAAGTTATTTAAGAACAAGCATCAAATTCTGACTTTTAAGTGTGTGAATAAAAGCTGTTATGCACTTTATTCTCTTGTAAATACCTTTTGGGATGCTACATTGTCTCCTCAGCCTTCCCAAGAGACAAATTACTCCCTTTTAGTCTGTATCATAATGTAAATATAATTGGTATCATATTGATAAAAAATCCATTAGAAGCTTTGTGAGATTTTTAGATGAACTTCTTTTAAGAGAAATTGCATACTTAACCTGCTCAGACATTTTTAGACATTTACTCATGTATTTATAGCCTTAGGCATTTAAACTTCATTACAGATCAGCTGGAATGTGCACACTAATCCATATGTGACAGTGGATGCCTTACTTAAGGCAGTGAAAAAACACAGGTTTCATCTACTGGTCTTGCAACAGAAACATCTTTTAAAACTTTAGATCCTGAGTGGTGGAAGGGAACATTTTGGTTTCTGTATGTAAATGCCCATGTAGTCCAAAGAGAGCTTTACATTACTGGAAGTAAAGCCACAGGGCCTTGTACTCAAAGATTTTCTCTACAGTGTCCATTCTCTTTCAGTTAGGGCATGAGAGGAGAGGTGGTATGGTCAGCAGAGTATGTAGCCAAAGGGATAAACTATGTCTTTGAACTGAAAATTATTTATTTCCCTGGGAATATAATTTTTGGAGTCTGGGGTTTTTAATGTTTTGAGGGAGGTCTGCTTTTTTTTTTTTTTTTGTTCCTGTTTTTTTTTTTTTAATATTTTCATAGGAAAGCATCTTTTTATTTAAATGCTGTTATGCAGGGAAAAAAAAAAACAAAAAAAACCACAACAGCTGTGATTTTAAATATAACAGTTTAGATATCAAAAAAGCACAAAACATTTTTTCTCTTGCCCTGAAATGGAAACCAAAACATTTGTTTTGCAGTCAAAATATTTCCGAATTATATTTCCTATCAATTTTTGAATGCTTCAGGATCTCAACAGAAGCAATAAAAAAAATCTAATTGAAAATTTTGAGAAACAAAAAAATATAAATTTATTTCTTCATGCGTTATTTTAAACCACAATATTTTAATAAAAAAAAACCCTAAAACTAGTTATTTACTTATCAAAGAAAAGAAAAAACTGACACCAAAGCTGCCTGTAGGGGAAAAAAGTATAAAAATCTTGAAGGAAGTACAATATCTCCCCTTTTAAAAGGTTTTTGGCCCCAGTGCAATTTACTTGAGACTGTGAGTCAGAGGATCATTCTATTCCCTGAATACTCACTCAGACTATCACTTAATACTGATTTAACAACCACAAGAAGAACTTTGCTGTTTAAATATTTAACATTCCATTCAAATGTGAAACAGCACAGTGGAAATTGGTTCACAGTCTCTGACACAGGGTCCCTTACAGGAGAAAAGTAAGGACATGTAAGAGCAGAAGTCAGAAAGTCAAAGTAACGAAATGAGGTGCTATTAGCAAAGGAAGTAAAATGGATCAAGAAAAAGTTCTCCAAGAGTCTAAGAAGTGAAGTGTGGACAAAAGAAAATGTTAAGTCTGATACTTAGCAGAAGGGGAAGAAGCAGATAATAGATGGTAAGAATTCTGAAATGCTTGATGAGTTTGATGCTTGAGCTGTCAGTGAAAAGGCAATGATAGTTAACAAAGGGAGAAAGAGGCCATGAGGCAGAATTTAGGATAAGCCTGGCTTAAAGAACATAGGATAAACATTATCAAATCAGCAAAGACTGATGAAATTTAATCTACACTCTTAAATAGTCTGCCAGGAGAAGTGTAAAGGAACATTTTGCATTCATTTCTGAGAACTCATGAGAAAGTCCAAATGAACTCAGAAAGGACAGTTATATTCTGAGATTTGGAAGATGCATATCAGTGGGACTCCAGGTCAGCAAATTTGTCTTTAGTACTGTGTTAATTAGCATTGCATTTCAAATGCACTGGAATGGTCTTCCCTGCCCCATAAGCAAATAGAAAATTATTTTTTTTCTGTCTTTCTGGACAAGGAACAGAATGAATCCCTGGCAGTCTGGGCAACTTATGTCCTGATCCAGTGATCACTTGTGTCAAAGGAAATCTTTTCTGTGGATTTCAATGGGCTTTCCATCACCATGTCTATGAGTGCTCTGAATGAGAATGAGGAGGGGATTACAAGTGTAAACAGAAGCTGAAATGTTTTAGTCTATTTTCCTAGGTCCAGCAGAGAGGATTACAGAAAGTAAAGAAAAAAGTATGAATACATTGATTTGGGTGGCTTAATACCTTAAAGCTCATCACATAGCATAAATATATTTTTTTAATTTTTCTCTGGCTTAAGCCAGACAATGCAGAAAGAAACAAATAGTTTAACAGGTGATGGTTTCAATCACATATTAAACAGGATTGACTTGCTATTTCCATAGTGCATCTAAAATTCACAGAATGAATCTACAAACTGAGCACCTGATTCTACTCAAACTTAAAAGACTTTTATACACTTTGTGAGAATTGTCATTGAATGAAAATGTGCAATCTACACTCTCACAATCGAAAGCAGAATCACAGCAATAGGATAATTATAACAGTTTGTATGTCTGACTTTTTTAGCTAGATGAGTGTGAAAACACATTCAAGTAACTTGTAGATGAAGTTGCATGCCTAATTTGCAAGCATTAAGAGGGTTACATGTGCAGATTGGATAATTATGTACACACACAATTACCATTTGACATTTGCCCAGACAATTATTTATTCTGTGCCTGGAATTGTGGACCCAACTTGACTGCGTCTGACACTTGCTGTCAAACAGTGTGAAGTTCACAGGCAACTTCCCTGAGGTCCCGGGCTTTGGCTAGCAACTTGGGGAACAGAATGCATTAACTTCCTCTAGAGGTAATTAATATCTTCTAAGAATCTCATCTGGAAAGAAAATGCATTACAGTCTTGGATATGTCAAGGAACGGCATTTTAAAGATAACTTAGAGGTAAAAGCTTTAGTTACACCTTATAAAGACAAGTTCAGTGAATGGTACATATGGAGTATGTCTTGAAAAAAATAATCTAGAGGATCCTAGGAAAATAATATTTCCATTACAGGATTGGCCTTAATGTCATGTTGGTCTAGGAACATTCGTAGCCTTTCCTCACATGGTGGATAAAAAATCCAGGAAAATGAGCATGGTTAATTGGGCATTTATATTAGGCTTTGCAAGATCAAAACCTCACATGCATTATTAGAGGCACTATGTAGACTGGTTAGTGAAAAAAAAAAAGTTACATAGATGAAACTATCTACATATTTTTAATCATTTGATGATAATTTAAACACACTGATTTTAATCACATCTATACTATTTTCACAAAAGGTAAATCCTAAAAATTTTCAGGCATGTTGAGCCCCTGCAGTTAAACTGCAATGAACTTCATTTTGAGCTTGCAAATGTTGACATGTTCCTTTTTCTCCCTCTCTTTCTCCCTCTTTATTTTCTAGGAAACCAATGCCACAATGGAATATTATGCACTATATTTCAAAAAGAAAAGACTGATTGGAATGGATTCTGGGAAAAGAAAGGGAATAATAAAAAGGACTGGAAAATAATACCCCCAGTTTGAGGAAAGGTTAACAGAGCTGGCCATGTTCAGTCTGGCAAAAAGCAGATTGAGGAGAGACATAAAATATCTGCCCACAAATATGTAAAGGACATTGCAAAAGGAGAAAGAATGAATTATCCTCCCTAGTCGATGAGAAGCAAGGGGTAACACGCTTATGCTACAGACAGAAATATATGTTAAAAGTCAGGCTTGTTGAATAATAGAAAAAACCGTTTGCCAGTATGATTTCTAAATCTGAGAAAACATTATCTATCTACTTTTTATTTGGTTTAGTACAAAAATTCTGAATTTTCTCTTTTTATATGTTAGTAAAAGGGCAATTATTCTCAGAAACAGTGAATGTACTCAAAAAGCATGATAAAGGGTATGCTACTGAATACACTATCAGACCAATAGAAAACATGAATTTGTGCTCAAATTAAGAAATATTTTTGCTGAAACTTTACTGCAAGTTAGTGTTTAGAAGAACATAACTTATTTTGTGAGATGTTCAATAGTATTAGAATGAGTTTGGCTCTCACAGAAAAATTGAAATTAACTTCTCTGCTCCAGCAAGTTATCCTTTTCACAAAAAACAGAGTATGTGCCTGAACTTAAATACAAGAGTCTTCTTCCTGAAGGCAGTGAAGTAAAATATCCTGCTTTTGGTCATATTTGCCATGTGTTTAGCCGGTCTACCTTGGAAGATTTGATCATATTTCATGTTTCATGAAGGTCAGGATCAGACATGTGGTTTTTAATCTATTCAATTTAATCTTCTAAAGGGTGTAAACTGTTTTAGAACTTTATTGACTCAGGTGGAACCATCTTGCTGTGCTCTCTACCTACATCTTGCACTGATCCTGATACCATAACTTAATATCTGTCTGTCAGCAGTCTGTGAAGCTGTCAGCTTCTCTCCTATTGTCTCCTATAAGTGTGTAAGTGCAGGGCTATTCTTTTTTTAACAACCAGCAAAATGTCACTATCTCCATGGTGGAACATGTCATGATCAGAGGGGAGGAAAGGAAGAAGAATGTTGCCTGCAAGTGAAAGTGATGGGAGCATTTTAAGTAGATAGAATGTAATTACTAAACTTGGAATTTAGCCAGATAATCTGGCTATACATGCTGTATTTGCATGAGGTGTGTGAGGGAAACCACAGATTTCTAATGGCTGAAATCTGTCAAGCCCTTGGTTTTACACCCCATCCATCTGAAAGGAGCATAGTTGCACTTCGCTATTTTCATTCAAAACCACTTAAAAAGGTGAGCTCCTATATAATTGGAATTTTAAAGGAGTTCATGTTGTGTTTATGGAGCAATCACTACTAAATGATTTCATTTAAATTTTTCATAAGCTACACTTTATGAAAAATTAAAAGAAATAGACTCTTCAGAAGCTTTGCTAAGAAATAAAGTCTCTTAAAGGAATACACATGCCATCTAATCACATATATTTTCAAATGTTGAGTTTTCTACATACAGAAAAACAGAAGACAGCATTAATGGGGAGAAAGAGGCAGACACTTTTTCCTTACTCTGTCGGTAGTTTTCATTCAACTAGAAGATCAGAAATGGGCTGCAGCAACTCAGGGAGATTCAATCCAGCAATGAGAACTCTCAAAAGAATGGAAGAAAAATGGTACAACAGTGAAGAAGAAAGACTGCTCTTCATCTCTTCAGATGACACTGGCCTGCTTTTTACCAAAACTGGATCATACACAGGACCACAGACAGCTTAAGCAAGCAGACCTAGTCCTAGTGACAACTAATTAAAATTCTGTCTGAATGGGAATCCCTGGTTCTAGGTCTGTGTCTAGATTTGGAATTCTAGTAGCCATTGTCTCAGCCAGATCCCTGCTGGAAAATAAATGATGGACTTTTCCAGGGAATTTAAGAGCAGACATAGTGTCAGTTTGAACCTCTGATCTGTTGTCAGAGCCCCAGAGTGAGTTATAGGTAGAGTGCTTGGACAATACCCTCTCTGGGAACCTGTACTTTGAGAACTTCCAGTTCAACTACTCTGAGATACCCAACCCATGGGATTATTATTAGTTAATGAAGAGTAAAAACACTAAATTATAACAGAAGTGCTTACAATGCTTTCATTGTCTAATCCATATGGCTTTATTCATGTAACCCAATCTGCATATCCCAAAATTTTAGATTTATAGAACCCAAGTATATGGTTTCAAGGATACTTCCATTTCAAACACCAGCAGGTCTATTTAGATTTCCAATGGCTCAGCCAAAAGAAAGAAAGAAAAGAAAGAAAAAGAAGGAAAAGTAAAACTTTCAAAGTTTCTGAAAATAAGATGTGAAAGTTCATGGATTGAATTTGTGGGGAAAATGGGGAAAACACTGAATAATGATAATGAAAATCAATGAACAGTTTGCTCTTTGCAAACTCTTTAAAATAAAAATAATAATAAAAAAAGTGCCTCATTAAAATGAATCTAGGTTGATTTACAGTAGCTGTAATCAAGGGTTACCCAACCTTATAAGCTGTGCTATTCCATTTATTATAAATCTCTGTAGTTAAAAATAGATGAGCTAAGGACAGATAATAAAAGGAACAGTTTTAGAAAGTTACATGATTATTACAGAGGTTTCACCATGCCATCTGTCGACAGCAACCATGGTAGCACAGTGATGAAGTGCAGAGAGGTTTCTGAAAGGTGTTTGAAACAATTCAACTTCTACCTGTTTTCCTGTCAAAATTCTCACCAGCCTGATGTCTTGACACATGAACTGAGGAGGAGCTGCAATTTCTTCTTTGAATAATGTATTGAGAGCAGCTCTGAGTAGAAAGGACTTGGAAGTGTTGGTTGACAAGAAGCTTTGACATGAACTGATATTGCTCGCTCACAGCCCAGAAAGCCAATAATGTTTTAAGCCTGTGACTTTGTTAAAATGATGCTTAATCATTGCCTGTACCATGTCTATACCAACTGAGAGGTTTCTGACCTCTCCTCTCCTCTCCTCTCCTCTCCTCTCCTCTCCTCTCCTCGACAGGAAACAATTAACAATTAAAAATTGACCAGACATGATCCATGGAATTTAAAAATATCTAGAAAACCTATTATTAAAAAAAAAAGGTGTAAAATTAAAATAATTTAAACTTGCTTAGCAGTCCTTGCAAATAAAAAAAAAATAAAGAAAGAGTCTGCCTAAACAAAAGTGTCACAAGGTCAAAATCCTTCAGAGGTTCTTTGTCTAGAAAGACTTCTCAAGATGTTTGTCATGTTTACATGCACATGTACACACACGTGCACACAAATATTTGCTGAATTCATTAATTTACATACATAGATTTTTATAATTTCCCCACTATTTCTATATTAATTTAATTGGCTGATAGTTATCTGAGCTTCCAGTGGGGAAAAATTAGATAAAAATCTCAACCATTTGTATTTTAGGATACTTTTTTATTATTTTTAATATTGCAACTTTTTTTTGATGAAAGTTACTATTAACATATTTTCATAATCTTCTCAGCCTAGCAACAGCAGGAGTAAAAGGTGTGAGGGGCATGCAATATTCATGAAATTAAGGAGAGTTGAGATGAAAGGGAGTTCCATTAGGGAGACCAAGTGTGACAATATGACACATATTTGCATATTTTACACTTTAAATCTTTTCAGCACATCCAAGTTGATATATGGATGTAAACATGCATTGCCAGTTTTTAGCATATTATAAGCCCTCAAGACTTTGCATGCATTTTAATATGTTTCATTATTGCTGCAGATTTTAATTTCGAAACTGCACAGCTTTGATGGAAGAAAGCTGGAAGTCAAAGCATCTGGCCTCTGCTTCAGGCAAGCACAACCTTTTCCTTGAACACTTTTTATATAAGCAATTCTATTTATTTTTGTGTGTGTGTGTAAGTGATGTGTATGTGTGTATGCAAGGGGTGAGAAATGTGAGATGCACTTTCTTTGACACACATACTACTGGGAAAGGGAAGGGATATTCCGGGAAGGGAAATTCCTGGAAGTTCCAGGAAGGGAAACAGAAATGAAAAGGAAGGAAAACTGTTTAGATTCTGTAGATCTAGAAATGTTCTAACTAATTCATCTATAACTACTGCAATTTCCTGATTGTCACCAATACAGAAAATATTACAAGATCCATAATTATGATTTTTTGGCAATCATTGTTTGGTTTTGAATTTTTCTTTTTTTTTTTTTTGTCTGTTTTTTGTTTTTTGGTTTTGTTTTTGGTTTTCCTTTTAGCACTTCATAATCTGCATCATTTTGTCATTTAATTGCATAAGAAAGGGAGTATGACTTAATACAGTGAGGAATAGCATGACTCAATAATGTGGTATTTATTTCTTAGCTTGTGATCTTCATACCATAACAGTTTACAAATACATTCATTGTTTACATTTTCTTAGTTTGGTGTACTAATGCCACCCGTGCTCAAAGAATCAATGTATTGTTAAATAACCACAGAATAGTCACCCAGCAGAAACCAGCACTTAATACAAATAAATAATTGTATAAGTGGATCTGACCTACCTTTATTTCTCTTATTAGTGAGAGAGAGAAAGTAATTCAAGGGATGGTGTTTTGTGGGAAAACTGTGAATTAAGGGTTTTTTAAAATTCTGATGTTGCAGAATTTAATGCAACTTATTGAGAGCTATCTTACATGAACATAAGACACACCTTTTCCTGCTCAATCACCAGAATCACCAAAATGATGTACAATATAAATAAGTAGCTCAGAAACTGTAACACAACAAGGTCCTTAGAAATTGGAATTCCTTTCTGTTACCACATCCACAACAGACTGTTCTAATGGGGCATCCACTGCTTATCTGGCCAAGCTGTTCTAGTATTCCACTAACCTCACAGTAAAGAATTTCTTCCTAACACCTAATGAAAACTTTTCCCCTCTGAAGCCATTTGAAGTCAGTTTGAAGCTATTTCCCCTTCTCCTATCACTCCATGCTTTTGTCCGAAGTCTCTTTCCAGTTCTCTTGAAGGTTCTCTTTAGGTACTAAGTGTTAGAAGGTCTCCCCAGAGTCTTCTCCAGATTGAACAATCCCAGCTCTCTTAGCCTGTCTCTATAGTAGAAGTGCTCCAATCGAGTCTCTTCATGGCTTCCTTTGTATTTGCCCCATGTTCAGGTCCACGATTCAGGTCTGGATTTGCTCCATGTGCAGGTCTGTGTTCATATATTGGTGGTTCCAGAGATGGATGCAGAGCTCCAGGTGTGTCTCTCTCCTGAGTTTGTCTTAATTGAATTCTTGGTAAGGAAAAAAGGTCAACTATTGAAATGACCATCTCTATAGAAATATTACAACTTCCTTTCTGCTTGACAGAACCAATTAGAGAAGCTGGACACACCTCTATAACACATATTTAAAAGAGGAGAAGACTAAGAAAAGTTCTCTCGTCATTCCCTGTTTTTTTTTGCAATGAGGGTGCGCTCCAATCCTATCAGCAGGAGGTTGGGCTGCGCCCAGCAGAAATCACATGACCATCTGCAGGCCCAAGGGACAAATTAACTTTTTCAGTGCATGGATGAAACTTACAGACATCAATCCTCTCTTGAGTAAGAGAAAAGGGTGAAGATGTGTAGAGGAAACAACACAGAGACACTGAGGTCAGTGAAGAAAAAGTCAAATCCCAGATGGGTGGAAAATTAAGAAATGCCTTAGTTTTGAGCTGAAATTCTTTTGGAAGGCCATGGTAATGGACTGTGATACACTAAAATATCTCTGTAATTCATGAAAGCATGGGGGACTGGAACATTCATACCTGTCGTGGTTTGGCACGGAAAAAGAATCTTCTCGGAAGGAAGAGGTCACTTTGGATATTAACACTTGGGGTGACCAACTGAGGGTGGGCATGCCTCTGAGAGCACAGAGGGGTTAAAAGCAGCATTCCCAGGGGATCTCGCTCTCTCTGGTTCCGGTCAGGGCGCAGTGCAGGACTCTCCCCTGCCTGGCCCGTGGCTGGGTGGGGGAGAGGAAGGCCCGAGGCCTGGCTGAGGTAAGGCCGAAGGGTGGAGGGACTGGAACCGGGCTGGCCCCTGCAGATGGGAGGGTGGAAAACATCTGGGATATCTCCGTCCCCCCCCCCCCAGAGTCTCTCTCTCTCAAAAGAGACAGCGATGGTTTGCCAGCAGAACCGTGGGGAAGGAGGAGAGCGGGGGGGCCCTGAAAGGCCACAAGGTGCCAGTGTGGGAGCTGGAGACCCGGGCAGAGAGCCAGCCAGGGAGTCGGGACTTTTAACCTTCCTTGAGAAATGAAAGCTTTGTGAAATTTTACTCCTCCTCGGCTTGAAAGAGAGGAAGAGAGACAGCCTGGAAACTGAGATATTAGAAGGAGAATATCTGGGTAGAAGGAGATGATGGAGTGGCTTCTGGCTGGACTTTTTCTTGTTAGCCATAGACTGAACTGACTTCTCCAAGAGAGAGAGACTGTATTTTAGGAGGATGCCGGTTAGCCAAGAGACCTGCTTCAGCAGCTGAGGAAAGACAGGAGTGGAGCAAACAGAGAAAAGTTGAGGAGGTTTGTGGTGGTGCCCCCTTTCTTCAGAGGAGAAGAGAAGAAGATCTCTGTTCCTGAGACCCTCGTCCCCAGGGGAGGAAGAAAATGTGGTCCCAAAAAATGAAAAACTGAACTGTTGTTTTTCCCCTCTTGGCAGAGCATCCTTGAGAGGAAAAATCCTAAAAGCAGTCTGTCCATCCATGCATTGGTGGTAAAAGCACTGTGCATGGAAAGGAGAGGGTCACACTGGCAAACCTTTTTCTCCGGGCGGTGCCATGTGTGACATGGAAACACAAGGAGTGGCAGCTGTGTTTCCTGGGGGTCTATGGTGCAAGGGAGACTCCGCTCACCCCTGATGGATTTAGTATTGATTATATTGAAGGGTGAATACTTGAGTAAGGGTCCAAGTCGTGTCTCCCTGTGGTTTGTTGGAGTTGGGTGGTGGAGTTGGGAGTTGGTTTTTTTGTTACTAAGCTGGGCCTGCTCTGCTGTTTCCGATTGCATTTCACAGCATTCAATTGAAAGGTTGCATTTTTATGGGGACGCTGGCATTGTTCCAGTGTCAAAACATGACAATACCGTAGACATAAGCAAAGGCACTTGTGATGAAACAAACAGATATTGAAATAACTGTGATCCAATGAGAAGCTTGAACAGAGACAGATAAGAGTGATGAAGACCCTTTGTCCCCAAAAACGAAAACTAAAACCTCTGTTCCTAGAAATAGATGAAGAAAATTTTTGTTTCTGTGCTAAAACAGCTCATCCTTAAAATTTCACCCCAATAAACTGAGATGACCTGTGTTTGGTAATTGCAGGAAGACTACCAAATCGTGCGAGGTAAATCTCATGACTGCAGATTTCTAGGTTGCTGCTATTCATGAAAATTAAAGGTGTGAGAGAATTGTTTGTTGTGGAAAAGTCTCCAAGGCATGGCAGGAGTGACTCCTCTCCCTAGGTAATCTGAAGAAAGACTATTTCAGGGGTGGTGAACTGACTGAAAATACCAAATGTTGTCTCTTTACATTGTCAGTGGAGGAAAAAAAAAGGACTGGGGGGAAGGTAAGTTTTCTGAAGGTATATTCTTATTTCTTATTATTTTTTCTTTTAGTTCTATTAATAAAGCTTTCTTTATAGCCTTTAAAGTTTTGAGCCTACTTTTGCCTGTCTCCTAATCCTTACTTATAGGAAAAAATGAATAAGTAACTCTATTATTTATGGGTGCACTGGCATTTGACCAGTGCTAGAACTACTACAGTCTCACCAGAGCAGAGCAGAGCAGAGCAGAGCAGAGCAGAGCAGAGCAGAGAAGAGCAGAGTAGAGCTGAGCAGAAGGGCAGAATCCCCTCCCTCCCCTGCTGCCCACGGGGCTCTGGATGCAGCCCAGGACACGTTTGGCTCTCTGGGCTGTGAGTGCCATGGCCGGGCCATGTGCAGCCTCTCACCCACAGCACCCCCAAGCCCTTCTCGGCAGGGCTGTTCTCAATCCCTTCTCCATTCACCCTGTATAAGTAATTGAACTGAATTTTATTCTAGCAGTACAGATTGCAAATGGGATTTTGCAGAAACTTACTTTGTGTTTTCATTTTCTTACACGTTTTCTGAGAGTGCAACTCTCTAGCAAGTACTAGCCCAGAATGTGCTAACTTAAATGACATCTTAACTATCTGATAATAAATAATAGAATAATATTTTCAGACTTAAAAATCTATAAAACTGTGCTGCTGTCAGAGATGAGCACATCCTTGTTGTGAATTAGGGAAGATGGAGAGGAGGGAGCTAGGAAGTCAGTGCATGTAATGTGATATGGGGCACAAAGTTGTGCTAATGAGTAGGATACAAACCCCAGTAACTGCACTGCAATAAATCAGTTCCTATTTTATTTGTTGTATAACAACAGAGTGGATTTGGAAATAACACACTCCTCATAGAAATGGCTCTGTTGTTTTGCTTAATAGTTTACTGTGGATTTAACCGGGAAGTGTTTTTAAGAACTGACAAGGATATCAATTCCACAGCATTATTTTAATTTTCTATATTTTGGTATTTCACAGTGTTTCCAGGCAGACCTAGAAACAGTATGAAAGTAAACAAGTCCTTAGCCTAAGTAATACATCAGAAGGGAGATATATACCTGTGACTGGCTGGTGGGACTCAGGAGCACAAAGACCCTAGGTCAGGGTTCTCTGCTAGGGTAGCCAGTTTAGCCCTTCAAAATAGATGTTCAGTGGCTGCCTGGTACAGATACTATTGATGTTCCCCTAAAATGAATAACTGACAAAATACTGCTTAGCCAGAGTAAGTGGTGGAGAACCATGCTGTGAACTAATCACAAGAGATAGAGACAGAAGAAGACTGAGAACAATAAAGGTGACAAAACTCCATCCAGACTTACTGTTACCTAGCCATCCTCACAGAGCAGTTTGACAGGTTAGCAAATTAAAACCCTTTAAACAAAAAGGCTATAGATGTGGATGTCACTGTTGCTGTAATCAGTGCATGGTGACGACATAGGACAACATAGATGTCATCCCTTCCAAGTTCAGATTCACCCAAAGCTGCTGCTTCTGGCACTTATGGACTTCTGTGTGTATATAGAGAAGCAGTCAGACACATTTATGAAGGCAAAGACATTGTGGGATTCCTGAATTATTACCACAGCTCTGGTGTTGGATGGCAGGTTTTGACTTTGCACTCCTGAAATTACATTATAAGAATCTTATTTATTTCTAAGGGCCTGAAAAATAACTGATCTGTTGATGGCATTGTCCAATAATGTTGTTGAAGACATTTCAATTTTGATGAATTAATTTCATTTTTCATAAAATGTTGCCACTGAAGCAGTCTATCAGTGAATGAAAACCAAATATTCAGGCTGAGTATAACCTTTAGAAACCATGAACCACATGCACAAATATTTCCCAGGATAGTGGCAACTTCCATGCAGTTTAATTATAAAATATGCTGTTGCTTGTACTTCTTTTGCACCTCCCTAGGCATCTTTCATGGTCACAATTAGAGAAGCAATAGATGTAAGGAGAATCCCTTATCTGAACCAGTCCTGCAACTCTCATGTTTTGTATTCTTGATATGAATATTTAAATAGTCAATACCCATGCGTGGTTCATTTCAGGTAAATGACCAAACTCTTATGATTCCACTTGTAACATCCATGTGTTTGTGCAACCTTGTTGTGATGGTTGAATAGTCTGAGCTGCAAAAAACAGACATAAAATAAGAAAAAGCAAGCTGGCTTTCAGCTTTAATACACGTGAAGCCCAACAGAGCAGAGATAAGAGCTGTCACAAACACTTTGATATTGACATTTCTCACCATAAATCCATAGAAGACACATACTTCTACCAGCACTAAGTACACCATTGGGTGTTAAGAAACATTTTTTGTTGCTACATATTCTCAAATGGGACAGGGATGGGAAAAGGCAAGACACTTATATTTGTGCAAAAGCTATTTCCAAGCCTTGCTTATCTCAGCTGTATCTGTTAAAATGTGAAAATGCCCTTGTTTATATTTTTCAGCCCTCAAAAAACTCTAAATATTTGTGTTAGTCCATCTAAAGGAGAGATCTTTGCAAAAGCTTAGAATTGCTTAACAGCAGTTTGAAAGTCAAGGTCAGAAAACACTTTTCTAAAAAGAGTGAGTGGCAAACCCAAATCTTCCTCAAGCAAAATGGTGCAATTTTGAATAATAATTATTACTGCTACCGCATAATTTAAATTTTACATATGGCTTTCAGATATAAATTTCAAACTGATTTGGGGAATTTAGATATAACTTGTTTTTGACTTTTTTTTTTTAAAACAACCTCTATGCAGTATTGTATCCACATAAAAATCCTAATATTGTAGCCTCAATAAAAGAAACTGATATATGGCTAAGGTACAGAGGTATGGACAAAAGAGGAAGGCATCCTAAGTGTATCACATGATGAATGTGGTGCCTTTTGGTAAACAGAAGCATGATTATTGTGATATGTTTTGTCACAGTATAGGCTAAAATTTGCCCATGGCAGCCTAAGCAAAATGCAGGAAGTATAGATGGAAAAGGAGGGCTAATTGAAAACCAATGAAAAACTGAGAGTATTTAATAAAAACAAACAAACAAAGAACAAGCTTTTGTCTGCATGGAAACCAAAAAACATTTTGTCTCTTTATGTTTTTCAAGACAATCCTATTGATGTTTAACAATTTCAAGGGCCATGGGTGGTTCCTGGATAAGTTACTGCTTTTTTATTCTAGGACCCATCCAATTCAACAGTAAGCAAGCTTGAACACAGACGGCTGTAAGCAAATTCTTTTTTATACACACATGTACACATGCTGTTGTGCACAGATACTCACATGGAGGTAGAAACAAGAAAAGTATCATTAAATTTATTACATTTATTATGGGAGATTCATTCTGAGCAATGTTGAGACTGTAGCACTTGTTGACCCAGATCTGCTCCATCCATCTGTATCCAAATACCTATATATGCACCTAAACATGTGTGTATGTATACATGTATATGTATGTATGAATATACAGAAAGAATTTTATATATATATACATAATTTTATTTATACATATATGTACACAAAGAGAGAAAGTAATAACAAAAGATATAGAAACCACAGTAAAACCTTATATCACAGATTTCTTAGCTAATTTTCATATCCTTGGAAGACAAATACATTTCTCTCCGCAAATGAGTATTAAAATGCATTGATCGTTGGAGAAGATACCTGATGACAACTTGAAATACAGATAAATTATAATTTCTTCTCTCATTAACAAACTATAAACTGTCAGCATCTATGGACACTAAATTTGTTATTAAACTTTGCCAAGACAGATGCTGCTAATAAGAAGATGTTTTTCTTACTGCTATTATCTACAGACAAACTGATTTAGGGTTTTCTTTTCAGTGTTTCTGCTTTTCTCTGAGAATTAAAAAAGCCTGTTTCTATGGCTTTAAAATATGAATTTGATTAATGAGTGGTAACTCTATGATTAATACAAATCTGTAATTTATAAAACTAATATTACAATTTTGAAGACTTGAGACAGAATTAAAACACCTAGCTTTTTTTTTTTTTTTTTTTTTTTTTACTTTTCCTTCTTATTAATAACAAAGGCTGGATATTAAAACAAAGGAGCAGGAGCTCAGTGTGGTTAATACAATATAATCATACTAAGAAGAATTAATATAATTTTTAGAGAAAAGACATTTACCCTACTCTTTCACTTTGGAAAACTGCTCACACATTTATTTCTATGAGGGATTACTTCAAACAATAGTGATGTCCTTACTCTTAGATTTGAACAATGCTTTTTTGGAAGTAAAGCAAGAACAATACTGATAAAGTAGTAATGTGCTCAAGTCTAATGCTTCTCTTTGCCTTCTTAGCGATTCAGTAGTCACTAAGTTATTTCACAAATCAGTGGAAAGGCAAACTTCTTATCTTGGCAGTCAAAAAATATGTTAGACCTAAGAGTATTTCTATTCGTGTGGCTCTTCATGATACTATGCAAAAGTCCAACTTTGTTCCAAATGTCATTCTCCAAAAGAGTGTGTAGTTTAGTATCAACAAACCTAGGGACTATGAAGAAATATGTTTATATATGTATGTACTGTATACGTGTTCACTCCAGGTGGATTGAACACAATTACTTTTAAAGGTCCCTTCCAAACTATTCTATGATTATATGACTCTATGTTATACAGTAACTGTGTTGGGGCAACACTGAACTCTGTGTTCCATAAGATTAGAAGTAGAAATTTGCCAGATTTCTTTTAACTCAAGTTAAGACCCTGCTTAAGTTTCCAAAACACTGAAGTTAAAAGACACATCACAGAACCAGACTTCTGAAACAAACACATTATTTTTATTATGGAAATTTTTTTCTTTATCTTTTTCTCCCTCTCTCATCCTTCATTGTCAATGAGCATCGCAAACAAATTATATGTTGTCTCCTTTTCTGACCCTGTAAGGATGTGGCACAACATGTTTAATGAATATTTTGCTTTATGCAAAATCAAAGCTTCATGTATTAAGATTATTGTATCAGGACAACACAGACCAACAAATCAGGTTGTTGTGTTTTAGCACAATCTGGTTTATGCTTAAGCATTAAATGGGACATTTTTTTGAAAGCTAGCAAAAAACATTTTCTAGAAGGTTTCAGAATTTTGATGTTGTTCTTTTTAGTGTCATAATGTCATCTTAAATCAAGTTGCTCGTTCCATATAATATCACAAGGTTCAATTTTTGGTATAAGAGGAACTGGAAGAGAAAAAGAACAAGGTATGAGTGTGTCTGTGAGTATGAGCATCAATGACTTCATGCATGTTGAAGTCTGAAGGAAAGACAGTAAAAAGAAAGAAAGACGTAATGAAAGAGATTTAATGAAAAATTTGGATTACAGCAATGTTTCCCTATAATAAGTCCACACCTCAAATCAAATTACATTTCTTTTGCAACTGTGAAAGGCTTAGTATTAGTTCTGACACTTTAAAATTTACCTGCATGGCTGTGCCACATTCAAGCTGCCAGCTTCGCAACAGCTTCAAAACCAAAGCAGGAATATAAGACTTAAAGACAGAAGTCTAATTTTTTGAGCACAGGATCAGTAAAGCATGTAGATAAATACCTGGAAATTAAAATGGGCTAGAGCTTCAATAAATAAATTCTATCCCTCACCATGCCTTCCTCTTACATGTATTCTTTGCTGTAAATATTATCTGGAATTTCCTGCTCCTGAAGTCCTGGCAAAATCCAATTGGCTGGGATGAAGAACATATAAAAATATTATTTGCACAGTAGCAGACAATGCATGAGATTTGAGGGCCGACAATTTTGAATCTCTCTCTCTCATCTTATTTATCTGGGATATCATCTTAATTGCCACACTCTCAACGGACCTAGTGCTGAAAAAAAAAAGGAAAAAAAGGGAGAGCTGTATATAAAATCATTAAATTAAATGTTTTCTTAACTGTGAGACGGTGTAATATCTGCCTCAGGACCTATCAACATAGCTTGAAGTAGGTAAATTTGATTGTTTCTATTTATGGTTATGGAGAGGGAATTGAAAAATTTTCTACAGTTAGATTGGTATTTGTAATGCAATATGCCCAAGTACTTGTCAAGGTAGATATATATATATGTATATATAGATATATATGTGGGGTTTTTTTTCCGCCAAGAGAGAAACTTTTACTTCCCAATACTCATCTGTAAAATCAGTATTTCAGCATATAAACAAAGGTAATCTTTTACTGCTCCTCATCCAGAAGTAATTCAACAATCCTTGAAACTCAGGGTGCTTCAAGAATTGCTGCGTTTTCAACAGGTCCATACAATCCAAAGTAACTCTCTGTGACTCTGGCATATTATTTCCAGATTCCTCCTGTGAAGTACCTTTCCTAAGACTCTATTACAAATATTAAATTGAAGAAGTTGTAATCTGAATCTCTAGGAAGATGATGAAATGTAGCCTTGAACATTACAAATCAGGGGGTTTTGTGCAAACAATGTTCTAGACAATGCTGATTTATAAAGAAAATGGCCTGAATTTCTCCCTAAGATAATAACCTTATCTTTTAATTGTTAATATATGGCTAGGAACTGATAGCTGGATCGTTTGTTCATACATTTCTTCTTTTTTTACTGGCGCACATCTGGTGATGTGCACTGATTCATCACAAGAAAAACAAAAATTTCTTAATTATATGGTAAATTTTACAAATGGGTATGTCCTGCACTGTCTTTTTATATGCAATCCAATCAATAAAACTGAAAAATCACAAGGTCCTTTTCTAATCACCTTTATTTTTTTTTGCCTTTCCCCCCCCAGCCGGAGACACATCTATTGTAGGTCTGTCTCTTACAATCGAATGAATGGCATTCAGATGTCACCTATTTTCCTATATTAATCCCAAGAAACTGGTGATGACCATCTCAGATCCAGAGTCAGAAGGTTAGATTAAGGCAGATGAATCACATTCTTAGTTATTCTTTGAAAGAATCTGACAACTTTTAATTCTAAATGTTAGGGGTTTTTCGGAAAATATTTAACCAGGTCATTTTAATCTAAATTCATCTGGAATCTTGTATTATTTTTCCCTCAGTAGGCAGACTTCTTAGGCAATGGATCTAAAGTTGTCAAGTAGGAGAAATGAGTTTGTTTCATTCCAAAATGTTCCTTTTAACACCCCAAATTCTTTCTTATCTCATAATCATACACAGAATGAAACGTTGAATTTGGCCGCACAACTGATTATGCCCTTCCTAACAGCCCTCATTTGTTATACAACTACATCTTTGTGAGAACCACTATCTTCCTTAGGCTTACTTCCATTCTACTCATATCAGCTTGCTTAGATCACAGTTTCACATAGTTAGTGACTTTTCTGTCTACGAAGGATTTGTGTTTAGCAAGTTGATGTTTTGTAGCGGATGAAATTCCTGATCTCACATTGCACAAAACAAGCACAAACAGCTTCAAAATGTTGCATTGTGTGTATCAGCTGCAGTATCATCTTCATTTTTAGGCCATTCTTACAGCACTCAGATGCCTCTTAATAGTAATGCTACATGATTGCAGACAGGTACTCCAATGCTAGGAGAAGTGGTAAGGGCTGCAAATAAGAACAAAAATAAAAAATACTCTTGATGCTTTATGATCTTTTCACACACAGGAAATCAAGAAACACCAGTTGAAAATTGTCTCAACAAACTTCAGAAACAGGAGAGGAAAACTCACTCTCTGCAATCCTAGCACTGCATTACATCTTTTTCTAAGAGTTCACTAAAAACTTCACATGTATGAATTACTCTGTCTTTGAGTCACATCTGTCTGGTTAGTGAGTTTGACTGAAGGCAAGTGAGCTGATGTAAAGGAGGCTGGGTGACTTGCTGAAAGAGTGAGTATGGGAGTGCTGAGAAGGCCAAAATGTAAATCTCTAATGCCTTTAGGCTGGTGAAATGCACTGTTTTCATGACTTATTCTTGTATGCATCTTTCTCTCATGCAGTGAGACAAGAATCCCAAAATCAGTAAGGTATTTTTATTTAGCACAACAATATCAATGAGGCGAATTGAACCACAGGATCAGTAACATGCAGACCTAGTGGAACATGTCCCTGCCATGGCAGGAAGTTTGGAACTAGAAGATCTTTAAGGTCCCCTCCAACCCAAAGGGTTCTTTGATGATTCTATGATTTAGAATGGGCCTAGGCCCTCTGAATACGCTTTTTCCTTTACATAAAGAAACACTGTCTTGGCAAGCTGGCTTTCAAAGCACCCACAGGTCAAAACTGGGAGAATTTTCCCACGTATTTCTTGTGTTATTAACTGTTTGCTTTTCTGTGTAATGGAAACACACTATGCCTACTTAGATCCAGTGATGCAGAAGTCAGAAAGAAGCAATAATTTTCATGGGAAGAGTGACTAGCCAGTAGAGCAACTTAGGATTTTTGTAGATTTGCTAATGTTGAAATGTTTAAATCAAAATATTCTAAGAGATATTCCAATAGAATGAATTCAGGGAAGTCCTGTGACTTCTGTTAAGAGGGAGGTCAGATGAGATGTTCACAATGGTCCCTTCTGGCTTCATAATCTATGGAGCTACAAAGCTATATGAACCTCTTTCAAGAAAAAAAGATTATAGTAACTGTATAAATACTTGATAACATGAAATTGCTGGAGGAACTATTTAAGGTGGTTAATGACGGTATTTAGGGAATAATGTCTTCAAACTGAAAAGACCAAGGTAGAATATTTAAGAAAGATAGTATTTTCTAGAAGTGAGGTCAATTGCACAGTGGAGTAATTTGCAAAATTGAGTTCTATAAAAAGAGATGTACAAGAAGAGAGAGAATAAAGCATGTGATTAGTCTATGAAACAAGTTTGTTTTAAAGATGGATAATTCAAAACTAAATTGTTCAGAAACTCCATCAGTGTGTTATTTAATGATTTTAGAAAAGAGGTATACTTGCTTGCTTGCCCCTTATTTTGTTTTTTTTTTTTTTGTTTGTTTGTTTGTGGGTTTTTTTTTTTTAGAATTGATTAAGAAATGGTTTACTGGTAAATGTTTTCTTATCTGAACAGAAAACTTCAGGCAGTAATTTTTCCACCTGACAAAAGATACATCTTAAGAGGGAAATAGCTGTACTCCATGAAACAGGTCAAGCTTTCCCCTTCTGACTTTGTTGGTCTGTTCCTCAAAGATGAAAATATTTCCCTTAGAGACAGATACTTAACAACAGTCAAGCATACATCCTTCCACTTCAGTGCAAACTGACTCCAAGAGACAAAGTTGTGAGTATAGAAAGGACCGACATTTTTTGCTACTGTGGTCATGTTTCCTGTGGTTCCCCTCAGCTTTTTTTGCATACTGAGGTGGTTTGTCAGAACTTTGCACACATTCTGTGTCTAAAGGAGCCTCATTACTGGTCTGTGCAGACACAAGCGAAGTGGAGAAGGATGACAAGGTTTGCTTTAATTGCACAGCTATCTGTTGTTCCAGGGGCCATTCAAGCATATAATAACTTAAGTGAGTTTCAGTGAGTTGGAAGTTCTTGCTTTTCAGAATATTTCGGCAAGCTTATTTCTTATTATAGCACAGTTGGTATTTCTTTTTAAAGTCTTGACAGAAAGCTGTAGGTGGCCACATAGCTTTTGTCCTCATAGCAATAGATTTGCAAGATTCCATTAGTCAGGAAAAAAATTGACAGGAAAAACTGGATTTTATTATATTTAAGTTCTTGACAGAGGTAATCTCAGACAACATGGTATATGAATTTACCCACAAATGCTCATGAAGCATGGGGATAGCTAGTATTTGCTTTGGGCTATTAAATAGGCATGATGGTAACTACAATGTTCATCTCACTAATCATATTCAGATTGTTCTAAGTCTGGAGTATCTCATGATCACAATCAACAAAATTTACTATGACATCAAGCTAACTTTGAGTGAATTTGGTGACATTAGGCTGAGATCTGCATCATGTCTAATTTTTCTGGTTGTCTGTAAAGGAAAATTTCCCAAGTTGCCCAAAGGTTAGAATTTTTGTGTGTCTGTGTTTCTATTTCAAAAATATCTTTGATTTTAAATCAAGTTTGTTACTTCTGCAGCTTTAGAAGTTAAATGAAAAATTTAAAAAATTTAAAAAGGAAATTCAATGCAAGGTGAAGATTATGTTAAGTCTAGATTAAATTAAGTTGGAAGAACATCTGGGAAGATAATGTTTCCTGAAAAAATTTGGAATGGTGGAGACTAGATTCTTATGTAACATCACCAGAAAGGTAATTCTCTTTCTCATTGTTTTGGTATTTTTCAGACCCAGACACAAGACTAAATAGCTCTTCTGTCTATTTCAATCTTCAAATGTTTGATTAATTGAACTTGCAACCTGTAAATATTTTAGCTTTTTTTTTTTTTTCCAGATGCACTACGCAGAGAAAGAAAAATACACAAAAAGATTAACATGGGAAAATAAGGAAAGCAAGATGTTTGGGTTTAAATACTTAAAAAAATTCTTTCCATTTCAAAATCTTTTTTAAACCATGAATGTTTTTAGATTTTGAGAAATTTTAAACTAATGTTTGGCCACTTTGCCTCAGTCTCTTTTAGCACCAAGCTGGTAAAGGTAGCACCCTTTTTGGTTGTGCTGAAGTTTACCTGCACCAGTTATTCTCCTCTTCTTGAGGACCATACCACTGCGCCTCAGGTTAGAGCAACCTTAAGACCTTTCTGGTTTTTTGTAGGTGACTCAGCCCATACAAAGCTATAACACGATCACTATTACCCTATTGGAAAGCTAAAATTAGAGATTTGGGTGCAATCTTTTAAAGCTGTATTTGCAGGATTTCGTCTGGTTTAGTCTTTGTCATCTGCTATAGACAAGCAAACATATGAAGGAAAACATCACTACCATGTTTCAATCAAGCGTACAAGGAAATGCACTTCCCATCACTTCCCATCACTTCACATCACTTCCCATGTAAGATAAAATGCACAAAATTATACTTTTAAGATTTAAATTCAGTTGATTATAGTTTACATCTCATTAGTATATCAAAAAAAAGGTATCTATTATCAAATGTAAAATTAGATGATCATTAAGATAATTAGCCAGTTTGTTGTTCTCATTGAGTTTATTGTTTCAATTGTGTCTGTGCAAATTAGCAAAGACCTTAATTTGTACAGAAATCAATGAATTGTTTTGTTGTTGTTTTCATTGGTGCTGTGATAATACATTCACATATTTAAATTATTTAAGTATAAAAGACTGTCGTGAGAGTTTACTTCAGGCATTTCCAGAAAAACTTAGTACCTGATCTCAAATGCATCAAAGATCCAAATTGCTGGTTAAACAAATATTCATGGCCAAAATTGGCTAGAAAATTTCATGTGCTTGGTGTCTGGCAGCCCTCATCCAGAGTCTTTTTGAAAACAGAATATATAAGTCTCATGCTTGAATCATAAGAATACTGGCAAAGTGAATTTTTGGATATAAGTTTAAATATTATACCATCTAATTTATAGTTAGTTTGTTACATATGGACCTTTCCCGTGTTTCTTCAAGAATATGAGAAGAGTTTGGTTTAAAAAACTCTCTTGTCAAGGCCAATACCTAGAAAAACAAAAGAGGCTTTGATTTGGCAAGGGTGAGTCAACGTTTAGCTGTGTAACTTTTAGCTCTCCTTATGATAACTCATAGTTTTGTGTGTAGAGAGATCAGGCCAAGATTTATCTCACCTGTCTTTAGCTAAATATTCCATACATTTATATCTGAAGTTTCCTTATTACAAAAGAAAAAAAAATGGATAAAAAAGTGGAAAAATGACCTAGTATATGAACACTAATATACTTTAATGACTGCATTGTGATGAGAGGTATAACCCTTAAAATAGACTATTTTCCTTCAAGGACTATAAGAGATTATTAGAATGATGAGATTTGATGAAGATATCTACATAGTAGACATATACATTTGAGCAAAGAAAGTACATCCTCAGAGTCTATACATAATGCATAGAAATATTCATGTTAATTCCTGTACCTCTCCCCTGGTAGGATAAAGACTATGGAGAAAAGCAGTGAAAAAAGTCAGAAGATCTTCAGTTTGCTTTTACAAAAGGAAGTAAATTAAGTTTACCTATCTATTATGATAGAAGAAGTTAGATAGTTAGATAGTTTACTAATTGCTGAGACATGGTAGTTAAAGAATCTTTCCCTCTTCCTTATTTGTAATAGTAATCATTAATAACTATTTGAATTTTGTCCCTGTGTTCTGATAAATTTCTATTTTCGACATAGTGGCTTCTTCCTCTCCCTGAATAGCCACTGTGTAAAGATAACTAAGGACTATATCCTAATGATTTTACTAAACCCCTCAACCCTCTCTGTGGCAGCCAGGGTTATTTTCTGTGTACACAATGACTGCCATTACACTCACTGCTCATTCCAAAGGGCTGAGCAGGGTAAAGAGAAGGAGCCAAACAAGCAAACAAATAAATAAATAATACTGTGACACACACACCCCAAAGCTGGATCATACAAGCTATAATAATTCATAAACAGCAACAAAACACAATTCCCCAAACAGCTGGCACATAAAACAGCCCAGAGGCAATCTCTCTTGTAGCACACCAGAAAAACCCATAGCTATTTATGAGCAAAACAATTCAGTTTACTTTCCCTAATCCTCCTGACTCCTCCCTCCCCTGACAAAAAAATAACCTATGGTGCTTATCACAGGAAAGCTGGTACTTTGCCTTGTCACTCATATAGCCCTTGGGTATGTGCAGCCTTAAAAGAAGCCCAGGTATGCTTCCTTTTGATATTTTGTAGCGAGAGGACAATAAGGGGCTAAGGAGACAAGCAATGAAAAAATTACAAAATGTCAGAACAAAGTGAGATTTTTCTTCACAGGACAAGGTGCAGTTCAGTTGTCTCATCCTAATATAAATCAAATAAGCTTAAGGGTCACACGCTAGAAAAAAATTACTTATCTCCACCCATTATAAACAAAACCTAACTTAGGTATATTATTTTGCTATCATGATTATCTAAGGAATATACCACTTTTGGTGCTATGTGGGAAACTGATAAATGCCACTCAATTCTGTTTATTTTGATCTGATGGGCTTTTTTGTTCTTGAACCCTTTCTTGTGAAGGTTCTTCAGTATGTCCTGAAAAGTTCCTAATCCAGCATTATTGGGTTTGTATGGCAAGGTTTTGGCAGTGAGGGGTTGCAATGGTGGCTTCTCTGAGAAGCTGCCAGAAGTTTCTGAATGTCTGATCAAGCCAAGATGGACTCACCACTGGCTGCGCCCATCAGCAGTGTTAGGCAGCACCTCCGGCATGAGAATGGGAGAGAACAACATCTGGAGAGAGGAGTGAAACTGTGCAAGAGCCCTGCAGACAGCCAGGGCAGTGCAGAAGGAAGGGCAGGAGCTGCTCCAGGCTCTGGAGCTCAGATTCCCCTGCAGCCCCTGGAGCAGCCCATGGGGAGGCAGCTGTGCCCCTGCAGCCCAGGGAGGGCACGGGGGAGCAGAGATCCACCTCAGCCCCTGGGGGAGCCCAGGCTGGAGCAGGGGGATGCCCACAGGTGGCTGTGACCCCATGGGAATCTTGTGCTGGAGCAGGATCCTGCAGCCCCTTGAGAAGAGCCCACACTGGAGCAGGTGAAGAGTGGGAGTGATCCTCCTACTTCAGAGGAAGGAGTGGCAGAGACAATGTGTGATGAACTGACCACAATCCATATTTCCTTTTCTTCTCCACAACTGCTGCAGGGAAGGTGGGAGAGGAAATTGGAAGTGAAAGATGGAACTGGGAAGGCCAGAAAAAATGCAGTGTTTATTCTGGCCATACAATAACTGCAACAGTGACTAGGAAGGGATTTTTGAAAGGAAGAAGAAAAACTAGTCTGAAAATCAGTCCTGGAAAGGTTACATAGCCCTCAAGGATATTACACCTTACAGAAGACTGAATCTTACCAACTTAGTGACTGAAATAATTTCCTCTGAAGGGTAGTGCAATAGGAAATAACTAAATCAAGGAAAATTTGCAATGATATCATGATTTGAAAACACCCCATGTTATTAATAATATTTTTCAGGTCTTAATAAGTATATATATAAGCTTCTGAACATAAATCACATGATCATTGATTTCAGAAGGGATCTTTTGAGATTATATAGTCCAGTTTGCCTACTCAGATAGGATCATCCAGAAGAGATTGCTTTAGAGCACATTACGATTACTGTGTAGACAAATCGTGGTATCAGGAAACTTTGCACAAGAACATTTACCAACTCTATCCCTCTGATCTCATGCTTAAAGAGTTTTTCTCAGGAAATTTTTAAATTCACAAAGAAAGATACTGCCTGGAAGAACTGGCAATGATCATTTCAGAACCCCATAATGTCAAAAGACAGTACAGAATTATTCCAGCCTTAGATGAGAAACGTAGAGAGGAGGAAGTAAGCATCTGAGAAAGCATTGATTGTAAAAAGTTTGAAATTTGTCTCTTCATCTCTGTTTCTCTACCATGAATTTCCATCAGCTACTAGTTTTCACTGTGGCAATTGTGGTAGAGGAAATAGTGATTATTGGGACAATGTTGCAAAATTTACGAGACTGTGTTATTCAAATGTAATTAGAATTGTTCATCTAGCTTCACAGTTAATTACTCCACATCCTTAGATGAAAAAAGTTAATATTACTACAGTGCATCAAGGACTAACAGGGCTTTAGCTGTATTAGGCAACATACACCAATCTGCAAGATGAAAATCCATTCATAGAGAGTTAATAGCCTAAATAGTGGGTAAAGGTAAAGGACTGAAGGGTAGCCAAGGGCATGGGAAGATGAAATGACATTCCCAAGGCCATATAGCAGTTCAGAAGTGCAATTGGCAGTAGAAATCACAATGCCATCAACAAGGCCATTTTTATGTTACACAGGCTTTTGTATGAAAATCCCTTTAAGCTCAAATTCTCATGAACTCTTGCAAGTCTATCTAATGCACTGTTTGCTAATTACAAGTAAAAATTACTCTGTTGAACAAGAAGACAATGAATTTCCAGGTTATTGTAGAAAATAACAGTGGCATCAAAACTTTGAAATTAATTAAAGGAGAAAATGACCAAACTATTAGGAAAGAAACATTACTTGATGATCTGTGTTTACAGTAGTATGACAGATATTACTGAGCTCAGAATATTTTTCCTATAGAGGAAATAAGAAATTAACCTTTTAAAATTATTTTTTCAAAGAATATTCCTTATGATACATGTTGGTCTTAGACTCTCACAGCATCACTTTTTTTGTGATATATAACTTAATTACAAAGGTAATTGATCTTTGACCTAAATCTCAACAAAATAAGTAGCTAGGTGAGTACTGAGGTTGCAGTTAAAATATTAAAGAACCTTTTCATCCAGCTAATACATGTCACACAATTTTACTCTGTATTTTTACTCATTCTGCCTTGAATGCTCTAATGCTGTGCAGATTAAAAAAAATTGTGGGGGGGAAAAAGCAAATCCAAAAACTATCACAATAGCTGTGAAATGCCTGCTAACATGCAAAGTGCACAAAATCGAAAAGTGTATACTATGCTTCTACACATGACTAACACACCAGCTTGGACAAATCTGTGAGATTCCTTGGCAAAGAAATGCAAATGTTAAAGTAAAACCTTAGAAGTTACCTTCAATACCTCTGCTTGGGGCAGTAGTTCCTTTGGAACATGCTTCACCCAAGGCCACTGAAGATTATGTCTTGCTGATGGGTGGTCAGTTAGAAAAGATGCTTCTCCCTTCTTTTAAGACTGATGAGTTAATCAATAGAAGGCTTTTGCTTTTGCATTCATGCCTATGAGGAAGAACTGGAAAAAGAATAGCACAGAATATTTGTTAAACCAATTATTCTTGAATAATCTAATTTCTTGTTTACTATCAAGAACTCTAATTTTAAAAAGTATTTTAAAAAATGTGGTAATTTTAATATCTCTTCTAAATATGTAGTCTGATAGTGCTGGCCCATTTTTTTCAAAGTGCTGTGTTTTACATAATATAGTGGGTAATGTGTTCTGAAACATAATTATGCAACTGTAATATTGCAAAATAAAATCTTTATTAAAAATGTCAGCAGAGGAAATAAAATCTGGAAATTAAAATTAAGTTGATGAAGAGGTAAATTCAATAGAATTGTAGTAAATAGTATGTATGTGACTGTAAGCACGTTGCCAAATATTTTAGTGCCTGAGTTCATAGTCTTCAAGAAACTAGTTAATACTTCATTGTTTTGTTTTCTTCTCACCTGGACAGGAAAGGAAGTTCATATTACAGCCTGTACACATACTGCCTGCAAAAGCAAAACATATACATATAAAGAAAATATTCCTGAAGTTCTGTAGATACACAGATACCTGGATAGGAAACACACTCCTTGAGACAGCTAAACCTCCAACTACACAGTGTCTCTGTTGGCAATTTAATTATCTCTCACTGATTGGAAATAAAACAAACACTTACAGGGTAAATCCTTCTTTTAAGTTAAACCAAATCAATTTTTTGAAAGAAATGTTATGGGTATCCAGCATGAGAACTTTTGTACTTTCTAATCAATAACCATACCAGGAATTTTTATACCCAAAGTAGTTTTCTTTTCTCCTTTATAGTATAAGAGAACTGTTACCCCCAGAGAAAGATTTCCTGAGTATTGTGCTTTGACAGATGTACAAATACATTAAATTAATCATCCTCTGGTGATATCATACTGTTGACTAAAGAGAAATCTATATGAGATAGTTTAAAGAGCTAGTATACAAACTGAGGAAGTACACTCTGAAAGTGCTTGGTCTTTTGCCCTAAATGAAATGGGAAATTTGATGTCTTCACTGTCGTCAGTGAAGTCTTCACTGTAGAAAAGTTGCATCCTATTTATATCCACTCAGGAAACCCTCATCCTTTGTCTGGTTTTTAGTACCATCTCTCTGGAAGCATGAATCTCTTGGTGTCAGGAAAGGAAGAGTCTGCACTTTAAACCCCCAAGAGGATGGATATTGGTGTTCTGCGGTCCAGAATGGTGCAAGGAAGTGTCAAGATTTCACACCTGTCAATGTTTCTAAATTATGCTCTGTCTTTGTTCTAACCATGATTATTGTCATGGAGAGCTAATGTTAGTCCTTTTCTGTGAAGTTTCCCTTTTTCTATTTGTTGTATATGAAAGGATAAGCAGTGTGTGAGAGCTTCTGATTCATAAAGTTATTTTGTTCAGTACTACTCAGTATGTAAGAAATAACATTTAACAAGGAAAATGATAAATACACAAACACACAGAGTTAACAAAAACACAACAATGTTGACAGTAACGAAGACCTGAGCTCTTCAGCCACTGGCTGAACTCAGGCATAGCTGAGAGAGGCATAGCCTGAAAAGGGAGATTCCTGACATGACTATTGTGAGACATCATAAGAGGATTATGGAACTGTGGAAAACTTGTCACGTAATCATATGGGGAAGTGTCAAATGTGGAGGAAGGGAGAGCTGAGGAGGGGTGGGAGGAAAATAGAAAGCAGGACAGATAAAAGAGGCAGGTACATTCCAGAAAGCTGCATTCTTGCCTGATGGAACCCTGTGCCTGATCACAGCAGTCTTTCCTACCTTCTTAATAAATACTTTTCTTGCCTTCTAGCTCTTGTGTTGTTTCTCTTTTTTCTGTCATACATGTGAATACTGCAAGACCCAAGTGACAGAGACTGAGGGTCTAGGTGTCCATAGGTTTAAGAGTCAATATCCAGAGAGACAACTGTACAAGAGGGATTTTCTTAACTTGGAAATGAACCAGTGACCACAGGGATCATGGCTTTACGTGTCAACACCTCTATATCTGTATTATGTTTGGTATGTCAGAATGTGTGCCAGAGACCATACTGGTATTTGAGGAAAAGTCAATATGAATATTTGTGAAATGAGAGATTCAGAGGTGGGGTGTGAACTTCAATCCCGTGCCTGTGGGATATCCCCTCAGCCTTGCTGCTGATCAAACTCAAAAAGGGAAATATCAGTAATGGCATCTATGGGATGGGAAGTAAGAGACCTTTGAGTTTGAATGTGCACTGGATAAGTAAGCAACATCCAGGAGTCACTTGATGTGTCGGCTTTCTCACATCCTTAAGCTTGGAGGCAATACAAGCTCTTCCCTGAAACTTCATTACATTTCAGAGGCCAAAAATATGTGGCTAATATTATTTTTTCAAATGCTTCATTGTTTTATAATTTAGTTCTATATTAATCTGTGTGTCTTCATGTATTCTATAAACCACAGCCTCTTCCCTTCTGAGTTCATTGGCAAAAGCAAAAGGCAAAAAGTCTCCTAGAAATATATATAATATATATATGCATGTATGTATGTATGTATGAAAAGAAGATATTTCTTCTCTCTCAGTTGCCTAAGAATCAGAAATTTTCAGATAAGTAGCACAAGTTCAAGAGGAAGACAAAAAATATCCATCTCCTCAGCACTCATCTTTCCTGTTCCTTTCACACAGGTTTTGGTGCATCTTCCTGTTTTTGTCTTAAAAATGAACCTGAATTCCCCACAGTTTCAGATATTTGCATTTTAAATAAAATAGAAAATATTCTATTTTGGGAGGAAAATTATCATAATTTTGTCATATTTCCAGGCATGCTGTCTTATTCGATAGCAGTTTCAACCAAGCAATTCGTTGTGAGCTGAGTGCTGAGTGCTGTGAGCTGCTCTGTCAAAACAGAGGTACAGTTAAATAGTCTCAAAAGCTTCCCAGATGCAATCAGGAGGGCTTTGATACAAAATGAGAAGCTAAAGGCTGAATGAACATGGACTAGAGGTTTTTCAGTCCTCTGGTTTAGTCTTATGGTGTCTAAATCCTGTCTAGATGTCAATTTAGGAGCCTATGTCACCCTGAGACTAACCTTTGAGTCCAAAGCTTCATCTAATTCTTGCTTATATCCCTTATCCAGGTTTTCTAGTGCTAGTTATTACCCTTGATAGAAGACTCAGGAAAGAGAGTTAGTATCAACTCCTGGGATTTATGCAATCCTTTTGGTTTGTGTGAAGTAGCATTGGCTAGATACATTATCTAAGCCTGAAAAATATAAACAGTACAGAAAACATCACAGACTTACTATATCTGCCTATCCGGGTTTAACCCCAGCCAGCAATTCAGTCCCACAGACCATTTGCTCACTTCCCCCCTATTGGGATCAGGGAGAAAATAGGAAGAGTAAAAGTGAGAAAATTTGACATGAAGGCTGTCTAACAGATTTAAGAAGTAAAGAAAAAAAAACCCAACAAAACAAAAAACCCCAAAACATGTAAAGCAAAAGCCAGTCACAGAGCAAAGAAAAACAAGGAATTCCTTCCCACTTCCAATGGGCAGACAGGGGCTCAGGGCCATTTGGGAATACAGACACCACCACTCCTAATGTCCCCATTGATCTAACTGTGTGTTAGGGGATATCCCTGTGGACAATGTGGTCAGCTGTCCCAGCTGTACCCCCTTCCAACTCCTTGGGCACCCCCTGGCTGGTTTGAGGGGAGTGAGAGGCAGAAAAAGCCTTGACTCTGTGCAAGCCCTGCTCAGAATAACAAAAACCATCTCTGTATTATCATCAATGTCTTAATCAGAAATCCAAAACACAGAACCATGCCAGATATCATGAAGAAAATTAACTCTACCCCAGCCAAAACCACTACATTGCCACATGTTTGGAAAGCAGAATGGCCCAAACAGCAGACATTTCCCAAGGAAATTTGCTGTCTTTTCTTTATGCCAAGTGGCTGATGAATAAAAAGGACAATATAATTTTTCATGGCTGTGCGAGTAGTACCTTCACAAAGCAATGACTTCTGACCATGCAGCCGTTTCACTTTAATGGTAAAATTAGTAGTTTTGTTTGAGATTTTAAAACAGATCTACTTTAGCACGTTCGTAACCAAGTCTTGCCACTTCCTTTGCAGCATATCTCTGGTTTCCACCTTTTCATCCTGTACTAAGAGTAGCTTAAAGAGCAGCAGGGGTCAGCCCAGATTTCATAAATCAATATTTCACTTAGCAACACAGTCATGGATCAGAAATGTAGTTGTATCCCAGCAAAGGAAATCAGGGCTTTATCCTTCCCCCACTGGAATGATATTGTTATAGTTAGTGAAAAAAAACATGAGTCAAACTTCTGAAACAGGATTTGGAGATACAAGCTACCTTGTATCAGGTAAACCAATTCCTTTTGATAATACAGTGAACTTGTGCTTAAAGTATCTTCTGATATGAGATTGTCATAACCTAGTTCCCAGCTAACACACCTTGGGCAAACCACCTGAGCAAAAGGTTTGATTGGGTCTTTGCAAGTCTGAAAGACAGGGGGGAACTTAGGAAATTAGTGACATTATGTGCATTGCCAAAAAGTGTCCCTTTTCATTTTCTCTCCCTCCAATTTCACCTGTTCATAGCTCTGGAACAGTTACAACTTTACTAGCATTTCTGTAGCTAAACTTTAAATAAAGTACATCATTATTACCAGGGTTGCTTTTCCAATACAGGCAAGTTACATTCCTGTTCTCAATACTATGAAACTTTCAAGGACATTTTTCTAATTTTGCAAGTACTTTGCAGCTGCTCCCTCTTTACTCTGGATTGTGCCAGTGCCCTGAAACAAATTAAATTTCAAATTAACAGAGATTTTCAAATTAACATAGAAAGTCACTGTGTATTTTGCTGGTTTGTTCTGCTCTTTCATGTTTTCCAAATCTGAATTTTAGTTAAGCATTAAGTTTTGGTATCTGCTGATGAAAAAATAGGCATGGACAGTAATATGGACTCATTTGGAGTTAATAGCCCTGCTTTTCTGAGTCATGTGCTATTAAAGTGCCATTCCACCTTGGCTGTAAAACCAAATAGAAACACATTGACTACCTATCCCTTCTCTTTCAAAGTTACAGAATGAGAGACTATATATATATATATATATTTAATGATATATATATAATGAAAAAGCAAAAGAAAATTTCTATTTTCCATCTGCGCTGAGATGTTCACTCAGTCTAAGAAGGAGACAAAGTAATGCTGAAGCTGAAGAACTCATAAGCCAGTTCATGCTATAAGACTTGTTAACATGTTTCCATCTCACAGAATTCCAGGAATGTGAAGGATGATTTGTCTTTGTAAGGAGCTCTGATTATTTTCAAGGCTACTCTTCAGCTATTGGGTTACCTGTTTTGCACAATATGCCCCAGTGTATCAGGGTTCTTTGCTACTACAAATTCCCAATTTGTATATTAATTGCAGATAGTGCACCACACAAAATATTCCCAAACTAAGATACAAAAATAAGGCAGGATTTTACTGTTAAATTGGAATAAAATATAGACAGAATTTGCATTCCCCCACCAAAGCTAATCCCTCAGACAGTTTTAGTTTTGTTTTTTTCTTGCTTTATTTCAATTTACACCTTGATATGCCCTCTGCTGTTGTTGTATCTGGGTCTCTGTGTAGGATTAGTTTTGAGTAAGGAAGAACCCAACAATCACTGAAGAAATAAAACCCATCCCTAGTCAGCTGATATGTGGTTCTTTTTCAGGACTTGTAAGGTAAAGCCACATCTGCAAATGCTCAGAAAAACTCAGTTGTTTTGAATCATCATAATTCTTCTATCATTTAAATCTATGTTTAATTCCAAGGAAGGTCTAAATGAAGAAACAAACCCTAAATTTTCTGAAAATTTTGTCTTTTTTCCTACTAAGTCACTTGAATTCCGTTGTGGATATTATTAAAAGAATTACATATTTCCCTAATTTTCTGTAGAAGTTATTTGGGAAAAAAAGTATCAAATTGAACAGAAAAGGATCTTGTATCAAATCTTGTACTCTCATTTGTCTCTATATATCTGCAAAAAGTACTCTGTATGTGATAATGCTTCATTATCCAAGCAAAGCTTAGATTTTTAGTAATATACAGAAAATTTTGATTAAAAGCAAGCATTCTTCTTGTTAAGGTTTAAAGAATCTGTGAAAAAAGGACTTCAGAATATGTTTGTTCAGGAGTCAAACACAAAAACATTTCACAAACTACTTGAGGAAAATAAAAATAATACAGAAAAGCATAAGGAATCCATGGGATCTATTCCCCAAACCCAGTGTCAGTGAAAGTATTTCTGTGCAAATAATAATTTTATTTGAGTTATTAAAAAATTAAGTTTAACATTAATTTTAGTTAACATTATACATGTGGAACTAGACACTTTTAAGACACTTGCTTTAGCTCTGTCTCTGGTGAATGGAGAAAGCTAAATGCTAAATTAGATGTCTAAGATGTATGGAGTGAGACATCTTTTGGGAGAGCTCATCTTTCTGTTTTGACTTTAAATGGGGCACAAATAATAAGTTTTAACTAGACAGCTGGTATGTGGACAGTTAAAGCTGAGGCAGGGACAACAGTAACTGATAAATAGAAGATGCAGGCAGCATAAGCAAGGGTTTACTTTAATTCTGCTACAGAGGATCTAAAAATACATACAAACTAGGGACTCCCATTCCAGCTGTCCTTGCACTCGTTTAGCAGTATCTTCACAAACGTTTAGCAGTATCTTCTACTGAGATTAATTTGAATCATTGCAGAGAATAGGATTTACCTTGCCAGTGTTAGATCTGGTTTTATCTGCTGTTCATACATGAAATCTCAGAATTATAACCAAAAAAAAAACCAAAAAACAACAACAAAACAAAGAAGAGCAAACAATAAAATAAAAAAAACCCAAAGAAAACCCACAAAAAACAAACCAAAGCAAAACAAAACCAAAACTCCCCTCAAAAAAAATCAATCAACCAACCAACCAAAACCAAAAAAAAAAAAAACCAAAAAAACAGAAATATGTGAAATTGGAGACCAATATAAGAGAATCAAGACAACAGTCATGTCAAACCCTTAAGCAACAATATATTTCTCATTTTTTCTCCAAGACAAGTCTTGCAGAAACAGAAGAGATGTCATAAAAATTACAGCATTTCTGAATGAACAAACATGTCTTAAGTCTCTTCAGAGCATAGCCAGCATAGCTTTGAAATATTCATCTCCAACTCTTCAGTTTCCCTTTTGTCTCATATCTTTCTGTTCTTATGCCCACATTTCATAATTATGGATAAATATAGAGTTTAAAGAAAATCTTAATTAAAGGTTAATCCCCAACAGTTGAATTCGAGAGTTCCCTTTGATACAAAAAGCAAAAGACCTTTAGAGGTAAAACACATAAAATTTTGATTAGTTTTCAGAGTCTGTTTGATGACAAAAAGGTAAATGCATTTCTCTTTAAACTTCTTTTTATTTGTTGGTTGTTCTTCTAAATGCCTTTAGCTTAGAAATAGCTGAAGAATAAGCATAACAGTGACACCCCGCACTCTTCTGATGTGTGGGTGCGGTGTACATTTTGTGATAGCTGCAGTGAATTCTGACCACACCACAATTAAACAAGGAGCGATTTCAATCAAATTTCACAGATGGGAAATTTATTTAAAGGATACAAACCTCTGAACAAAGCACAGAGACAGAGCCACCTAAATCTTACCAAACTACATTGTTAAAACAATCCATGAAAAAGCAGTGATTTTAATCACCACAATACTATTTTCTAATGATTTCTGAATCATATTTCTGATAAGTTTTTTTGTTCCCTAATATTTATAAACATGAATGGTGTCCTCAGTAGAACTAAGAGCAGTATGTTTTTTAATAGATTAGACACATTTTGTATCTATAATAGAGATATGTTGGAAAAAGCATTATAGTGAGTTACACAGATACTTATACAAAAAATGCTGGGAACACATAAATTTATATCAGAAAAGAATATTGAACTTAGAAAGTCAAATGAGGGAAAAAGGGGGACAAGAAATTAAATATTTTTAAAATTATACTCAGAGATAATGACAATGAATGAGCAATATACTTGAAAATATCCTTTAGAAAATTTCAAGTTATTATTTGTATGTATTTAAGTTATTTAACCTATTTTTTGTGTTCAATGCTTGAATCTTTGAAGAATGAGAAGTATGCATTAACACCCATGATACAAAATGTTAGTGATACACAATGCTAAATATGCCAAAGAAGAATTATTTTTCTACTTATGGCAGAGAGGACCATAAAATGTCCCAGAGCAAAGGCAATGTTTTGACCTATGTAAAATGTTCCATTACTGGTCAGAAAGCCCAGGGCAAGGCCAAGGGCAGAGATTGATATGCCAGTGGTCATACCATGAATATTTACTTCAGCAGATAGCCAGGGATTTTAGAGGCACATCCTGCTTTTCCTCTGAGGGTGACTTCAGCAACTTTACTAATACTATTCCCATTTTTCAAATACTTTTTCACTTCTCTGGCTCATTGGTCTGGAAAGGATAGACAAAGCACTCTAAAGGTACAGACTGGATGGAAGTTTTGGATCCCCTTCATGCACCAGGCTTGCGATAGCAATGACTCTTCCAAGGGAATGTGGCTTCAGTCTGCAGATGAGGACATGCAGATGTGATTGGGTGAGACAAAAGATTCAACCACTGGGGAGTTTCACCTATTGTTGGAAGCAGTCATTTCACCTTCGCTTACATTCCTGTTATTATGTGATCATGGGAACAGTAAAGAATGACTACAAGAAAGATGGGGATAGACACTAATTACAAGGATATGCATTGAGAAGACAAGGGAGAGTGGATTTAAACTCAGAATAGCTTTAGATTAGGTATTAGGAAGAAATACCTAAGGGTGGTGAGAACCTGGCGCAGGTTGCCCAGAGAAGATGTGGCTGCTGTGTCCCCAGAAGTGTTCAGGGCCAGGTTGGATTTGGGATTGGAGTAAACTGGTTTAATGGAAGGTGTCCCTGCTCATGGCAAGGTGATCTTTAAGGTCCTTGTCAAACCAAATAATTCCATGATTCTGTGATTTACTGAAAGTACTCTGAATATTTCCCTATGGACTATGATATTAATCACTGGTCCTCATTATACAGATATATCTCTAAAGTGATGCTGAATATCTTGAGCATGTCTGAAAATTAGCCATAGCTGTTTTCAGGCTATAAGTGACATGGCACTTTTGGTCATTTTTGTGTCTGTGGAAAAAGAGTAAATTATTCAGGACTCATGCTCAAAATTCCTGACTCCTTCGGAAAGTCATACATTAAATCCCAAAATAAGTAATCTCTGAATACAGTGGAATATCTGAAACAATATATAGAAATTATCTCAAGCAAAAATATTTGCAATTTTTTAAAGATGATCAACGTCTTCAGCATCTTGTCATATACGACATATTAAACCTTACTGTCCAAATCTCTAATGTAATCACTAAATTAGCATTATTTTAATACAACTTTAAACTGTCAGTTTACAAAACCAAATTCCTTTTTAAATTAGTGTTCTACTGAGATTATCCACTCCCACCATCAGTGTTTAAATTTACCTACTTTACTGCAAGAGGAAGAAATTCTATTGGGCTCTGGTTTTGATTTTTTTTTTTTTGTAAGAGCAAATGAGAGTGAGAAACACACTTGCACACTGGCAAGTTACTCAATACATGTCCTGAAAAAAAAAAAAAAAAAAAAAAAGAACAACCAAAACCCCAAGAAAACCCCCAAAACAATTACAAATACAACCCCAAAGAAACAAACATAAAAGCCACCGAGCAGAAAAACAAACAAATGAACAAAACTCCCAAAAAATCAAACAAACATAATAAATAAATAAATAAATACCCAGCTGTTTGTTGGAGTAACTCTAGAAACTTCTTGCAAATATGTTTTATTCACAGAAAAGGCCCTTGGCAGTGTTTTTACTCCTGTCATTTTGTTGGTAGATGGCTTAGAGTGCTGTTTCCAGTAGAAACACCTTGTTTTGCTACATTGGGTGAACATCTACTGATTCTGACTCCCCAGGACCCTATTTCTGGCTTTCAAGTTTTGTTGGGAAAGTGTACAGTTGTATAAAACGTGTAACTATTTATATGTCCAGAAGGCAATTTATGTTTTGCCGGGCTTATACTTATCACTAAGAAATTAAGTTACAGCCAGCCATCCAAACACCCTAAAGTGAGTGTACTGAGGAATAATTGCATTTTTGAGGCAATCTGCTACTCAAGAAGATTTTCAGTACAAACTCAAGGTCTGTTTTGCATTTGTGTCTGAGTGAATGCAGCACAAACACCTAGCAACCTCCACAATCACAAGGGAAAAAAAAAAACAAACCAACAAACAAAAAACAGCAAACTAAGCAAAAAATCATTTCATTCAAGATTTCCATATTTAGCAAACAGATATCTTTTCTACATTGTTATAGAAAAAGCACCAGAAAAATAGATTATGTCTTTCATATTAACACACTTTTGAGGAGTCAGGGGTCCAGTTCTATTACCCTGGAGATTTATAACGTTCTGGTTGTTCTTTCCAGGTGAAAAATAGGATTTTCACATAGGCTAAGGACCTTCCAAGAGTCTTGAATAAATGAGATAACGTTGTGCTTGTCCCTGTGGAACTTCTCAATGTTAAGATGTCAGCAGGACAAACTTAGTTCAGAAACAACTCTCTCTCTTTCTGCCCTTGCAGGAGGCTCCAGGGTACCAATAAATGCCCACAAAGTGAGGGGGCAGTGTATCTTAATCCAAAACATCTCTGTATCTCTCTAGAGGATGAACCCATGAGAAGAAGCCTGCCATGGACATTTTGAAGACAGACTGAGTAACAATATTCAATATTCAACAACAGAAGGTTAAATTCATAATCAATTCAGAAATACAGCAAGAGAGATTGTAGGCACTGACAGTGCCCGAGCACTTTTACTGTGCTGAGAGTTGAGAGGTGTTATTTAGTCCCCTCTCTATCATTTAATGGCAATATAGGAGTCCTACAGCCACTGCCTGTACCTACTGTATGCAAGTTTTTCGGTGAAAAAAGTTTATCTGGTTTGTTTTTAAGAATCAGAAACATTGCATATTTCATGCTAAATGAAGACTTTCATGGTGCTGTGATGTAGAAAATGGCATGAAAGCAGAAATAACAACTGGGAACCGTGTCACAACTGAATGCAGAAATTAAGTTGAAATGAAAGGAATTATTTTTCCATTTGCAGAAAATAAATGAATTGTTTTCAGACCAAGATAATAAATGAAAATTCATTATTTCAAATATTTCTAATGAGTAGAATTGAATGGAGATTTCGCCTGAAAAGTGTGACCTGAAAGAAAAGAGAATGAAAAAAAAATCTCATTTTAATGTTTGATTCATAACATCATCTCTGGAGGTGGGTAAGGTGCTGGCCTTTTGACTCCAGTCATTACACAACGGGGAGAGAGAAAAGCCAACTACTCACTGAGAGCAGGAAATATGATGGCCCTCCTACAGAGTAAGAAAGACTAAGAGGATTGTGCGATCAGACAGCCCCTAGGAAGCTGCTTTTAGAATTGTCTACACAAAATTAAAAAGGTTTTTAAAAAATGCAGGGAAAAAAAAAAACACCCAACCGTGTTGCTGCCCTGACGAGCCTTTAAAAGGATGTATATGCTCCATGCAGTCAGCAGTCTGGGGAGAAAATGCTTCTCCTTTAGTAATGGGTCACAGCTGGCTTCAGCAAAGGGTTGAAAGCTTCTAGTTTGGCATGACCGAGCATTCATGCAGCTTAAGCAGAGGCGTTTGACACTAGTGATGGCAAACTTGGATGGATTAAATGCCTGCTTTGAATACAGCAACAGCAACAAAACAATCTAGGGGAGTGAACAAGTAAAACTTGTTTGATGAGTAAAGCGTGACCGTATGAAAACCTTAATCTAAGCATTGAGGGGAATGCAAATGGGAGAGGAGATATATAACATGCAGAAATTAAAAACTCTTGTGACAATTTTGGCCTGAATCTATTTTTCTGTGCATATAATTTGTTTTCATTCCACATTGAATAGATGAGAAAGATTTGATAAAGAGTTAGAATAACAAAATATTTGCTAGAGACCAGTTCTAAATTTCAGTAGCAAGAGTTCAATTGGTATTAATAAGATGTAGGTTTGGCGATAGATTCATGTCTTTAAATGTCTTGTACTGTCAGGAGATTCACAATATGCAGGAGAGAATTACTTTCACTCAACTTCTTGAAGGACCCTATCCAGACTTTAATGACAGAAAGTGGTGTAAAGAATTCAAATTCAAGTTGCAGAAGAAGTTAAATTGTGAAATATTATTTACAGTTATTATTAATTTTTTTCTCATTGCATTAAACACTGTGAAATCACTAACTAAAAAGAAAATCTTTCATGCATCTTTCAAGGTAAAGGTAGGGTGATGCAAAATATCTGAATTCAGAATATGATAGAAACTTGACTTCACAAGGACAAGGTGTGAAAGTATTTTTTTTCTCCTAGTGCTGCCACCAATTGTTAATTTTTGCTCCGTATGAAAAACAGAAAGCTGTTTGAATTCACCCATAGTTTTCAGAGTAAAAGTGAACCCCAGTATCACAGTGACGTTCACAGTTTTCAAGAGAGTTTCAATTGGCTTGAAACTTTTTATCGAATATATAAATTGCTATGCCCACTTCACAAAGACAGCTTTCACTACTATATGCTTTGCAGTTTCTTTATAATTAATTATTTCTATGTCGACAGAAAACCTCTAATAGAGACCCAGGTGAATAAGTTCATTTAAAATATGTCTACAGTTCTCAGACATGAACAATTTATCACCAAAAATAAAACATCACCAAGGTTTCAGGAAATTTCCAGATCAGGAAAATAGAATGATCATTCCCCATAATTTCTTGAGTCCTCTATGGAACATGTAGAGACCTAGATTTATCATTTGCATCTGCTTGCTAATTATAGCAGGAAATGACCATGGGCAGGAAGTGATGTATGCTAAATATTGACTTAAAATATTGCCACCTTAAAAGTCCACCATGACAGATTGTTGCTTGCTTACCTTACTTTAAAATCTGGTTCCAAATTAGAAAATATTGGGGGAAATAAAACAAAACAATACAAAACAAAAAAACCCCAAACCAAACCAAACCAAAACAAAAAAATGACGCACCAGGACACTTTCTGAAAAAAACCTTTGCTTGACGATAACTTTACCTGAAATTTAAAAAAAAACCTCCTTCCTTCCTTCCTTCCTTCCTTCCTTCCTTCCTTCCTTCC
>QUSF01000029.1:6166363-6189707 GCA_003676055.1 Chloebia gouldiae
CCCCTCCCTTCCCTCCCTCCCTCCTTCCCTCCTTCCTTAACATCCAAATGCATACCTCTTCTGCTCTCCTGCAGTGACAGGAAACTGAAGAAAATTGATGCACTAACAGTTCTAATATGACATTCTAAAAGTGACTTTTTGATTTTCAATTAACCTTGCTCAAAGAGGAAATATTGAAATGCCCCACTTTGTTCCTGGCTGTGTACATTAGCCAGGCTAGTGTTGGTAGGAGTGAACGGGAGGGGTTGGGCTGGGGAGGGGGAAACTGGCACCTCATTCAAGCACTCCAGTGCTATTTGCACAAAACAAGACAAGACTACCCTGCAATAATTACTCTCTGAAGGGGGAAACAGGTAGGAGAGAGAGTGCTCTTGTCATTTGTTTGACTTAATTGTATGCTTTTATGAGCCGTCTGGTTGGAAGGATTAAAGTTACTTTTAATAATACTTCTTTTCAAAAAAATTTGATTTGAGATTTCCCAGCAAGTCTGCCTACAAAGCAGAAGGACCTTTTTTTTCCCTCCAGACCCCCATTCCTTCAGCATTCCCCTATCCTCCCCACTCTTCTTCCCTCTCTGAACACCAACATTGTCCTATTTGTCTAAGAGAAGAGAGGATGGATACCATAACATGAAGTATAATTTTTAAATTCCCTTAGATTAAAACAAGAAAAGTAAATAAATAAGTCTATGAAAAAATATGCATGAAATTGCTTTTCCCAGGATGCTAGACATAGGGAAAAAGAGACATCATCACATAGTCTGGTTTTCCTTCAGCTAGTTTAGAGATGTTCATTGCACACCCACAGAACAGACTACAAAATTGGCCAAGAGTATTTCTACAAAGTATTTTTAATGACAGAAAATAAAAACACATAATTAGTCATAGTGAAACAATTTTCTTGGGAAAATATCAAAGAATCTGGAGAATGTTTTCTTACTATCATAGGGAACACTTTCTTAGAGGTAAGTTTTCTAAGCTATTTGGTATGTCCACATGTTAGTACACTTCAATTTAGTTTATATTTTATATTCAAAGTATGAATAAAGTATATATAAAGAAAAACAAAACAAGAAGTACAGCCTCTGTGGGAATTAAATTATCTCTTTTCCTAGCATATGATCCAAGATTCTCTGTCTGTGAATAATACGGGTTAATGTGATATTAACAGGCACTATCCAGCAAATTGTGAACTTATAGATGGGGGTCAACCAGTTAAACATTCTTTCCCTCATTAAATGTGCCCTTTTAAAATATTATTTAAGAGGTATTTTGTAGAAGACATTGCTCACTTGTACCATAAACCCCAGAAACTTTAACTCAGTTACATTCAGTATTATTTATTTTGCATTTCTACAATCCACAGCCTAAATTTTCATTTTGTTGTTTTTCCTTCTGGCTTAGGAGTAACAATAAAAAATAAAACAGTTACATGGGGAATATAGTTGCTCTTTTACTTGAAGGATATCCCCTAATATAGTTAAACTTTGTGGGTTTTTGTTTGTTTGGTTTTTATTGTCAATTTCACTGTGTTTATATAGGCATTTACAAACCCTGTCCATCATTTTTATGCCTTTTCTTCATTATGTTAAATATATAATAATAATTTATAATTTATAATGTATGATAAAAAATTATATCCCTTCTATAACATCAACAGAATCAACCTTGTTTGATTTTTTTAGCTGTCTGGGAAAGAAGTGTGATTTTTTGCTAATGTTCTTATGTACCTTATGTCAAACTCCTAGCCTGCAAACATTTCAAACCTGGCAGTAATAATAATGCATTATAGGTCGATTTCTCTTCTGATTCCATTATAATGAAGAAGATGCCCTTTCATACATGCATGTAAATCATAACATACTTAATTCACTCTCACATCCCAATTCCAAAGTCCAAACCCCTTCTACATCCACAGCAACAAATAACAAAAAATGTATCTGCATTCTTGAAGTCTGAGTTGATTTCTAATTCTGAATCTCCATGGTCATTAGCAAAAACAGCCTTTGGATATACTTGAATATAATCAACACTATCCAATATCTAAGTGCTTGTGACAACAACATCATGTGTCAAAAATATCTGTATTTCATCTTGATCACTAGAAGGAAGTGGTTTCTCTTGCATCTCAAGTGAACTCTATTCCTCACCTCACTGAAAAAAAAAAAAATGTTTGCTTGACAATAACTATATTCCCCTTTTTAGCTTGATATAAGATGTATAAATTAAGGAGAGAGAAAATAAAAACTGAACTCATGTTACTCAGTTGTTAATAAAATTATTTGGCATTGCTTTATTTTCAAGGAACCTATTTGCTAATTTATTTCATGAAAAGCTTAAAAAAATTAGGGGTAAAGAGAGAAGTATCAAATTATCCATATACTTTTGTGATTTGTCTCTTGAAAATCTTGAAAGATAAGAAAAGTGTTTCTTTTTCAGATCTAATTAAATCATACTTTATTTAGAAAAAGTCTATTTCCTCAAATTTTTACCATTCCTTGTGTACAAAAATTTGAACTCATGTCCTGTAACAAAAAAACACAATAATTACCTGGTTTTAATTTTTAATTTTTGCACAAAAACTCATTCTTCAAGAAATGGAGGAGGTTTATTATCCCATTTTTACAAAGAGTGTTCCTGTACACATAGTTTTAGGAAACTATGTAAGGTGGACAGAAGCAGCCTTGGTAGGAGACACCGTTTCTTCAGGAGATCACATCATTTAACACCTAAAGTTCTGATCTAAGACAGCAAGCTGAATCCTCTACCTAGTCTTTTTTTTCTCCAAACAGGGAAGGTGAGGTTATAAATTTGAAAAACCTGCACACCAGTGTATTTGTACACATTTATATATTTTCCATGGAGCCTTTATTAAGCAAACACAATTATTTGCATCTCTAAGTGCCCTGAATACATTAACAGTATAGTTCAAACCCTGACTGAACAATGCTTTTGCATTAACTACCTCTAGGTAGGAAATTAAGCAATAAACAGAGTGATAATCAACAGTAGTGGGTAGTTTCTTCCCCCATCTAGGGAATACCTATTTTTGTTCTTTTTATTTTAACTGAGACATAGCATCTTATACAATACTGTCTTTTGAAAATATTGCCTGAGTTATCTCTCCAGTCTTGGCTGAATGAGGAATTGTGAGGAATTATATAGAAGGAGTGAGTGGATTTAAACTATCAGACTTAGAAAATATTTCTGTGTTTTTCAAGTGGAAATATCCAAGAAATATCAATTCACTGCTAGTATAACAGAAAACAGAATATCATGTATGAGTCACTTTTTTAAGCTGAAACTGTTGTAAAATGACTACCAATGAATTACTCTATCAAGCCAGTAGAAAACAACAAACTGCAAAGCAAAATTAAGAAATGAAAGAAGATTGAAATATGATTGGGTCATATACAAACACTGACCCTATACCTCCCACATTTCTGCAGGCACTCTGAAGATCATTACACACTTCCCTTTTAGTTGTGTGATAACTTAAAAATACTAACATTTCATGTTGTTTTCACAAAAAAAAAAAAAAGCACATTAAACTCCTGTTAGTTTTTCTTATTTGTACATTATCAGTGATCAAGGACTGAAGTCTTCTTCATAGTCTTTGCTAATATTTCTACCCTTCAAAAAAAACAAACAAAAAAAAACCCCAAAAAATACAGAAATGAACCCAAAAAAAAACTCCTCAGTATCTTTGGCAAGCCTCATTATTTTTTAAAACCAGACAGATGCTCTAAAAAGGCAGCTAATACATAAACTGTTTCTTTCTTCTATAACTGAAGTTAAATAGGATGAAAGTTCTTTGTCTTGCTCTCTCTCTCTAACCTCATGCAGCAGGTCACTGCAGTAATGATCTCTCACAGCTGGTTCCCTCATTAAGCTCCTTAGTGATTATATCTTAATAGTTCCTTCAAGTAAAACCCAGAAGTTACACACATGATGAAATAACTCCTTGATTCATATTCACATAAACATAGAGTTCAAGTATGACACATGTAACTTTACAGGAGATTTTGAAAGAATATCAGAAATAAACACGACTGACAATTTCAACACAAAATAATTTGGGAATCAGGAATTTGTAAATACACCTTCCCTATCATCCTTCAGTGATGGAAGACTGAAAGCAATGGCTGCTGCACTGAGGTTAGTAAATAAGACAAAAGCTATTGCCACTTTTGATTTATCCATAATAATAGCTAGGATGTGCAGACAATCATGCTGAATCACAGCTCTGATTAGAGCTGGAAGTGGTTTTTTCCCTTTTTAGTGAATTTATCAAAATATTATTGATCATTTCCACATTAAAAAAGTCAATCTCCTTATATTGGTGTCCTAACATTTGGGAATTTCTGGGCTTCTGAGTCTGGTGGTATATTTACATAGCTGAAGCAGCTGTCCTCAGCTCACGAACTGACAATGCTGATAAAACCAATTTCTTTACTGCTCTCTAATCATGACCAATCCTGAAATCTGAGTGTTTGTTCAGTATGCTTTATCTCCATGAATGAAATATTTGCTTCCTTTCTTTTTCCTGTTTTGTTAAAACAGGAAAATTCTACCGAAATTAGTCTTTTCTCTCAATTAAAAAAAAAAGAATAAATATGTTGTGAAAAAATTTTTTGTATCACATTTCTGTACAATAAAACTACTAAATGCAACCTGTATTAATGAAACCTGTTTTGAATGCTTTAGATGTCTGAATCTTTTTTTATTTCCTGAACTCCAGCTCTTGGTGAAACTATATTAAAATGTCCAACTTTTGTTTTCAAGTGAATTCCTTCCTTCTCCAACATCTCATTAGTCATGGCTGAGCCTATATCCCTTCAAATAGCCCAATAATTTTATTGATTTAGTTTGATAATGATTAATCCTAGGTGCAGCTATATGCATAGAATGTAGCATCAATGAATTTGTCATTCAGAAGAGTGACTAAAGAGTCAAGTCTCACATATTTATTCAGTAACACAACATGTGCACTTTTCCAGCTTTTCCAGCATGTGCTCTACACTCCTGCATCTCCTAGTCTTGGTCTCAAGCTAATGGTGCTTTGTCTGAAATGTTTGAGTTGCATCAGTTCAGCCAGTTCTAAGATATGTATGTCAGAAAAAGTACAGCGTTGTTTCCATATGTTGCATTTGGGATTTATGTGCTTGGCTAACTCCAAATGGCTGAAACTGGAAACATCGAATCTAACAATATTATTAAATTCATCAAGAAAGAACAGACAGCAAAACCTCAAAATAAACAAGATCTATAGTAATGAATATTTAAATATGGCATATTTACAAATACATACAGGCCATTTTTCATTCTATTTTTCATGGTACCCTCAGTCTAACACCATTTAGTATACTGGATACACATCAACTCCCTTTAGATTTTAATTATGTTAACTGCTAAAAGCTTTACCGCAATAAGCAACCCAAATTTCAAGGCCTGTTGGGCAAAATACTTTCCTTGCATTTCTTGGGTGCAAATTTGGTCCTCCTAGAAATAAGAGGGGAAATCCCATTCAATAAAATTACAATTTAAACTTTTAAGAGATGAACAAATGAATAATTTTGTGAATTTTCCACAAAAGGAGGTGAACAGTAGTTACAGCTTGAGTAGCTGGCAACCCTAGCAATTATCTTTCCTAAAATGTATTTGTTGGTGGCTACTTAAATTTCAAATCAAATTTTGACCCTTCTTTTACAGTACTGTACTTACAGTAAAATATAGAAGGACATTTTCATCTGCAATTGAAATTTAGAATGGCTGAAGTTTTCCATAAACACATGGAGCTACCATTACCTTTCCCCTTTCCTCCAGTGTTTAAAAAATCAAGAAACTTTCAGGAACATTAAGAAGGGCAATCAAAAAACTATCTGTGAGATCCATTGATGTAATTTACACACTTAAAATTCAGCATTTTAACCAAAGTTCAGTCCATTTTGATTTGGCTTTAAGGTCAGCAGCAAGAAATAGCCAGTTTTCAAAAATGCTCCATCAAATACCATGATGGTCTCTAAAATAAAGTGGGTGTATCCTCTAGAAGATGTTCCTTTTCTCTCTGGGAAATAATTTTTATCTTTTTATATGTCCACATTCATATCTAAACATATGATTTTTTACAAGATGGGTTGATTTTCAATAGAACCTTAGTAACTGGATAGCAATTAAAAGGTTACCCATTTGATATCTACAGTTAGGTGAGTGGAGCACCCTTTTAAAATTTGGTGGCTTCACCACATCATGAAGATCAGGTATGTTTTGTTCAGGCAGCAGTGTTTGGTATGATTGCCAAATAAGCATAAAAATTTTTAGGTCTTTTGATGTCTTTTTTGCAGACTTGACTGTGACTTATTGAATTGCAGTCAGATAAGTATTGGTGATTCATCTTCATTCTTTTCTACTTATCCATAGGTCCCATATGATTTTTTCTTACTTACAAATGGACTCAGGTCAGCCACATCTGAACCTCAATTTGTCCTTTATCTGTCCGATTTTCAGCCCTTAAGTCACACCTGACTATGAGCAGAATTACCATTGTTTTTCATTAATAGTTTTTAATGTTGACCTGAGATATGTATGAGGTTTTCCTTGTTTTGCCTTGGTTTGCTTTGCTTTGAGGTTTGTTTTTTTTTTTGGCAGCTTGAGAAGTTGGTTGTTCTTTTGTTCTTTTATTGTCGTTGTTCTTTGCTTGGAGTTTTTTGATGTTGTGAGGTGGGTTTGTTTGCTTGTTTTTTTACTGCTATAGGATTAAAATTATAAACAACAGAATATACACAGAAGAAATCACAGAAATTGCTCCAATAGTCATGGAGTTACTCCAGTGCAGTGTATGCCACTCAAATAAGCCTTTTGCAGAATTCCAAGTAATTCCCTTAAATGATTCTTCCACAAGAGTTGAGCAGTTCCAGGACAGCACCATTAGCTCTAGCCACAAGCAAAGCTGGAAATTTCCTAAGGCAGCATTGCCAATGGGAATAATGCACTTAAGATATTATTCCCTTTTGTTGTCATAATGAAAAGGCAGATCTGCCCTCAAGGGAGGGGCTGGGGGAGAAGTTCTGTTTCAGAGGAGAAGGTATTTTCAGTCAATAGCAGCAATTTTCTGCATTTCATCAGGCAATCATCACTTTCCAGGGATGTTTCTCTTCTTCTAGTGGCAAGAGAAACAGCAGTAGTACTTCTCTGGGTCATCTTCCTTCTTTTATTTTATACTCCTTTTCTGTGTTTATTTTTACCCTCCTTTTCCATAAAAGAAGTATCCCAACTCTATTTACTGACTAGAAAGATTAAAAAAAATATCACTTTCCCCAACAGTGTCGAGAGATCTGGTGTTTGCTCTAGCTCCCATTCAGGGTCTTGTCCTGTCATTCTAGGTAATAATTAAGGCTATCCCATCCATTCTGGACTTCTGACTTTTCCCCCTACCAAATTTCAACAGCTTAAAATAGAAATTAACAAAGGAAAGAGAGTGAATTTTGGTGCTACCAACTTTTAAGCAATTTAATTTGTAGCTGTACTAACTTCAGCACAAATGAACTTTAGTCTAGGAGCTGCAGGATCAAATGCAGTTAAAGAAGAATTTAGGCCAAAATAATATTTCAGTTATGAAATAGAAATTCATTCTGAGCATATTTAAAACTCTCACTCATTACTTGCTCCTGAGATCCAGGTTCCATACAGATGTTTAAGCTCCTGAACAAGCTTAGAATAAATTATTCAATTTCATATCACTAGCTTGGACTGTCAGCTCATGATTCCCAACCCTAAAATATCTTACAAGTGTGACAAAATGTGATAGTTTCTGGAAACTTGCAGAGATAACTAGCAAATAAAAATCCAGACAAAAGGTAGTCTTTGCTGAGGGTAGTTATTACCTTCTGGGTCAACAGCTCTTCTCTACCTATAGTGTTCTTATTACAAAAATACTTTTAAATGACTAATAACATAGCAAGAGATCAGAGGTCACAATAATGACCACTGTAGTATTTTCAGTTTTATGGCTCAAATGATCGAACAGGTGATTGAATATCAGAAACCATATATTTTATTTGAATACTAACCTATGGCCAAGTAGAAACCCTAGATGAGTTATTTTATTGCTTCATGTCTCAGCTATCAATAGACTGGGAATAATGACACTTAACATCTTTAAATACTACATCATGAAAAAAAAACTTAAAGGGAATTTATAAATGTGGCAGCATTACTGGTAAAAAGACTTAAAGTATTAATCATATTATTGCTTTCCACTGTATTTTTAAATTCTATTGCTTCCCTATTCATTTATCTCTGGGTAGTGATATTTCAAATCTTTAAGCAGCTTTGACAATGGAAATTTCATTTCCGTTGGAGCCCAGATACTTAAATAATTCACTGCTCTTGGGATACAGGTATGTTTCCTTACAATTAGTACTGATAGACACAGCCACTGGGATTGACATTGACATGATTTGACTCAGTAGTTGTTTGAGCCAAAATTTGAGCCAAAAATTGAGTAGGTGGCTTATCCTTTCCCTTCTTTTCCTCCTCCTTTTCAGTGGTTTACTCTCCATATTCTAAAGGAAGTGGAAAGAGAGAGATCTAATCTTCATCCAACATCCCTTAACATTTAAGAGGGAGATTTGGTCTCTCATTCTACCTGACATCTGTTCTGCTTATTCTACACATAGTTCTTACTTGATGATTATACTTCCTGAACTTGCTTGTTTAAGTATCCCACATGTTTGTTTTTTGGTTTTGTTTTGGGTTTTTTTTGAGGTTTTTTTTTGTTTGTTTGTTTGTTTTTCCCTTTGGTGGTTACATATTTAAACATTTATACCTACTTTTCTTAAAGATATGCTGTTTCCTTGTTATAATGATGTTATATATCAGCATCACAGTGTTATAAATGCTTATATGTAACCTGTGGATACCATTTTGGTATGTTTGCACTTTCTTTTAAGGCAAATATGAATTATTTCTTGCTTAGTATCTTTCTGTTTTGTGGATTCAGCAGGACCCTCATAGGATAAATCTCTAAAGCAAAATAACAAACACCAAAACTTCAGTCACAGCACAACAAATATGGTTTGACAGATTTACTCATTCTACAAAAAAATTAAAGTTTATTTTTCCATAAAAGTTAAGAGGTAGTTTGGGGTACCAGATATGCAAGTGGTAGATAGTAAGAGTGTTCATGTGTGAACCCACTTAATAATGTCTATTTTGATGTTAGATCCTTTACAAGTCTTTTTAATTCTTAGAAATACTGCACAAAACTAGATCCACTAAATGAGTGGATACAGAAATAAATAGACTATTTATTTTTCCTCTCCTTTCTTTTATGAAAAGAAAAAAAATTGAGTGTATTTTTGAGGTATCCTTTATGTCCTGTGATGGAAAGCACAATAAAACTTTGTGATGCTGTGGCTGATGCGTCACAGCTTTAATAGCAGGAAACTTCCTGAAAAAAGGGATTTGAGTCAACAGAGAGGTTAGCTCGACATTAAAATAAAACAGTTTGGTGATTTCAAATTAAATTACTCTGAAAATTTTTGTTCTTCAAAGGATTGGGTTATTTTGACCTTTCATTTCATTTCAAGATTAAAAGAGCTCAGAAAACATAAGGATTTTTGATGAGCAGAAATTCTGTATTCTGATCAACTCTAATAAGGCGTTTTCCACAGAAGCACATCACTGAAGCTATCCAAACCATCTCAATTACTATTGATTAGAACATATCTCTAACAGGATGATGTTACTAACTAGTTTCTGAATCTATTAAAAGAGAATGAGTTAGAAAATTATAAAGATCCATATCATTATGAGTCTCTTCTAACCGTATCAGTTACTTGTTTAAATTCTAAAACAATGAAGTTACTATATATTTCTTTCTTTCTCTTTTCTTTAATACATATTTTCTCTGCTGGGTTTTGCAGAAGTGCATTTCTTCAGAAAAGCTTGCCTCATGTTTAATGCATTTTTAGCTTAATGATATTTTGTGCCACTGAGCTCCACCAGCCTATTAGTAAGTTTAATTTTAAATGGCTTTCCTTTTGATCATTTTTGATCTATTGTCTTTAAAAAAAACTTGTATTTTTAGAGGCATGTGGAAGAATAATTATGAATAACTAATATATTTCTATAAAATTAATTGCTGCATATACAACCCTGATGTTATTTTTATTTCTTTCCAAACCAAACAGTCACCATTGCTTTTATGTTTCCCAACTAGCTGGTATTTTGAGACTAGACAACCAAAATATGCAGGTTCCAAGGCAACATTAAATAGACTGTTTATTTAAACATCCTCTGAAATCTGTTTGTCTACTTGACCCAACTACCGGCTTAAATGCAGTAAGAAGGCATTTTAACACCATTAGTATTTGGATTTCAGCCAAGGAAAAACTCCTTACTTTATATCCCTTCAGACTGCATTGATGAAACAGCCTAAAAGTAGGTTTGGTGTTCATTAATTCATTTTAAATGGGAAGGGAACTCACGGATTGTATAACAAAGAGAGGAAAAATTGTGGTTCTGAAGGTTAAAGGGTCTGTCCCTTGTTGGACATTTCCTAATGTATGTAAGAATACGATTGTTTAGTTCTGCACAGTTATAAGAGAATTTAATCATATATGGTATGGTGAGTTCAGACAAGATATGCTTTTGAGATTGTGTTGGAGAGATATTTTTCTCCTCTCTCAGCCCAAGATGAGGGTTGTTTTTTTGTGATTTTTTTCCCCCTCTCTTGTGCTCAGTGCCTTTAGTACAATGAAATTAAGCATTCCATATTTCTAATGCAAACTTCTCAGAGACAAGATGCTAAGTGATTCTAAGTGTTTTGTTGAGAGACACTGTTTAAGTAAACATTAAAAATTATGATTATGTACTATATAATGTAGACGGAAGCCCTTGAACAATGTATTATTCAAAAAATACATCACTTTATCAGTTTGATCATGGTTTTTTCCTTTAAAGAAGAATATGGCAAGGATTTTAATCCTGTTCCTAAGGAAGCATGTTCAGTGGCAGGAAGGACACATCCTTGAAAGGTCTGTTTTCTTTTTCAGACCAGGTTTTGATTATCTGGAGAAAACATGGTTTTCTTAAGACTTCCTTTCATATGATATACCAAATTGAGCACTCTTGGGTATTAGAAAGTAAACTATACACTGTTTTCAACAGCATAATTGCTGATATCAGCATTTTAATTGTCTGTAGTTTGTTTATATTTTATGCCTTGATTGTTCACATTTATTTTGTTCATTTAAATAAAAGTTATTCTGCAATTAAAAAAAATTCCACAGCAGCATGACTGTAAGAAATAATACTGCATTATATCAAATAAAGTTGAACAGGCAGGCTTCCAGGTTTACACCTAATTGTGTAGTGCTAGGTTCTACCACCACTTATAGCTTCTGTGGTTTAGGTTCTCCTGTAATTCATACTGTCAGTGTGCAGTATGAATTACATAAAACCGGAATAAAACCAGGCATCTGCATGAGGAGAACTGGAGGCAAGGCACAAAAAGATGAGGATCACTGGTTGAGAAAAGAACATTTATAAGACATGAATTTATTACAATTTATTATAAAAATTATTAGCAATGAAATAAGAAAATGAACAGCAACAACAGTTCTCAGAGCGGAGTGTACAAGAGAGATTAATGACTCGAATTCCAGTACTACCCCACAGCATGTCCCAGCAAAACTGAAGAAAAACCACCCACTTTTGTGCCCCAAGGAAATGGTCCAGGGCACTGGCTGTGACCCTCAAGGCTGCTGCAAAAATTGGCTGAAACCTTGAGAGTCTTGTAATGCTCATGAAACACAGGAATTTCACAAAACACAGGGAATGAATCTCTGTCCTTGTGCTTATGTGTCCATATGTTGTATTCCTTTGTGACAGGTCGATGTTGGCATGGATACATTTATTATCTGTTAGAATTATCAATATCTGTTAGGCATACTAATAGGCTTATTAAAATCTGTTAGGTATATCAAAGAAGAAACTATTGAGGAGTATTAAAATGGTAAAATGAAAAAGCAGGCCTTTATTGGAAGATCCCAGGTAGGTACCTCTATAGTTATAGGCTGCGGGCTGACCTGGTATTTTTTTTCTACAATTTTTATAAGTTTAACAAATTAAAAAAATATTGTCCAATTAGATGAGGAGTTGGTTAAGTAATTTTCCCTGGGGTACTGCTCTGTTGGAGTTGGTCCAGGGCTTCTTTGCCCCATTTCTTGTTGTGTCTTCTCTTCTGGTTGGAAAACAAAATGTTCTCCTTGTAGGTTCTCTTCTTAAAATACTAAACAGTATTTCAGGAATATTACTCTAAAATGTAAGAGAAGGGGTAGGAAAAATCCCAGGAGATACATAACCAGGTACTAATCTACAAAATTACAAATATATGAAAAAAAACCTGAAGTTTTTAGGCATCAATATTTGGACACATGGACATGAGTGAGCATTTTGATAAACTTCTAGAAGCTCTGTGTGAGATGTGTTGTATCATGCCTGAGGAGGGTTTTTTGACTAGAGTCTACAGTGACTCACACACAATCACACTGAAGAAGATGTTTTGGGTGAAGAAGGAAAGATTATCACCAAAATATCTTGAGGATGAGTACACTTTTTAAAATATTATTGCAGGTTATACAACACTGCATAAAGTATTTTTTAGATTCTCGTGATGCCACAAATAATTTTTGAACAAATTTTTGAGACAGACTTAATTCTGATTCCTCCATCTGGGCTTTGCAAATTCTATCTTTTGTATTCCCCTCTTTGAATAACATTTCCTCTAGTATTTGTATAATCTTCTCATATTATTCCCAAAACTGTTCTTTTGTTGTCCAATTCTATCCTCCTTCTCCACACTCTGAGTAGAGGTGTAGGAAGGGCAAAGTTATATTTTTCCCTCATTTTTAGCAGAATACTGCAATCTGTGGCTGACTGCATCTTGTTTCAGTGCTGCTATAAGAAGACCATGGGGCCTCCATCTCTTCACAACATCAACTGAGAATCTCCAGATCTCTCATTGCTGGCTCAAACCAGCAGCCTAGGAAATAATATGCTCAGTGTACACCATTCTAAGGAGGGGTAGTCAAGAAGCTTCCATCAGGCAATACATATTTTACATAATTTTATTATTCTAATGCACATTCCTCTGTGTGGCACATGATTTAAGTGTTTAGTTTTATAAAATACTGTATTTTACCACAATAATTCTTGACAACTAAATGCAAGTAACAAATTGCAATGAACATTACAAGTTCCCACAAATAAATTTATTTTCTTGGTTGCTGTGAGAGACTATCAGGAATACACTTCCTACAAAGAGTGCACAGTGTGACTTCAAAGATGATACAATATGCTCTGAATTTGATTCTCATCACAAAAGAGAATTAATCTAGCAGTAATGTGTTAGTAATAGGATATACGATTAGATCTTGAAGAATGTGAGAAGGAGGAATTGTTTCCAGGCTTTGGGAATATTCTCTGTATTCTACAAATTAATTTGATAATGACTCCACTTTCCTTCTCATTCCTGTTCTCTCCTTATGCACATGTTATTTTTTGTTAAAACAGATATGTGCAATTTTTATTTTCTTTGGGTTTTGGGTTTTTGTTTGTTTGTTTGTTTTTAATTCTTGTGGTATACACATCGCATTAGCTTTACAACTCTGGTCCAAAAGAAGACAACACTGTGATAAGCATGAAGTATGGTCAACACCAGTGTGATAACTAAAGAGACTTTTTATTCATTACATCTTAATTATTCTAATAGTTCTTTGTTGGGAATGAGAGACTATTTTTGTGGGAGAGATTAACATTTTTGATTAGCAATACCTAGACAGTAACTGTCAATTAGAAATACCTAGACAGTCCTCAAATTGATAAAACTGATATGTTTCACCTCGTTGATGAACTTTTTTTTTGGACTTTAATATTTTTGGATCTGGGCAGGCAGTTTTCACTTTTCTCTCACACCATGGTATGATATATGTTATGTGCTATCATAATTTTTCTTTTTTTGTTGTCTCTGTCCACATACAAGCTCTTACTGAAGACAAGTGTTTTCATTACTGCCGAGTTTCCAGAGTGAAAGATGGTTAAGCTTTGGCAGACCTAATGACTCTCACATTGCAATCCTCTTCTTTTGTTGAACACGAAATCTTCATTCTAACATCAATACTAAATGCTAGATGGATCACAGATACCTTGATTTCTGATATGGTGATCTTGATGGATATTGGATGGCAGGGATATGCAATACCTTTGTAGCTATTTTTTAACTGAAAGTCTTTGGAGACTTTCTTTTCAGGTATGAAATGCTGGTAGAAAAGACCTTATTTAAATACATTATCAGAAAAGGTTCTTAATTTTCTCCACACAGGTACCAACAATGTCTAACATTTCACTGTTGTGTGATAAATTACATAATTGTTGTTTGCTGTGAAATTTTTGTTATCCTAAATAATGGTGTGGGTGGGAAAATTGTTCATGGATCATGCAAGTTGCCTCTACCAGGCCACTAAAAATTTCTTCTCCACAGTAATCACCAATATCATTGACCTTTGTCATAAAACTTGGGCATTCATATCTATATCCCATTTGAAGTATCATCCCATGACCACCTCTTCAGGTCTATTAAAGTCATGTCAGAAAGAATCATTGACTTCTTGTCAAACACATCCAACCTTCCACATTAATATATCCACAGATATCTCACTAATCACTCAGCAAACAAAGCATGATACACAACAGGCAGTGAGAAGTGTGGGAGAGATCTTTGAAGGATTCTGTCCTCCTCCTGGAATGGACCTGATGGTGACAGTGATAAATAAGACATGAGTTGCGGGAATGGGTAGACATTGCTGTTCATTTTTTTTCTCTTTCTTCCTCCTCTGCTCAGGAAGAAGAAACTCAATTAGAAAAATGATGTTATATCTGTATTTTCTTGGTTTTTACTGAGTTCTACTCTTTGCCATTGAAACTTGTCTCCTAGACACTTAAACCATACACCATCCCATAGTTGGTGAAGATGTTTTTTAAATGAAAGTTATACTAAATTTGTAAAAATGCATTTGATCGAAGCCCAAGCATGAGCACATTTTCAAATGTCGCACAAATTATTCAAACAATGACGAACTGGAAGATTAGATGCTTTAATATTTAGGTCAGCTATTACATCACTGGAGAATAACTCCAGAGATATTGGCTCTATTCTTAGCCTGCTGATTTAGTGAAGGTTACCCGATTGGAATACCTCTTGGACCTCTGTACCAGCTTCAGTCTTTTACTATTGTCTGAAATTCTTTGCATTTGTCTATTCAAAGTGTAAACTCCTCAGAGCAGGAACTACTCTTCTCTCAGCAGGGAAAAGAAGAGACATTACAAAACACCATAGTGGTATGAAAAAGCACAATTGGAATCAGGAACAGACAGCAGATTTTCAGGGTGTCCTAGCCTCCATTGCACACAAAACTTCAAAGACCTTCAGTGTTTTCATAGGGAAGTAAACTGAGTTGAAAATGGGCTCTTTGGGTCTTCAAATATTAAATATCCTACTCTGAAAAAACTGACCTTGTCTCCATTTTGTGCTAATTCCTTTATAAATGAAATGTTGCTATTTACCCAACCCAAAATAGATTTGCTGAAGTTAAATTTAATAGTCTTTGGAAAAACTGCTTTAATATCTCTAAATGGGTGCAATTCTCTAACTGCAAATTATAACAATTCTTTCTGTATTACATCCATTAGCAAACTCTCTGGGGCAAAAGAAAACAAAAAAGTAAAGGAAAAGAACTGGACATTTCCACAACTATATGGTGATAAACACAACATAAACAAAAATGATAAAAATAACTACAGAAAATAGGAGTAATCATGATAATAATTAATAATAATAGCAATAATTTTGAAGGCATATAAGTTCATTTCCTTCAGAGCATAAGCTAGTTTCTACCTACAAGGGCTTAAGAAGAAATTTCCCTTTGGTCAAATTGTACTATTCATCTCTTTCTCTGAAGCATCTGGCACCAGCCATTTTTAAAGTTCATGCCTGATCTATCTGTTTCTTGTGTGCTATGGCAATTTTTATGTTTCTGTGAGCTGAAATAAAATTGTCCTTACCTAAAACTAATTTCAAGGTAGAGATATCCGTGCCAACATTATGCTGGCAGGGCACTCTGTAAACTACTTCTGAACATGGAGCCAAATACAGCCCTTTTGAAGATCTGCAGGCTTAGTCTGACAATTTTGGCAGATGCCTGGTATACTTCAAGGGCGTTGAAGTTTGTGCCAGATTTTCTTCTTTGATTTCCACAGATCAGAATGCACACATCTGGTTATAGGAGGGGTTATCACACATCTACATCTGCCAAATATGGCCATGCTCTAACACATGCATATTTCTTTAATTCCTGTGTACCTTCTTGTGACAGGCTGATTCCAGCAGTGAATTATTTCAAAATCATTTAATGGAAAATATTCACAAAAAGACAAACAAGCAAACAAGCAACAAGACACAACAAAAACCCCAAGAAAAACAGAAGAACTCACAAACCAACAAAACAAAAAAACTCTCATGAAAATAAACCTCAAAAACAGTGATGGGGAGAGGGAAAGAAAACCCGAGCATAAATGGCTAAACTCCCATTGGATTCTTACGGGTCTATGCGCTGTTCAAAATTTACTGAAAAAATATTCCTAAGAGTTAATCTAGAAGCCCTCCTGTAAAAAAAAAAAAAAAAAATCAAAGTATGTGAATTTATAATAAATCTTAAATCAAAGTCATTAAACATAGATTAACATGGAGAGGAATTTCTGTAGGAAAGTAAAGAGAAAAATAAAATGTAAACAAGAGGATATTCAAAGAACTTGTGAGGAACTATAGACAAAATTATAAAATAATAATTGCTAGATCTGAGCCAGTAATTTCCAAGGAATAACTTTCTCAGTACATTTTTTTCCCTTTTTAGTAACACAAAACCCAAGGATCTGGTTGTGGATTGGGTTTTTTTTTTTTGATTCATTAGTAGGAGACACAGAACTGTGCTTCAACATTTTTTTTTCTTTTAAGTATTTGAGATTCCAGGAGTATCTGGTATGCAAATTTTGGCTTATTTTTGCTGTAATTAGACCCAGGGGTCACATGGTACATTTATTTTCTTCTGACTGAAGCTCAAAACACAACTGAGGGAATCCTTGGAAGAAACTATCACAGTTCTGAGATCCTTAAGGGATAATAAGTGTAAATAGCAGGAAATTTCAGAGCCATCAAAGCTTTGCACAGTGAAATATTACTGAAAACATGACCAAACTTGCTTCTACATACACATACAAAACCACACATACTAAGGCTGCTGAAAATTCCAGTAAATTACATCCAATAAAACTGCTAATTAATCTTAGATGAAAGGTTTCATTTTTAATGCCATACTCACTGCCCACCTTTGACTGATGCTGGATTTTAATTGCTTTTCTTAAAGTCCACTGTGTCTTACACTAGAACAAATGGAGGACAAAAGTTAAACCAATGCATTGGAAAGAAAAAGTGATGGCGAGGTTATTTCAGAATCAATCAGCAAAGATTTTTCTTTTTGGCAGAGCTGAATATAAACAAAATTATTCCTTACATAATCTGAGGACTTTCTCACTTACAATGAAGAGAGAGTAGGAAAAGAAATTTTGTTAAGCATCTGGATTATGGCCAAATCCCCTCTGGGATCACCTGGTAGACTCTTGATAGAGATAGATAAGCATTTTTTGATATAAGACTATTTCTCATTACATTTTTTGTGGTAGTTGTTGACTTACATGCCCTTCTTCTCTGCCTGTTAAATGCACATAAATCTGATTATCTTAAAGGAAACAACAACTTTAAAATATCAGTGGGAGAATACTAAACAGCTGATTGGAATTTAGGGTGGTAGAAGATATCTAGGTTACTTATTCTCCTTTCCCACTTTTAAACATCTTTGACAAATGATAAACCAGAAGATACAGACACCTGGAATTTGTTCTTCCATCTTGGAGCCTTTTCTACCTCCTTACTCTCAAAAAGTAGTTAATCTCGCCTGAAAGTTCTTCTCCAAGGGTGGGTTCCAAACTCGAAATCCTAAACTAGGAGAGGCACTTTCTGTCATCCCACTGTGAGAACCTTACCTTAATTTCAGTGAACATTTCTGTCTTTTCGATTCCTTTACTGGTTTCCTGCTAGACTTCCCTGAATTCCTCTGCCACACAACTCAATCTCTGCATATGATATTTCTAGGCATCTTGGATATGTAGGCAGAAGCCCTAAAACATGATCCTTCAGTCACAGATTATAATGATGACTGTTGGAATTCCCACATGCAGCCAGAGAGTACAGCTCAAGTATTCAAATAGAAGTGATGAGTGTTGCATCCATGTCTAGGTGATTGACAGATAAAGTTGTCTGAAGTAGATATCAGCGAAGCACGGATCTCAAAACATAAATGTAAAAATATGTGGATAACAATGTGAATAAAATCTAAGGAATGCCAGAGGTCAGATCTGCACCTGGTATAAATTGGCACACATCTGCAGCTGTTTACACCTAATGAAGATCTCATCATGGAAAGTTTCACTAAGCTTAATGATTCTCAAATTTATTTCCCCGAACACTTTCTAAACTTTGTGAATGTGCAAAAAAAAATCCTAAAAATATAGATAGTTCATATCAAGATTTTGGTTTGGTTTAGATTCTCAAATTGCCACTGAATAACAAAGAAAAAAAGAAATCAGAAGTACCTGAATAATAGTCAGACCTTAGGATACTATCTAGATCATCCTAAACTATGAGCAAGAAAATCTGCTACACCCAGAAAATCTGCTACTTGAAATAAGGTTATTAATTGCTATTAAAAGTAACAAATACTTTTAGTATCTTATGTTTATTTTAATTTCTTTTCTTGTCCAGCCTTGGCAATTCTTTATTGGAATCAGCATTGCTATCCATATTAAATGGTTTCTAGTTCTTTTAATTCGTGTCACCATATAGACTTTTTTTTTTTTTTTTTTTTTGCAAAGTGAGGAGGTGTTTCAAAGCAAAGAAGTGAAAACAAACAAGAGAAGTTTATACAGCATTGTTTCTGGCTATCAGCTTTACTTGCATTGTGTCACAGTGGATTTAATTCTGCTAAATATTATATCTTACAGGGTGCCCTGTGCCTTGACAATGCAGTGCAGGGCTGCAGCTAATGACAAATGCAGAGCACTTGCTCATGTACCTGAACTTCACTGTTCCCTGGTGCTCTAAGAAGAAAAGTTGAATACTTTTTCTCTTGGATGGTTAACCCAAATATGTTAAAAGGAAGAGCGTGTTGTAATTTCTTGTTGATAGATTTAGAGAAAGTGATGCAAAACTCAAGTGTGTGCAAACTCAGCAGATCCAGCTAATTTTGGTCATTGTAATATTCAGATTAGTAGGTTCAAGAAGAATTTAAATGTCTACTTAATATTGTACTGTATCATGACTAAATAAATGTATTTGCCATAGATTCAGTCTAGACATTCACCAGCTGTTCCCACCTGAGAAAGGCATTGAAGGTACTGTTATTTCTGTCATAATTCTGCAATAGCTATCTTTGTCAAAATGGTGATTAGTCCTGTGACTACTGATTGTTTATACAAGCTACATATCATATGTTGCTATAAGTTATAATCAAATGATAACATAAAAATATAGCTGCAAAGAGATGATGATTTAACTAGTGTTATTAATCCACTAATCAAATCTCTCACATATCCAGAAGAATAATTTATTTCACAGCCTTTTAGAAATATTATGCAGAACTGTTTGGGGCTAGAGATAGAGAATTAAAAAACAACAATGTTGTTCATCTAGCTGTTCCACACAAACAGAATTTTTTTAATTAATAAAATGTAACACTATTTATATTTAATCAATATGAGGTAGGCTTTTATGCCAATATTTACAGATACAACACAAAATATTTTATTTGATAAATAGTGCAAGCAAAGGGAGGGTTAAGATAGAGAGAAGGTACTGCAGAAATAGTTCTGTGAACATACCTACACTGGGCAGATGACACTATTTGAGGATGAATGACATACATAATGGACCAAGACTGTAAGATGAATATTCCTATGGAGCATAGTAAATAAAGGAAAAAAAGCTTGAAAGAATTCTCATCATAGAAGAAACAGTTGAATCCCTTCAATAGCAAACTCAAATTTTTCTGCACAAGTCTTATGGTACTTCTCTTTATAGAAGTGAAGCTATGAGCAATGTAAAATGAGCAATAATAATTGTAATTAATAAGTAGTTTAAAGACTGCAGAAAAGATATAATTGCATATTAAGAACCCAAACTGATGGACATTTTAAGCATGTGTTAACTCTAAGTAAAGCTGAAGTTCCCCTCATGCTTCTGAAGTGACATTAAATGCTCTCATGTGTTGGCATTTCAATGCAGTGGGATTTAACTGAAGCCAGAAACTACTGTGTTTATTTTTGAAAAAAGTCTGATATTTTTATCCCTATTGAAATTTACAAGGCATTTCCATAGGCATAAAGATTCTTTTGCAATATCTTTTTGTGTCTGTTTTTAGTTTTATTTTCCTACCAAACCAACCTTCCTTTACAGAGGAATTTCTGCATACCAGCAGACATCAGGAACAAACAAGGCTATCATATACATATCATAACTAGCCCATATGCCCAACAATGAATTAAAAATTGTCTTCAAATAACACCCCACATAAATCTATGAGCAAAGGTCTATACCTGGTCAGTATGTCTGTTCTATGAGACACAGACACTGTTGTCTTAATTTTTTAAAATTTATTTTCTGTGTAATTCTCTTCTAGACAAGTATAATATTTGAGGTCAATTGTCCTGACTTTATGGACCAGGCGTGACTTCATAAAAAATGTTTTAGAAGGATGAATGAAGTGGAAAACAGAGAGAACAGAAACTCACATGGGATAGAACAATAACTGGTCTATAGGACATGTGTCATAAAATTGCTATAAGCTATGGCCCAAGTGAAGTCCTGTGTGATACACATGCTGTGAAGAGCCTCAGATTTCCACTTACTCACAATAGTGAGTGTGTTTATCAATTTCTGTAGTTTTTTTTTTTTTTAATGTTTAGTTGATAAGGAATGAATAGAAGAGAAGGGACAGAACTGTAGAGGTTGCATCCCTGGGGAGAAGAACTACAGCTGGTGATAGAAATTATTTCCTTCAAGAACAGCTGTGAGTGCCTTATGTGCCAGTAGTTGCATGTGAACCCTTTATTTCTGTAGTATAAAATCTGACTGGAAAGTGTAACTCTGGAAAGAGTATTTATATGTAACCAAACACGTCCACTTTACATTAAATATCCTTGTTAAGCAGGTTTATGTGCTCCTGTCTGCTGTCAGTCAGGTTTCTGTGCACTATCAATCAGTTGCAATCACCTGTTTTTCCTTTCTTGGATTTGGGTACCCAGTGCATAGCTACCAGTTGTAAGGTAGCTGCAAGCTCCTAAAAAGGGTGGAAATAAAACAGTTTATCAGATTGTCCAATATCCTGCTTAATTGCAAATTATTAGCACCGAAATTTTTGTTCTTCATTCCATTCGGAGTTCCCTTTAAAACACAATAAAAGGTGTGCAGGTTATGTATAACACCTTCCACTGAATATGTCCTCTAACCCTCCAAAACTTACATCCCAGGCCAATTCACCTTTGCTTGTCTTTGAATGTCTGCAGAAACCAAGAATGTGAGCTCAGGTCTGTCTTCAGTAATTCCAGCTATGACCTTCAGAAACTATCTTAAATGCAGCCACTGATTATCTTCTCTCTTCTGTGAAATGAGAAGAATGTTCTCTAAGCCTGTATAAAATACAGTTAAAATTAAAGATAGTCTCCAAATGCTAATAAATGCAATCCCAAGCCTACAGAATCAGTGTCAGTGGGAGTTTTGCCATGGAATTCAATGGGAGCAGGGTCAGGACCTGATATAATTGAGAGAAGTTGTTAATATACATTACTTACTGCCTGCCTGCAGTTCTTGTCTAGCTAATAAAGTCACTCACTGACATAACAATATAGAGTGCAGGAGCAGGTGACACACTCTACTGTGTGCTTATGAGGTCTTTTATAGCACACCTTTCCCTTCAGTACATAGTGGAGGGTATATAAATATACTCCATATGCTTTATACTACTATATTGAGTAACTTTTTGAATGTATGCTCTGGCAGCTCAGCATATCCCTTAGTATGTGACATCCATAGTAGATTAGCAGCTTCTGTGCATTCATGAAAATGCCAGAATAGTCTAACACCAGTAGCTGTTCAATATACCTAATTGGCTTTTGGAGAGCACTAGTAGGCTCAGAATTAAGAATTGATGGGTTGTTTGTTTGTTTGTTTAAATATTTTTCTTTGTCATCAAAGGTTTATGTTCATGGTATTCCAAATGTGTAACATTAAAAACAAAATTATATGCAATCAGCATTTGAAGCCACCTGTTTTTTCAGGGGGGCTGTGGCTGTTAGACGAAAACAGTGACAGCAGCAGAAGCAGCTACTAATCACACATTCTTCCCCTGCCTCTCACTCTGAGTTACTACGTTATTTATGTTGATAACCATAGAAGAGTCTTAGTTATGCTGTAGACCACATTTTCCGTACGGTCAGGAAAGATTATAAACCAAGGAGCAAGATTGTGCACAGTAATAAATATTTATGAATAAAGAAATATTGCATATCATGGTATAGAATATTGTGTTCTCAGAAACTTTGACCTTAAAAAAGATTTAGTTATTAAAAAACTTTGATGAAGTTATAAAGATAAGGACTGTTTACTGTCCCTGCTTAAAAAAAAAAAAAAAAAGGAAAAGAGTTTTAAGCAAAAGTGAAGAAGTTTTGAATCTTCATCTAAGGTGGTGGAGAAGTATTTGATGTATTTGATGTTGATCATTGTAAGAGAAGTGTGAAGAAGAGGAAAATGTCAGTCAATGTCTTTTGAAATTATTTGATGTTGGGAGAAAAATGTCAAATTTTAAGATATTAGCTTGTTTATTCTATCAAAAAGATAAGAGAATGCTTCTACTTAAACATCAAAGTCGCTTAAGATAAGGAAAACTCCTAATGTGAAAGTACTAATATCTTGCAGAGAAACACAAAATTCGTTACAAACATGTTGTATTAAGAAAAAAATTGGAAAAAATAATTTGGCTTTGTTTTTGTTTGTTTTGGTAGGTTGGATGGTTTTGTGGGGTGTTTTTAGTTTGTTTATTTGTTTGTGTCTTCTTTTCTTCTTCTTCTTTTCTTTTCTTTTCTTTCTTTTCTTTTCTTTTCTTTTCTTTTCTTTTCTT
>QUSF01000029.1:6190107-6211034 GCA_003676055.1 Chloebia gouldiae
TTTCTTTTCTTTTCTTTTCTTTTCTTTTCTTTTCTTTTCTTTATTTTCTTTTCTTTTTTCTTTTTTTTTCTTTTTATTTTTTTCTTTTTCTTGTTGATGTTGTTGTTGCTTTTTAAAAACAAATTTACCAGGAAAGCTTAACTAGAAGAATGTTAGTGAATAATGGGGTTTATGATTATTTTTCTCAGTGACAGATTAATTTCTAACAAAATATTAAGCAAAGTGAAAATAATTATAATCAATGTACCAAAATCACTAGTTCTGCAAAATTTAATACACAGTTGATAATATCAACTTAATCTGGTAATGGTACCTCCTCATCTGAAAAACTATGCAATTTTGAAATACTTATCAAAAAGGAGATCATTACTTTCCGAATAAATTGACATTACTTTTTCTAAAATGCAAAATTTTAATTTTTAATATTTTTTTTACCTATATCAATTTATTAATTTCAGAGTGAAGAAGGTCTCTCTCAATACCAGAATTTTAGTGTCCACAGAATGGGAAAAAAATATTTGAGTTACCTCTGGTTGTCTAATTGAAATTCAAGATACATTACTCATTCCTGAACTAGTAAGTCCCAGATACAAAGGGAAGGATCTTTCAAAGAGTTATGCCAATTTTAGATGCATACATCATTAAATAATATTTTAAAATAAATAAAGAAAAAAGACGAAAACAAAATTCCATCTTTAAATTGCTTTTAAATGCAAATATAATTCATGTTTTATTGTTTACTTAAGGGGTAAAGTACTATAACTCTATTTTGTGAACCTTCTTTGCCCCCCCCCCCCCCCCCCCCAGTTTTAAAGCTCTGTTGATGGACACTTCCTTTTAGAACTCACACCATGTCTGGCTGCAGTTGTCACTTTACATTGAATTGTAAGTTGACAAGAAAGTCCTAGCCAAATGCTGCACTTTAACAAGACGACACATGAGACAATGAAACCTGAAATGACATGGTTTTCTTTTTTTGCTATTTTTTTCTTTCTTGACATGCAGTATTTTTCTGAGGAAATAAGAAAAAGAAGAATTAAAAGTATGGGTACAGAATTCTCCACTGACAATGACAGCATCCAGTTACTTGTCATAAGCTATGACCCAGTTTCTAAATATCAGCATTGAGGTGGGATAAAGTTAGGCCAAAATAACCTAGGGAAGTAACACAGTGGTCAGAAGTTTTTTCTCTTGAAAGTCCTTTTGTGGGTTTGTTTTTATTCTTTAGGGAAAGGGGAAATAAAAATAAAAGAGTGGCTAAAATGTTTTGCGCTGAAGACTGTGGCGTTTTGTGTTCTCTGTTGATTTTCTTCTAAGCTATAACCTATCCTAGCTATGACTTAGTCTCAAACTTATGAACTGAGTCTCTGAAATCAGCCATGGAAAGCTGCCCACACATTTTCCTGAAAGCCTGCACATTTGCAGCTCTTTTGATGCAAAGTGTAACTCTCTTCATGCAGCAAAGCACAAAGAAAGAGAAACAGTGCAAACACAGAGCTCGGGCTTGTGACCTGGCAATGGAGATCCTCCACCTAATTTATTTTTATAAAAAAACACAGAATTTGTGCTGTTTTGGAAAAACTCTGCCATCTGCATAAGTTGAACCTTGAGGAATTACTTTAAAATTAAATTTAGCAAGGCAGGTTTTCACTCAGGTCAGATGGAACTACAGTGTGTTTTAGCATATGGTGACCCACGTTATTTCAAGTAGGCAACCCACAATAACTGCGTTAACCGGCAAAAAAAGTAGGCTGTTAATTCCATACTCCATCAAAGAAACCAAAATATCTTCAACTCTGTGGTTTCTTTGAATCCTGGAGAATTTTGGTATGTCTTACCAGAAAATTCAGCAATTCATTGAACCAAATCATATATCAAGATAAACCCTCATAAATCCAGGTCACACGTGGCGACCTCATCTGCTACTCTTCCCTATTAACCCATTCTCAATATTCCAAACCCTCAGTAACTTAACTATCAGCATCTAGAGAACCATTATGAAACGAAGTCTTATTTACTATTTTTCAAGAGCCAACAAGAGGAGAGAAAAAAAAAAAAAAAAAAAGAAAAGTCCAAGAACGTGTCTTCAAAAACAGCCTGCCCAAAATGCACTAATGAGGACCAGCTAGTTTCAGGACAAACACAAAGCTCTGTTTCCAGTCCTCACTAAGAAGGAGAGGAGATATGCAAATGAATGTCTGGGAAGATTCACGGCTCCCCAGCTTGCTTGTGCTCCCTTTTTGTCTGCAACACTTCATTTGTGAAGCACAACTTCCCCAGGGGGTAGTACGACAAGATTCAATTCCGATTTCCCCTAAATTAAATTAAATGCAATGGCCATGGAGCCCCAGGGGGGTGGGGTGGGGGTGAGTACACTTCAGATCCTGATAGGATGATGACTTATTTTGAAAGTAACTAACTTTTGAGCAAATTTGAGCTGCATGTGACAGGGGCATAGGGTGGTGGAGTGAATTAATGTGATCATTTAATGAGCTATATTATTACTGTCCTACTCTGAAAAACCTAGGCTTTCTAAAACACTTAGGAGCAGTTTGAAGTGAAGACATGCTAACTAGAAATTTGAATTTATATTTCTTTGATATCTTCTAGAATTTATTCATTTAAACTTTTGCTCATACCCTTGAGATGCTTGGGATGACTATAAGCACTTGGCTGTTAAGAGTCACAACTTTTAAGAAAGGTCATCATCCTGTAAGTTCTTAAAGTTAGGGTATACATAGAGGAAAAGCTTACTCAAAACCATTAAGTCAGAATACATATTTACAGCATATTCCTCATTTGTAAACACCTCTAATGTTGAAGCTAATGGAAATTACCTAACGTTATTTGAAATAAGGATTAAAAACTACTTTCAGTTTATTACTTTCTGTGATATGGTGTACAGAGATACAAAAGACTTTCCCAAATACTCCACATGAGGAATAAAGCACTCAGCCAAAAATATGGGAAACCAGAAATGGGAAAGCAGTGACCCAAGATAAAAGAACATGATATGGCCTTAAGTGGCCCAGGAAATTATATTCAGGCAGATCACTCTAGATTAAATAAGAATAGATTGTAATTTCACAAAATATGCTACTTATCATTTTGTAGTACATCCAGTGCTGCACCAAAAGCCCTGTTTCCACTTTAAAATTTAGAAACGCTAACTGATCCAAGATACAAGTTAATTGAGGAAATATAGCTCATTGCAAATTTTAATGAAAAATATGGAACACGGTTCTACATTTTTCCTTTATCCGAGAGATTTTACCACCTGGAATGTGTGGTTCATACGCTGTTTCTCTGTGTGATCCAAGAAAGTTTTGTTCTGATGAAACTCTTAGCAATTCTCATGCTCTGTTGTGATTATAGTAATCAAGTTCCAATTAAAAATAATTGTCATAAAAATTTGTGGGTAAACAATGTAATAACTCACATGAAGCCACTAAGAAATATTTGTGGAAGCATTTGTAGAAATATCCTCTGTATGTTTCACTGTGTGATCACACTTGCAATAAACTCTTCTGCTTTATAAATATTTAAAAGCAGAGGACACAACACAGCTCTCAAAATTATGTTAAAAAAAAAATCTGTAAATGTTAGTACAGAAAGAACTTAAAGAGAAAAACAAGAATGTCAAAACCTCACAATTTTTTTTTCCAATGCCAGAATTTTTATCCCAAACTAGTGATGCTTTAGGGATTACAATGGTTTTGAAAAGCATACCTTAACTTCTTTTTTGATGGTTTGAATGGTTTAAATTTAAAGAAGGTTCCAGAATTAGAGTTGTACACATAAATTATTCACTGACATCTTATAGCATCTCCCCAGTGAGAACATGAATGTAAAAACTATTGGAAATAGTTGGATGACACCACTTGAAATTCAGTGTTCCAGAAATGCATGCTTGTAGGATTCTTGTTAGATTTTAAATGATCAAAAAGTACAGAAGGTACAGATATAATAAAATCCTCATTATTTAACAATCCAAAACGGTACAATAAGTTAAATTATCTTGTCAGCATATATTTAAAATACAAAAACTAAACAAAGAATATGTTAAAATAGAAAGATATATATGTTCTGTTTTCAAGAAACATGTTATTAATAGAGAAAAAGCTGTGTGATATATTGTTGAGAACATTAAACCAATTTGAACAAATTTTATGAATATATGGATCATATATCCTCTTCCATAAATGCTTTTTAGATAATAATATCCTTCAGCAATGACAGAATGATTGCAGCTAATCTACAGTATATTTTTCATAATGTACTTTATATCCATAAAAAATAAAATAAAAAGGCAAGACAAAAGAGAGGGAGAGAAAGATACTGGGAGCATAGCAGTATCTTCTTTTTCTGTTTTTAACTGAAACAAATTTTTCTCATTGTGCAAAAACAGAGAAACTCTTTCCTGTGGCTCTCTTATAGGGTCTTGTTTCAGGAGCTGTGCCAGAACTTGAAACAAAAGTGAGTGAACCCCCGATTGGCAACTGGTGTACAGCGACGTCAAGAGCTGATACAGCCCTAAGACACCCTGTGGGAGAGAAATTCAGCTTGTTTTTATACACGTGGCTGAGACTCTTTTTCTGATATTAAAGAGTCCCCTACAGTATCATCCTCTTAGTAGTCAATGGGTTTACTATTAATATGTGGATATATTATGAGTCACATTTCACAATAACAGGAAAATTGAAGCATTAATGAACATGGCTTTAGCAGGTATTGCATTAAAAATACTCCACCTCCCTACAGCACATTTTTTGTCCAGCAGGTGCAGAGAGACCTGTTTTAAGAGCAATATATCAAAGGAAATATAAGTGGTTTCTGACATCAGCACCTATTCTAACTAGATAATTTGAAGTTGATTTGACATGAAATGGGTCAGGAAAAAGCATAGGGAGGAAAAGAAACAAATTTCTTAAGCTGTTTCACTTAAATCCTCAAATATGTGGTGCAGTCTACTGGCATTCTAACATGGAAAATAAAATCAGAAACTAGGACACAATGGAAAAGAAACAGTGAATTTTCCAACATCATCTCACTCCAGCACTAGACTGGTAGCATTTTTCTATCTAGAGCCAGGAAAAAAAAAAAAAAAAGAGAGAGTTTAACTGTGGTCTGCATGTTGTCCAGATGCACAGTCACTGCTCAGGCTTTGACTCTGACTGTAACTCCCTTGAAAGCATCACAGCAGTGAGTTGTTGAGGTGTCTACATATTGTCCAACAAAACGGAATAACAGGAGTAAAATCACTTCAAGTCTGGGTGGAGAAAAAGGAAGATAAGACAGATGCAGAATGGCATTTGCAACAGAGTTTTTCCACCATTCGTCTGTGAAATACAGCCACAGTGGGGCAGGCCCTCTCTGTTCGAAGAGTGCTTTGAAGTTGAAACCTATTTTGTACATGCTAAGTATTACTATCAAAATTAATTGATAGGGAGACTGTACTGTGCATCTGCCTGCTAGCTTAGATTGAGTTATGCTGCAAGATATTGTTTGTGTTGTGATGAAGAAGGCTTTGGTAATACTCTCTGACTGTGTCTCCCCTGGGAACTCCCCCAAAAGCAAAATGTGCATCTGATGAGAGTATCCCAGTGAGCAACAATTTAAATACATAAATAAAATTAATAGGAACGAGGAACATGTGCAGAAGGCAATTTGAGGTCTTCACAAGCATCAGTCTTCAGTTAGGATTATCAGTGGCCTTAATTTTTGAGGTAATGAGTGGTCCAAATTTGACTCCAGTATGGAAAAGTCTTAACAGAAGTTTTAAGCCTGTTCTGAGATTTGATTTCAAGCTTGTATCATCTTCCATTCACTGTCCAGGGTCTCTTCTTGTGTGCTTTAATGGTTACTAAAAAATGAAGCCAGCTTGCTTTTTCAAGGCATCTGCAGAGACATCTAATTCAGGAACTTCAGACTTCTTTGCACTCAGTGAAGAGGAAGGGTAGGGGAGGAGACAGGAAAGTTGATGATTCAGGATGATGCTTAAATGGTCTGTGCCTTCTTTTAATGAAGCTTCATGCTGAAGCTGAAAACAAGTGCTTCAGCTAAAGGATACCTATTAATTGATATGGTTCCTCCCCCCACAGAAGCAAACCTGATCTAAAAGAGCCCTGAACGAGGCTAACTGTTTCTGCTACTCATAACCCCAGTATTCACCTTTTCCTTTTTTATTTTTTCTCTCTCTTTGGTTGTGAATTCCTTGAATCCTTTATTTATTTTTCCTACTTTCCAGTGCAAACATCTTTGCTAGAGTGCAGCTGTCTCATTTTGCATAGCAGACTCAAAACACAGCTCTTACCAGTCCACGTTATGCTAACTTATGATTGAAACATTCAGACCTGAACCCCTGGAATTTTCCATCTGCTTTTCATCTGCTGAGCTGAAGCTAGAATGGCAACTGCTGTGAGAAGCCCCGCAGGGCAGGTTTTACCAGTGGGTGTAATTGAGAAACAGTTAGCAAACGCTCTCAGATACAGGGCAAGGGGATGATTAATAAAAGAAAATATAGATCAAAAAAGATATAAACAGTGTGATCCAAATCAGTGCATTGTTAGGCTGTGGTTTTGTGTTGTTTAGATTTTTTTTTTAATACATACACACTCACATACCCTCAAGACTGTGTGCACTAGTGTGTCTCATTGGAGAAAGTAAAAACCTGAGATTCATTGAGCACAACCAGCACTTAAATGGAGCAAAAAGTTCTTACTGAAACTCTGGACAGGGAGAAGGGAATACTGAGAGCCATTTCCCCACCAGCAGAGTCACACACTTCTTGAGCAAATCAAGTGAAAAAAAATAGCTGATGATTTTAATTGTTTGACACAACTTGCTTCTAAAGTCCCAAGTATGCAAATCCAAGCCTGAAGTCTCCTGAGTATTGCTAAGGACCCTGTGGCCTTGTTTAATCCTTGCACAGTGAATCTACAGATAGCAGGTATGCTATCTGCAGTAAAAAGTGGCACCATATACACCAGCTGTCATATTGAGGAACAAGCACAGACCCTGAGCTCCATGGCACCCTTATTCTCTGTAAAGTGCCCAGAAAAAGGGTCTCCAGTGAGCACTGTCCAGGAGGCTGTGATTCCCTGTAAAAAATATTTACAAGGTCAGTCATCAAAATGTGTGTTAAATAATCCTTAATGTTCTTTCTTGCTGTGTTTTGTCTTGGATTAATTTTGGTTTTGATAGAAATGAAAAATAAGTAAGAAAAAGGAATCAAAGGAAGTGCACACAAAAGCACATGAACACATACATCTGCACAGTGAGAAATTTGTTATATAAAATGACCAAGGAAAATCAAGAAAATAATTATTGCAGCTGATGAAGCAGAAACCCCATTATGGCTAGATGCTAGTTCACAATGTAGGTTCCTGGAGGTTGAGAGCTAAATGCATTTTTCAGCATATTTAGCACAATTTATTAAATTAAGTTTTAAAATGAATCACATTTCTACCCACTCTATATTTTCTTTCCTCCTTGCTCTCTGCTTAGGACATTTAAGAGTCGGTGTTTATCACTCTTTGTTTGCTTCCTCTCATTTTCAGGCTTGATGCTAGAGTATGAAACTCTCCTTGCATTTATGCTGGAAATTTTATTCGCATACGTATCAATCCTTATACTAGTGTGCAAGGTGGGGAAAGAAAAGCATCAGGAATATCTTTTGGTGTCTTTTGATGAAAGCCTGAGGTGCCTCAGCCCAGAACCAAATCAAAGCTTCAAGATGAAGCAATGTCTCCTGTTAAATCAATGGTACCATTGAAGCAGGAATGAAATCCACAAATCAAATATCTTCCTAAAGTGGAAATCTAAGGGGTAAAATGGTAAATGCACTTTAAATCTGTATGCATGTTGCTGGCATTCATCTTTTCCCAGAAGGAGTTTCCAGCACTGGAGGTGCTGAATATATAAGTTTCAGAGGCAGTCTCAAATAAATCTGTTACGGCCTTTTCTCAGATGTAATCCTTTGACCACGCAGCGGGGTAATCCCCAAACCCTTTAGATACAGCTAGTGAATCTGTACTGAAATTATGCTGCAGGTATCTTTCAAAAAGAGAAAAAATATTCAGAATCTTGCAGCATATGGCACACATTTTTAGGATAATTTTTTACTTGAGTTTCATCTTTCTTCTTTTGAACTTATTGTAAGCTAAAACCCAGTTTTAATTCCCATGAGATCTTAGTCTCATGTCTCCTGAATTTTAACTCAAGTTCTTATCTTTTTCATTCCTGTATCCAGTATTCCAGTATCATTGATACCGGCTCTATGTTTGCAAAGACAGGTTCACTTTCACTGTCAGTCTGTAATTTGCATGGAAATAATTAAAAACATCTTCATCTTTTAGGTGAAGAAAGGAATGAGAAGTAAAGTAAAAACGCCAAAAGTGGCAATTGCAAAATGGAACATGGAAGCCATAACACAGAAGCACTTGCTATGGATGCACAGCACCACAGGACTGGAAGACATGCCTAATTCCATGTCTTTTATGGCAATTGTGCAATATACATGGTATTGCAAAATGACTCATAATATCAGAAAAAAATCATTACAAAGAAAAACAATGTCAGCCTTTGGGTTTCTGAGAAGGATTTATAAGAAAGGAAATGAAGAAAAAAGGCAAATACAGAAATACATACCAATTCCTCCCTCTTATTTCTCCTCCTTATAAAGTATGAGAATTAATTCAGGATGTAGTTATTGATGTGAATTTTAACACAGAGTCTGTTCACATATGCATAGTATGAGTAGCTCCAAGTACAACCTGGTTGAAGAGCAATTTAATTAATAACACTTAAACTATAAGCCTTCATTTATAGTGAGGCCCGCTGGGGCTTATTTCTTTGCATCACTGCTAGAATAAAAAAGGAGACTTAAAAATTGTGTAAATTACTTTTATATGTAAGGTATACAAAGTGACATGTACAGAAGTTTCATACAAATTCATTTGTCTGTGTATCTGTGGAGGGAGGGAGGTTTTGAGGTATCTCCCTATGAGGAACAGCTGTATGAGTAACACATTTTTAAAGATTTTTTTTCTTGATTTAATTTTTTCCCCTTTGTATAAAAAGTAGCATGGCAAGATCATCTTTCACAGTTATTAGTAAAGATATATTTATACAGATGCCTCTCTAAATTATGAATTCAGTCATCATCCCCCAGAAAAATGTTGAGTCATAAAGGCACATGTTGATTTAATATCTGAGAATGAGATTTTTGAGTCAAAGGACTGTATCACATTAGAAGTGCTGGGTTAGAAATGGTTAGGCTTTGAAACTTAATGCTATAGCAAATAAATCTGTCAATATGTTTTAAAATAGAGAAGAGGGGGAAAAAGCATAAATTTCAGCCATGAAAGTATCATCAGAGTATTTTTTTACCAAATTGCTGCATATTTCAAAGCTGTATTATCAAGGTAGTTTTCTTTTTGAGGGTCAAATGAATAACTTGTTTATCAGTCTAATAAAGAATGCTTTACTCCATGTGAACATATATGCTTTAGATAGGAACCAACAAACACCACCAATTTGAAAAGCTCTGAATTTTTCTCAAAGAGTAGAAGGTACAAGAATCATCAGGAGGCAATTATAAAATTTAATTACAATAAATTTTAAAGTAAATATTATAAAACAAGTATAAAAGGTGGCTTTTGTTTACTTTTTTTTTCCCCCAGAGTGAAATGTACACAATTCCTCTAGAGATGTGGCTTCTCACATTCAGGGCCAAGATTCAGAACAAGATCACAATGCATTTGCATTTGAATTTCCTTCATGCAAAGTTCTTAAAGCAAACATATCCATAAAGATAACATCCAAGATGTGCAACTGGAAGTAGGACATGTAAACCACTCTGAAACTATTACCTGTGGCTGTCCCACACAAAACCAAATGTAAGAAACTGCGCCATACGTAAAGACAGCACCATACCCTATAGACACTATCTCTTTTCCGTATTCCCCACTTTAACTGAGATGTATGATAATTCCCAAACAACAATGCAGACTGTTTTCTTTACTGCCTCAGCTCCATATTTTTTAATCCACAGGTGCTTCAATAATCACCCTTTGATTTCCTTGTGTGCCCACGTGTAGATGCTAAATGGTGGCTGATATGTGCAACTTCACTGCAGTGCAGCCTAAATTTACAGGCACAAGCCATTAAGGAATTCCTCAGTGGCAGTCAAAATTCAGCCCTGACCTAGAGCTGTTTTTTCCCCCTCCTCTGAGTCATGGTGCTCTCACTGAAATGTCTGGAGGTAGATCTGCTCAGTGTGAAAGCAATGTAATTAGCATCCCCCTTTCCGTGCCAGAGAATGGCAACTGGAGATTGTGGCTGGGTTTCAAAGAAACATCTCTGATGGGAAGGCTAATGCTTCATGCGCCCTGAGTGAATCATGCTGTGAAGGAAAATCATCTCTTGCACTGTCAGTGTGGTCAGGGAGGAGCTACAATAGATAGACCAAAAGCCTGCGATGGCTTTCAAAGGCATTTTTGTTTCATCAACTCCATTTCATATTTATGGAGCTCTAGGTACTTTGGATTAATGAGATACTAATGATATCCATGAGGCGAGTTCTAAGATAGCCACATAAATTAGTTGGGTTGGGTTCTGCTGTGACAGAACAGGAGCCAAAGAGCATCTGCTTTCTCCTTGGTTTTTCTCCCTCTCAAAGAAGAACTCTGATCAGGAAGCTTCCAGTCTTGTAGAGCTCATAGGTTGGATAGTTACTGGAAACTGTGTATGTGAAATTTTTCTGATTCTACTAAGTGACACCAGGTCCACCCATGAAGCTATCCTTAGTTGCTCATAAATGTATTTCAGTGATAGAAACTGAGGAAATTGTTGTAGATTTGGGGATTTTTTTAAACTGATGTTCTGAAAATATTTTGAAGACCTTTTTCTGAAATGGCCTAAATATTCAAGACTCAAGGGTTGCAGTGATTCTTGGCCCAATTTCCAAGGAATTAAACCTCTACATATGTTGATGAAACTCCTGTAGTTTCCAGGATACACTGTGTTGCAGCATTTTATAATTCGTTGTGTGAAAAAGAACATCTGTGTAGTCATGGTCATAATTTTAGGAAGCTTCTTACTTAAAAATCACATTTATCAATGGTCTTGCCCTGTGAATAGCAATTTGTGAGTGAAAGTCATATTTTCTTTTAAGACACAGATTTTTTTTTAATTTCTTTTAAATTTTTAATTTTTTTTAAATTTCAGTAAATTTCCCTTCACTTTTATGATTCTATTCATAGTGAAAGCCAATGCTATAGCTCCCTTTAAAATACAAATAAAAAGTAATAGTTGGTGAGGACTGAAAAACAAAGCAAATAATATCTGATCCCAACTAAACAGGATACCTTAAAACCAGCTATGAGAGTTTTATTGTCTGTTCAGTATGGAGAAATATCTCTCAGTCTTAGTTTTATTCAGAGCTCTGGCTTACCTTGATTCAGCATAATAAGTAAAACGACATATTTGCTTTTCAAGGAACATTAGAAATTGTTCTAGAAAGGTCTTATTAGTTCTGCTTTTTCAGCTCTCAACACTGTGACATTATGAACAATGATAGGCTTCACAGACTTAGTAAAATGGGTTATTGTCCTTGCTGACAAGCCCTGGCAAGATGCTGTGTGCGTTTTTACAGAGCACAATGTCAAAACTTTCTTATACAGAGCACGAGGACCTGTACAGCAGGCAGAGATTAGCAAATTCCCACTGTAGCTGTTTACAGATTTGCAACTTGTGTATTCACTTGTGGGGCGTCACGGTTGTGTATTGAGCATCCATAAATCACAGAGCTCCCCGGCCTTGCTATGAAAATATGACAATTCTGCTCGACACCTGCTCCACCCTCTATTTCTGTCACCTGCCAGAATGACAGCGGACTATAAATGTCTCCGTGTGCTGAAGTCTCAGCTCTGATGCCATGGAATTAAATGACCTTGGCCAAGATGATATTTTTGATGTGGGGAGCTTATCCCATTCTTCATGCAAAAGAAGCAGGGCTCTAAACTTGAGTGACAGAAGTCAAATCTTCTTGAGGAAAAAAAAAACCAAAAACAAAAAACCAAACCAAAACAAACCAAACAAAAAGCATTGGCTTTATTTTAATATTTCTTTTTCAATATGCTGAAATTTTACCAGGTAATTGCCCAACACAAATATTTATGAATGTCAGACCATGGAGTTTTATGCCATTTGCTCAGAGAATAACATCATTTAATGAATTCTACCATGCACATAGGACTCAGGTCTTTAATGAATAGGTCACTATGATTTCTAGAGATGGCAGTCACTTTGAGATATGAGAATCATTTCTCTTTAGTGAAGAGGAGCTTGGATATGTGCATATTTAGGGGTTCTTTTTTGTGCAACTTTAGACCTCTCAAAAATGATGCAGAGCTGGGGCTAAGATTTAGGAGATTTCATGTTTTTATCACTGAGATCCCCAAAGATTAGGAGAGAACACATACAAAATTTAAAATGAAAGGAAGAATACCCCCAATTCCTCTGAAAAAAATCTGTTATTTCTATTAATTTTGAGTTCTGAAGCATCAGTTCTCTAGCAGCAGCTTTTGTGCATTTTTTTGCCATGGCTCCCTGATGATTATTCATTTTACTAGATTCAACCTTTGCTAAAATTTAATTTATAAATACAACAGTGCTACCCTATAATAAAACTATATAAATATAGTTAAATCTTTTGCCTCAGGGTATTCTTTATAGTCCTATATGGGGTGAAGGAAATGAGCATCATTTAATTACCACATGTGGAAGAAATTGACCTTGATGTTCCAACAATAGCCTCATACACAGAGAGGTAACCAGAAATTACCATCCAAGAAAATTTAACTTTTTTAAAAAAAATCAACATTATATTGAAAGTGGTCTTACCTTCTTTGGCATAGACAAAAAAAAGGAGTTTTGATAGTTTTGGCACCAGAGCATATTGATACAGTTCTCTTAACCAAGCAGTGGAACACAGTGTGGAGGCAGAACCTTGCTATCCATGAATCTCCACTTGCAAAGTAGAAAAAGGACTTCAATTCTCATGTTAACTGTCCTTTTTTATTTTAATTATTATCATTATTTTACAAGGAAAAAATACATTAAAAAGGATAAAGTAATATATAAAAACACTTCTCAAATCTAATTTAATAGGCTTCTTGAAGTACTAAAAGTAGTGCTTTTATAAAGCAGAGGAACAGATGTATTTTCTAAGAAAAGGAAGAGTTTCTTTGTGTACAATGGAAATGAAAATGGCATTATAATTTACAGAATAGACTATTTTAGTAGGAAAAAAGATAAGCTTTATAACATATGGGGCATCACAGGATGTAGAAAAGAAATAAGCAATATCAAGGATTTTCAAGTTAGCATGAAAGCAAAATTCTGGCTTTCTTTACCCACTTATTTTTAATTAAGATCTCCTTATTGCTGCTGAATTAAAAGTACTGTAATATAACTGCAATACAGCCAAAATATATATCTGTTGTCTGAAATTCAAATACTCCAAGTTCAAACTCTTGCAGGGTGAATTTGAAACAAGAGGTGATTTCTCATTCAAGGACTTTATTCCAGAAACATCACCTCTATCCCTCAGCAGAAGGGGTGCTTGCAAAAATTCAGGTCTTCTCCAACCTCAATAATTCTCTGATTCTGTGATTCTATGACTCTTACCATCTTTTATTCATTTTGAGGCTTTCATCTTTGCACTCTGCACACTTGCACCTATTTTAAGGTGATTGACCTGTGACAGAAAGTTCTATTGCCAGACCCTGCTGTATGATATTAAAATTGCAAATGTTTCTCTATGATGATTTTCCCGTCTAAAAGAAAAGCTTATCTAACATAACCATAACATGTGCAAAATCTGTCTCAAGAACATCCACAGTACTTTTACAGTAATTTTCCCATTTCTAGCCTAGTTTTCCTTTTGATATTATTTAGAAAATTAATAGGAATTTTTAATCAAGAGGTTCTTAGTTATGTAAAATATGTCTCAAGTTTGCAGCCAGCTAATGAGATTTTTATTTTAATGCAAAAGGTTTATAGAATTTGATTATTATATCTTATTGTGGACTTTATATCAGTTTAGGCATTTGCATTAAACATGTTGCTTTTTGTGAGGCTACACCACTACTTCTTCAATTATTATTTAATGGCTCCTATATCATTTTTAATAACCTCTGATTTATGTACTTCAAATAGTTATTTAGTCAGATAAATTCTCAGTGTAACTTGTTTGGGTAAAAGCAAATAATGGGGAAAAATCCCCCAAACAACTAAATTAATTGAAAAATACATAATGTTATTGAAAAAAAAATTAAAACTGTGTCAGAAAATAATATTTATACTTTTGTAATGAAGTCCTCTTAACTTAGTAATCAGTGGAAAATGTGTAATGGCAACAAAACAGAAAATACTAACTTAAGTGTGGATTTCTATTAAGGAAATAATAGTGAAAAAGACGAGTTACTTTAATCCCAACATGCTTGCTTTATGGCTAACACAAAAAGCAGGAACAACAACAAGTTATTGCCAAAGACAACTGGAACAGACAATTTAGTCCTGAAAGAATTTGTTAATTGCTATCCAGAAGTCCCATGTAAATTTTGAAGGGACCTATAGTAGACTTTTTAATATTATGTCTTTTAGTGGTCAATACAACCAGTAACACTGCCGAGGACTTGCTCTCCTGGCAATGTGCTTTATGGGTTTGACTACAATGAGGCTACATCCTTTCATTTCTGCAAAGGAAGGAGTGGATTGTAGCAAATTCCTTGGGTGATTCAGCGCACTAAATCACTCCCTTTCCCATGAAGAATACTATTCAGCTTCTGCCTCCTCTCAAGAAGCAACTCACATTTTGTAGAAGAGCTTTTTATTCAAATAAACACCAAACTATAAACTGGCTTTCCAAAAAGAATGCTCCCTTAAAGTGGCAGTGACATCCTCTGCCTTAATCCACTCCCCTGACTCAAGCAATAAAGTGACAAATGAAATCAGTGACTGTTGAGAAATAACCATGTTCAGTTCAACTGGATACACACACACTCTTCACTTGAACAAATCTATCCTTTAGGAAAGTAGCTTTTAAAGACACAGTGCCAGGCTGAAAGTTGTAAAACTAAACAGCAAGAAAAACCCCAGAAAAAAAAAAAAAAAAAACAACAAACAAACAAAAAGAAACAACAAAAAACTTTTAAAACATAGGACTAGAGAATAAAAAATAAATAACATTGACAGCTGATCAGCTTATATATGATATTAGTTCCACAAAAGCAACTGAAGATGTGATTTTGAACGTGTCAGGTGCATTTCCATTCACAAACCCCATGATTTGGGGTCTAAATACTGTTGGAAGCCACATTATTATATCTACTGCTGTGGAATACTGCAGTATTTGTTTATAATAAGTGTTATTTCTAGATTTCCCACCAGTGTGTTCATGTTTTCAAAAGCTAATCAATAGTGCTTTACTTACTTTATTGAGTTTCAGCACATTAATTAATGTATCTAACAGTAATCATAACAGACCTCATCACTGGATCAAAGAGAAGAGTTTGAAATTGGTTTTGTTAACAATGAAGTAATTTTCCCTTCTTTCTTATGACCTTATCCAAGGAGACCAGAAGTGTAAAATGCTTCCAAACCAGAATAGCATTTTTATAAATGCATATGGACTAGGAAGAAGTATCTATTTTGATCTTTGCTTTACATTTCATATTAAGAGACAAAATCACAATCTTTTAAAAAGGTCTAATCCAGAGAGAATAGAGTGAAATCTCTTGATTAATATTCTGTAAATATTTTTATTACAAATTGCACAGTGTGCAGCTACTGTTTTAGTACTGACAATACTAAAAACATGTATCAGAAACTTAATGCATCCAATACATTAATAAAATACATTAAAACATACAGAAATTTAATGCTTATGTGGTTTAGTTCAACACACTGGTGATATCTAACATTTCCATTTCCTGAATTATTGTTTTATGAATTAAAAACACTTTTTCTTTACTACACACATATAATGTGACAGCAGAAGTCACTAGGTTTATGCATTGGGATATAGTTGTAAATCAATATTGAAAATCATGGCAGTTTGCCACATTGAGTGTTAGACAGGTGTTGCTATTTCTTAAAATAGTTTATGCCTTGATTTCAAGAAAAAAAAAAAAAAAGAAAGTCTGGTCTCCTCATGAGCCATATTGGCACTTACTCTCCAGCAGTAGCTGATAGGGAGGTACTTAATTCAGGAACATGATGCCGGAGTCCCTATGGGGCAACTGTAGCCAGAGGAGAATTGGAGGAAGGCTGTTTATTTTACAGACCTCTCCTTTTGCCAGTGTGTCAGCATGTCCTTCTCCATCTCTTCACCTGGGACCTGCCAGGGCAAGCGGAGTCAGAATTGCTGGAAAGAATCATCAGCTGCTGTGAAATCAGAGGTTCCTGCCATAGGCAAGTGCTACCAGATTTTCATCCTGAATGCAGTTGATCTGCTGACTGGTATCACATGCAAATCAAGTTATTGAAATGGAAACTATGGCAGAACCCCACCTCTGTAAATCCATTATATTATATGACTCCGTAAACAATCTTGAAAAAAACTTTTCAAGATTCAATTAACTGGATTTCCTGTACCCATTTTTAGAATATTTAGGGTATAAAAATTACTAATTTTCACACTCTTGTGCATCATGTAGAGAAAATGAGAAGATGAAGTTCTCAGGTGAAGCACCCAATCAGGACATTACTTTTTAAGAAATCTTTGTAAAACCATTTCTAAGTCTTCCTTTCAATGTCTCTATTTTCAGCTCTCTTGCTAGGCAGAACAAACCAATGCTAAACTTATACATAAATGGTTTCTATGTAACTGAAAACCTCTGTTTCAAAAGATTCCTTTCAAATATCAAAACAGTACTCCAATCCACTCTCATGTTCTTGTGGTATGAATTTCTATTGGGATGCCTCATCTACTTATAGAATCACTCTGTTTACCACCTCTGATTCATTACTCAAATATGACAGAAGTTTGCTGAATTTCCACTGCTCCTATTTTTCCTGTTGTGGATATTCTGAAAAATCACTATTATTTGAATTAGACAAAAAGCTTTTAAGTATTCAACTCCATTATACTTCCTGAAGGTTCAAGTACCAGAACTATACTTTCCACTTTAGAAATGAGTTTGAAACATTTATTTCTATCAGACCACTGTCCAAAACAAACAAGAAACACTGCAAACAATGTTTTCTAAAATAGATTGCTGAAACATTCTTATAAAAAAGGCTCACATTTCCTTTTCAATGGCAAAATTGTCTGTAAGAGATAAAGTACGTACCAAGGTTAAATTTGCTGTGCTCTCCTTTGTTCAGCACCGACATGGGCACATTGTCTGTACCTAATGAAAAACTAGGAAAACAGCTGCCTTTGTGGTGTCCCTATAAGTAAGGTTGCCATTTTTATCTAATCTGGATCGATCCAGGATCAAACCCTTCCCTCACTGGAACCTGTAATTTGTTTTGAGAGATATAGGCTTCCCTTTTGCCAAAATAATACAATTATTATATTATAAAATACTATAACATAATGCAGCTCTACTGCATTTCAAAACCTGAACATATCAACATTCTAAAAAACCCCAAACAATAGAAGATAAAGCTCTGAATGTCTAATGTGTCATTATAATGAATGTCATTAAGTACAAATTAAACAGCATGCAGTACATCCTGGTTTTTCTCCTCTGAATCACAAGAACTGAAAAACTATCAATTGCTGTTTTGTTCCTCTTTTCCTTTGTGTTTCTTACGATTTTCTAACTGATCTTCTCTTTGGTAAGTCATGGTTATTTCCATAATACAATAGATATTTAACTAAGGAGAGTCCACAGCTCTGAACAGACAATTCATCTGAGTGTCACTCAATAATAAAATAAGATTAACCTAAGGAGCTGCATTTATCTGTTTAGCCATGTGACTGAGAATTAGTTTATTCCCAAATGCAATGGGTACATGACAGTATTGCCATACTGACTTGAAAGCTTGGACAATGAAGGTTTAATTGCTTTCACTGTTGTAAAATGCAACTTAAGAACAGAAATGAGGGCATTTTGAATATAATAAAAAATATGCATTTACTTTAAAGGCCACTGCCATTTTTCTGCATATATGGAGTTTTCTTAGCATACAAGGAATCTGTATAAAGCTCTCTTATTTTTCTCATTTTTGGGCCCAGGGTAAATGAATATATTTCTACAAAAGGAAAACAGTGATCTGAGACACAGATTGTCCAAATCCAGGTTACTGTTTCTACATGCAACTCTGCTCTCTCTCTCTCTACATATATACGAGAGTTATATTTACTTTTGTTAAATTATCACCAAATAGTCTTCACAAACAAGACTAAGCACAGTGGTTGTCTATTACTCTGCTCTTTTGCCATAACAATGTAACTATAGCTGTAATGAGTCAAATGAAAGATCCGTTTAGTTCATCATCTCTCTCTGAAAATCACATTACAGGATGCCCTGGGAAGAATATAGGCTGGTCCTAGGAACATCCCAGATATATTAGAGAAACAGATGATGATGTGCCCTACTCTCTCTCATCAACTTTTCTTTTTTCCATAGCAAAAATAACTGTGATGCCATGGTATAGACAGAATGCTTTGCTCCACCCAGCCAGTTCCCAGGCAGAATAAAAACAACACCATGTGCTCCATCTATCCCCAGTGAAGACAGCTATAATGCAGTTTTAAATTCTTAGTTTGAGAAACAAACTTGTGTCCTTTCACTATTTTCTTGTATCTTTCCTAGAATGAGTCGGGGGGGGGGGTGGGGAAGAACGAAAAAATAGAAAAGTTGAAAGAAAGGCTGAAAAAGGAGGACTGTACAGCTGCATGATATGATAGCCTCACTACCATACCATGGACATCGTAATCATCTGAGTTTTGGGCTGAAGCATCCATGATAGGCTGCACAGACTCACTAGTAATCATTACCCTGGCCATGCACCATCATGTCCTGAAGACTTAAAATGAGTTCATCCTCTTTATGCGTCTATATTTAAAACATCAATTAATAATTAAATAAATAAATTGGAAAAAAAAAAAAACAAAAACAAAAAAACCCACCAAATCCTCTCTCCTTTTAAAGCATATGTTTCTAGAATCTGTGTTTGCCATCCAAGTCATGTCTCATGAATAAGTCATAGGGATACCACAAGATGTTAGCCACCCAGGTTGTGTATTACACAGCTAGATCTTAAATTACCTTGTCACCTCTGCAATTTTTGCTGTATAAACTTTCTTCTATCTAGAGCTCAATTCTTTGTGTAAAGGTTTTTACAACCAGGTTAATTTATGTGTAGTTTAGTGGGATATGTGGTACTACCAGTGAATTATATGGAAAAAGGCTGCTTTAAAAGAAACCCTTCCAAAAAACTCTGTCACATCTCCTTTTATTTATGAGACTATTCTCATAACTTTTAAATGGCTCATGCTAGATAGAATAAATTGCCCCCTACTCCAGCAAAAGTTTCCTGAAAATTCAGAGGTTTTTTTGCTTGGTATTCTAACGTGCCTCCAGTATGTGTTTAGGGAAATTATATCCTAGCAAAGGAAAGCTCAGCTCTCTGTCCTCAGATATCAAAAACACTGATTACATATCTAAAGATGCCTTTTTAAGCACCAGGGCAAAGCCAGTCCTAATGGCTATAGGGAGTGGTCCTGTTTGAGCGTATTGCCACAAAATCTTGAATACCAATGACAGCAAGAAAGAACAGACCTTCCATGTACACACTTCCAGGTCTGTCTGTCCTGGAAAGGCTGTCAAAAATCCCCATACAACTGGACTCCAGGAAGCCCAGGTGAAAAAGAGCCAAACCGACATTGGTAGGAAATGCAGAAACATAATCCTTTTTCTTCTGCCTAGGGATTATTCGGTTCCTTTGTGTGGCTACTAACACTGTTCTACTTAGTCCTTGCTTTTTCTGCTTAAGTAGCTTGGTCTAAAGTTTGGCAAACTGCAACGGAGTTCAATAGCATAGGAATAAACTAAGCAGGTAAGAGAAGCCTTGGGGCCAAGCAAGAGCCCCATGGCAACTTCGTGTGGATACATAACCACAACTGCAAGTACTTCCTCAGACCCCTTAATAACATTTTATATCATTTTTACCCCAAGTTGGCATCTTGGTTGTTAATTCTTCTTTCTCATATAAAAGCATGCAAACAACAGATTTCTTTTTCTGAAATCCACCCACACAGAGGATGCTTAGACTTTATGCTCCTTTTAAAGTATTGTTCATCCAACTCACTTTGAACTTTAAAGCTTTTTACAGAGATAACAGGATCTACAGTGTGAGATCAAGCTTAGAAATCACAGCTTGAAATGCCCATCCAGGGGAAGTCATGCAGAAAATGAAACATATCTGGCAGAACAAGACTATGGTCGGAGAGACAACACAAAGTCAAAGAAAAGGGCAATGAGGAGAACCCCAGACAGGAAAATGCACCCTGGTGTTACTGAGAAAAAAAAGAAGGTAAAGATGGGGAGAAAATGAAGAGTTAAAACTCACCTAGCAAGGCTGAGATTGAAGTGTGTGAAAAATCCCATCTCCCCCCTCTTCCTACAAAAGGTCATCCTGTGTGGAAACATTTTCTTGTCTCTGTCTCTGCTTTTACTTTAGGTTTTATCTGGGGAAATTTTGTCTAGGTGCAAGCATGTCTTTTTCAAAATTTTCAGACTCTTAGCTAAGAAAAGAAAGGAGGGAGGGAGGGAGGGAGGAGAAGGAGAAAGAGAAGGAGAAGGAGAAGGAGAGGAGAAGGAGAAGGAGGACCAGGAAAAGTAGGAGGGGGAGGAGGAGGGGAAGGGAAGGGAAGGGAAGGGAAGGGAAGGGAAGGGAAGGGAAGG
>QUSF01000029.1:6211602-6227424 GCA_003676055.1 Chloebia gouldiae
GTATGACTAAGAGGGTTCAGGGAGCACTAATAGGCAAGAAGCAAAACTTTTCCCTCATTTAATTAATCTTTTGAAAGCACAAACCCCGACTAATGTTAGAACTAAGTCTTGCTGTGCTTTTATGTAATGAACTTCTCTGACCATAATTTATGTCACGTTTCAAAGCAGTTTGGATGCCTTGTTGTTTGAATACCATTTATGCTTAATGAAAAAAAAAAAAATTTTTTTTCACTCACAGTTTTACACCCCATATTCACATCTAATACACAAAATGAGCATAGGTAATGCAAAATGTAGGAAATTGAACTCCATTTACTCCAGCTTATTTTTAGTTTTTTTTTTTTTAATTGAATAAGCTGAAATAACACAATTAAAAAGCATATAGTAGAAAGCCTTTGATTATTTAAAAAAAAATTACAAATCACATTTTCGCACTATAATATCATAGTTAAGTAAATCAAATAAATTTATTAACATATATACAGTTAATCTAAAATCAATAAATCCAAACAGGACTTTACTTCATTAATTGAGAAGGGGATACTACTGGTGGTTCTTTACTAGGATCAAATAAATAACTTTCAGGCAACCTTTAAGTTACTGAAAGTGCAGAGAAGAAAAGATTAGATTTTAAAAAAGAACCTTTTTTTTTCCTTGAGGGAGATTTTCTGCCCTTAAGTGAGGAAATTGCACTGCATAGCACTGAGTTGTTATAAAAGAGACCTTTCTGTACATCAAGCAGGACAGATAGAAACATACAGCTTTAGAGCACTGTGAAAGCAACTAAATGTCTAAATTGTCCTTCTAAGTCACTGAAGGAAAAAAAAAAAAGCTGAGAATTATGTCTCAAAATAGAATTCCGTTTTTTCATGAGATATGGCATATTATTTTGCTATTTTTTATTAACTTTGTCTTTTTCTAAAGTTAACAGAGTTATTTTCTACCTATATCTGTAATAATTTTAAAATATAATATTTGAGTATATATTTATGTTTATTGATACTGATTTATAACAATGAAACTATGCGTAGATATAAAGATAAAATGTATTCTTTGTAAGTGTGGGAATGTACATGTCTATACCCATGAAACGTTTCATACAAATATACCAAAAGCATAAATGTGTATGAAACTTAAAAAATAATTTAAAAATAAAAAAAAAAATCCCACTTCCATTATTGCTCTGTCTATTTCAGTCTTCCTGGCATATGTTCCTGTCGTCTGCCTGCATTGCCACTTATAAACACTAAGACAGAGAGACAGATTCTTAAAAAAACTCCAAAAACCTAGGACATCTTGTTTATTTCAGTTTAATTCTTTCATTTAAAAAAATCATTAAAAATGACATTGTCCTCTAATTTTTGCTCTATGCAGCAGCTGCTACTGTCAAGCTGTTGTCTTTGTTAGAGCATCTTTCTGAGAGCCTGAAAAATCCCCATGTTTGGGGACTGTTTTGTTTATTTGTGTTTAAATATGACAGCTTTCTTTTAGTTTGAGACAGACTTTAATAGAAAAAAAACCTCCCCTTTTTACCCTTTTTTCTCTTTTAAAAGTTCCACTGCTCCAGAATAACAGAACCAGATTCTCAGATGAAAAAACTGCAATAGATTTATGTAATTTACACCAATTAAAGCTGTGGGGTGTAGAAATCATGTCAACAGTCTCGGTATGGATTATATAGAATGGTGTTCTAAAAGAGTAAGTGATAGGATGGTAATAAACATATAAACAACATCTGGTCTATTTTTCTTCAGTTTAGGCCTCTTTGCCATGTATTTTTGCAAGGATGGATATGTTTCCAATACATAGGGAAAAGGCTATTTTTAATTTTTTTTAATCTCTTTTTCAAGATAGGGGGCAGAAAGTGAGAAAGGAAGATAACCCAGCTACACTGGACAGCACAGGACTCTATGCTGAAAAGATCCCAGCTTGTGTCTTCATACACCTGAGTTTTGTGGACAATACTGCAACAGTAGATAGTTAGTATCAAATTTCCATGATATTAATATTTATTGGTATTTATTCTATCTAATTTTCCTGATAATGAGCATAACTGAATATCTGATTTTCAGATGCTACATTTTTAATGGGAATTTTTGTGTTTGTCTGAGCACTGGTGCACAGGGTAGCAAGTTTTAAGGCTTCTACATTTGTGTGACCCAAATCCTATTGTCACATTTTCTACTTACAAAAAAAAATGGGCTGCATTTCTATGTGGAAAACAGAATTTTTATAGCTCTTTATATGCTGGTCCAGATGAATACATCACAAATATAAACAATTTGAATTTTTAATTTGGATGTGTATTTTCCCACCTGAGATTTGAAAGGTCCCAAGAAAAAAAAATAATCTTTGCATTGTAAATATACAAGTCCAAGGATAGCAACAGTCAATCTCACTAATTAGAACTAAAATTAAATGGGATCAATCATGTATTTCAGTCTAGACTCTTCTCACACCCATTCTTCAGCCTTCATTCTGTATCTGATCTATGTTCCGTTTCATGATAAAATGTGAATAGTTCTGAGACATCTATAGAAATACCTTGCAAACTATAAAGCACAAAACCAGAAATATTTTCTGAAAACACATCAGTTACTGAAAATGGTTCTCTGCATGATTCCAAAACCAGTTTATACTGACATAATTGGGTGGGAATACAAAAACAGTAAGAAAGACAGAAAGAGAAATTGAACTTTGCTGGCTTTTAATTTCTTAATTTACAGATTTTTGTCATAGGACATGCATTTCCATTGGTTGAAACTTTACAGACTTCCTTTTTTATACCAATTAGATTTTCTTCAACTGGAAAACAAGAGAACTAATATTCTAATATTTATTTGTTGTATAAATTAAGGCCAAAGTGATTTTTTTTTTCAGTGGTGCAATTAAAAATAAGCTTTTCTGTATTGAATACAAGTAAATTTCAAATGTGTCCTTCATGAGATCCATCTGAAGTTTCTGCTAGAAACTATGAAATCTGCTTACAGTTTTTTTCTGAAGCACAAAGTTCTAAAGATCAGTTTCCTTCTCCTTATAGAAAAGATAATAATTTTTAACTGACTTGCATAACTTAATTTTCAGTCCCAAATATGAGGTTAATTTTATATAAAATTTTACATGAATTTCTAAGTTCAAATCTCCCTGTACACACAGTGATAGAAGCTAAGAACACCGTAATAAGCCAAACGCATCTCTGCATGTGTTATCTGTGTGTGGATATACATGCTTATCTCATATTTAACAAGACAGCTGAATGAGAAATCTATGTAGCCCTTTATTTTTGATGTCTCGAGTCTCAGCAAAAAGCTAATCGTATTCATTATGTATACAGCAAATCAACTTCTATTTACAGGAACACATATATATTAATCATGTTGCATGATAGAGTGATTCCCAAGAATATAATCTTTTTATATATATAATCTGTAATGGGTAGCTCAGTTTACAGCTGATGTTTAATTAGGAACTTGCAGTTGCAATAAACTTTTTTTTTATTGCACTCAGCCAAGGTACAGTATAATGAAATGTAAGTGACCCAAACTAAATGGAAGCACTGAAGTAGATAATGTGGCAATATATCAAGTAAAATACACTGATTCTGCAGTCAGTTCATGCCCTAATGGCAGAAAAAGGGTTTGAAAGCCACTTTAACCATAAGTAGTGTGTTTATGTATTATTCACAGTAGAAAATAATTGCAAAATGTCAACATTTCATTTTCCTTTTAAGAATTTCTTTTGATTAGTGACCTAATTAACCATTAAAAAGGGAAACAGAAGTATGTATTTTTTATTTTTAAACCGTGAATATGAGAAGCAGTAGTGTTGCTTACTAGAAAGTAATTTATGACTTCCAAATGCTGGAGTCAACATTAGTAGTCTTTAAGTGATCAGAAATAAAATAAATAAAACAGTCCACTGTCTTTATAGAGTGTTATTCTGCATTATGTATGTATGTATGTATTTATTATTGTTGGTGACATTTCTTATTAACATGAGCTAAGAAATGCAAATATTTCAACAATTGTCTGATTAATTTATTTTCTTTCTTATTTATTTATTTTTTTTAAATTTCTTTCCTTTTTCTTCTGCATTTCCAAGAAATTCTTCCAACTGCATGGAAGAAGTAGTGGATAAAAAACAGCCATCATCTGCCTATACCAGTGTCACACATTCTCAGCTATTACAGACCCCATGCCCAGCTCCATAAATCCTATTTCACACTTCTACTACGATATACACAATGAACCAAGTTTAGGATTTAGGACCTAGTTCTTTCAGCAAATGATAAATGGGGACAAAGAATTACAGATGTTCACTAGTTTCTTTAATATGATTATCACCTACCTGCATATGGTTCTCCTTAATTTGTTAGTAGACATTTTCATTATTTGCATTATTCTTTACAGGTTTGTGTAACAGTCCCTAAGAAGGTATACTTTGGACTATGACTGCCCTTTTCTACACTCCATGCAAATACAGAACACCCAAAAATATTCTCGGCTGTGGAGCTTCCACAAAATGAAGCCAAACTCCCTGAGCAAGGAAAATGACAGAGATTAGAGATTTTATCTGGGAAATACATCTGTATCTAGCTGCTCAACATGATGCCACATATATAAACCCTCACAACCACTTCTTAGAGATGTTTAAATTTCTTAAGAATTAATGAAATTGATTAATGACCAAGACTCTTTCTCTTGGTATGAGCAGAATTATTCTAAGTGTGAACAGCTCTGCATTCAAACTTCTGAAGCTTCCCACTTCTCACCATTTATGCCTATTCTGATAAAAACCCTTGTACCAAAACTATTAGCATAAACCTTCCTCAATGCACTGCTGACAGATTACATGTTCTTATTAATTTCCTGGTACATAAGGTCCTGAGAGGCAGATCTCTGTTCTGTTAAACTACAGCGAATTATTTCATCCTGATGCTCTATTTTTCCTGAATGCTTGTTTTGTTATATAGCTTTTAGGTTGCTTACATTTTAAAAAAATGTACTCTGAGCAGAATATGCAAAACAAAATGAGTAGAGAAAAATCTTTAAGGAGTTAATGTTTAGAGTTTGGAATAGTGGTGAACTCAGCTGAGTCTCTGATCAATTTTATCACCTCCAAAACTCTCATTTTTCTGGTGATCATTTTTTGCTTGGCCATAATGAAATTATCTGGCTATCAAATTCAAGCTGGAGCTTTCACTGAATTCAATAGGTTTCACATCAAGAATCAGTCTTGTTCAACATCACTAAGGAAGTCCATGGATCAACCAAAACCTGAAATATTTTCTCCTAGTGATATTTCTTTCAGGCCTAGAAATGAAAGTTCAGAACAAATTTATTCATTATTTAGCTCAAATGAATCCACTGTTTGTGGGTTGTGGTCTTTCAAGAGGCTTACACTTGAGAGTCTTGCTAGGCTTCACCATATGCCACATATGTAGTAAAAATAGCATCCCTTCTGCCATTCTGCCATTATGAAAACGTTGTGTGGAGAAGTCAGTGTATTCTTTGCTTGTCCATGTGCATAAGATAAAATATAAATGACTTTGTGTCCAGAAACAAAATGAACAAAATTTCTTCTTACCATATTTAGGTTTTGTTTAAAAAAAAAAAAAAAAGAAAGAACCAAACCTCTAAATGTAAACTTACTGGTTTGTCATGTCTCCATATTAAAGGAGGCACAGATGCCCATAAAAATAAAATGAGTTTATTAAAAAAGAACTGAAAAAAATTTTCATTTCATACTTTTGACTCCTGGAGTCAATAACCCTTCAAAGGCCCTTCTCTGAACCATAGTTAAAACAATATGCATTATCTGTTCTGGGTCTGGCTGGGATAGAGTTCATTTTTCTGCCTGTTCATTTCATAGCTAAGCACCTGCCTACCCATGGGAAGTAGTGGATGTTTTCCTTGGTTTTCTTTGCTTATGTGTGCCGCTTTTTGTTCTACCTGTTTTACTGTCTTCATTTCAACACACAAGATTCCTCACTTTCATTTTTCCCATTCTCTGTCCCAAGCCTATCACAGCAGGAGAGTGCCTGCATTGCACTGAGTTGTCAGCTGGGGTTGAATCGTGACCACATCCATCTGAATTTTGCAACTGAGGTTTCATTTGTTACAGCATACTGCTGCACTAACTGACCATTAGTGAAACAAACTGATTGCTGAAGAGGTAAAGAACATCAGTTTAAGCCTTAATCCTCAGGCCTCCGTTAATGTGTAAACCTTGTTTTTGGTGCAGGATGTTGTTGCTGCCCGGTCGCGGCCGCAGTGTGGAGATCTCCCGGCTCCTGTGGCTGGAGGACGCTACAGGAGTGGCTGCCCCAGACCTCTTCTGCGACCTCCCTTGGGTGCCAGCGCTCACAAGGAGTTGCAGCTCCCTGCGGCTGGCTGTGGCGTGGGTATCACAGCGCCCAGGCAGAAACGAAGCACTGAGGCAAAGAAATAGAGAAGGGCTGCTTGTATAAATTTCAAGATAATTCACCACCTAAGATGGTTCAGGAACAAGTATGCACAAGCATGAGGATGGGAGCTCATTTTAAATAGGGGAGGGTATTCACAATTCACATCCAATGGGGAAACATTAGGGGAGGAGAACACAACCAGGATAATCCAATGAAGGCAGCACAGGGGAGGGAGCACATAACAATCCAATGGGGTGCTGGGGAAGGGGCAACAGACAGGGAATGTTCTAGAACAAACAGGGTGTGTTCAACTTAATAGGGGTAGGGGGCAGTGCACTGGGGATTGACAAGGACATATAAGGCAGGGGAGACTGACATGGGGATTGACAAGCACCTGGCAGGAAAATATTGGGGCGAACAATTTAGGGCTAAACCATTAGGGAAACAGAACAGGGTACTTGTGACAAACCATTATGAATTGATTAAGAAAGGACAATTGTGAAAGGACAATTATAAAAAAACAAACCACCATAGGATGTGAAGCAGTAAATGGTGATTTGCTGTAACTCATTTAATAAAACAAGCCAAGCTAACTTGAACATGTGTTTACATACAGAGCTATTAAAAAATCAATCATCTAAACATGGTTTGTAGATGTTTGTACTACAAAAATCTTGAATTGTAAGATAACCTTAAATATTTCAACTGTTTGTTTTTCCTCCAGGGCAAATGGGGAGGAATCTAGGAGTGTAAAACAATCTTATCTAAATTATGCAAATCTCATTAGTAGCTTCTGTATAAAAAACTATTGAATCACATAACCTTGCAATATAGGAAGGACCTTAGGTCACATGGTTCCTTATTTTGTTTAGGCCAATGAATTCCTATTCAAACGATGTACATGTTATTATTAAATGTCTGGTTCATGTATAAGAATTTCTTAGTGTTTTTAGGTAAGTTTTTTTTCCTGGAGTGCCTCAAGGGAAAAGGAGAAATTCCTACAGAATCATAGAACCATTTATGTTGGAAAAAACCTTTAAGGTCATACAACTCAACATAAAACTAACACCTCCAAGCCCACCACCAAATTTTGTCCCTAAGCAGCACATCGCCATATTTCAGATGTGATTGCACCACTTTCCTGGGCAGCCTGTTCCAATGTTAAATAAACCTTGTGGTGAAAAAATTGTTCTTAAAATCCAATCTAAACCTTTCCTGGTACAGCTTGAGGCTATTTACAGTCAGTGTATCACTTGCTATTTAGAAAAAGAGTCTGAATCCCATCTTGCTACATCCTCCTGCCAGGGAGCTGTAGAGAGCAAGAAGGTGACCCGAGTGTCTGTTTGTCCAGGCTGTGACCCCCCCAGCTCCTTCAGCTGCTCCTCATCAGACTTGTTCTCTAGACCATGCATCAGATTCATTACTCTTATGTGTGAACACTTCATCTCCTCAAAGTATTGAGTAGCAGAGATTGATACAGGAAATACTAAGAATAAAAAGACACATTTTTGTTTTAGTTCAAAGATAAGCAGAGAAAAGGGCAATGCCATGTAAAATTTCTTCTAAAACACATGCATAACACCCATACCTATCTCTATATTTTCTACCCTAGAAACACTCTTCCTTTCCTGTGCCATAATGCAATGTCTCCTGAGTTTTAGGAATGTCATTATATGCCTAAAGAACCTTGGAAATTGAATCACTGGACATGAGGTGGGAGGATGAAAAAGAAAAATATATGTTCCTGATGCATAAATGGTATCTGCAGAAAAATGACAGCTGTTTATTTGTTTTAATGAAACATTTATCCTGCTCCAGCACAGGCTTCCCACAGGGTTGCAGCCTCCATTTTGCATCCCCCTGCTCCAGCATGGGGTCCTCCACAGGCTGCAAGTGAATCTCTCTTCTCCTATGGATCTCCATGGGCTGAGGGCCACAGCTGCCTTACAGATTTTTTTTTTCCTGGTTTTTTTTTTTTTTTTTCCACCCAGAGGTCCGTCTAGCATGTTGATGGGATTGGCCTTGGCCAATGTCTGGTCCATCTTGGAGCTGACTGACATTGGCTCCATCCGACATGGGCAAAGTTTCTTGTAGCTCCTCACATAATTCATCCCTCTAGTCCCACACCACTCCCAGAATCCTGACACACAAACCTCATACAGGCATGAACATATGAAAAAATTTTAGGATATAAGCTGGATATAGGATAATATAAGGATATAACCCAGATCCATTAAGGGCGTAGCAAACTCACAGGATGTTGTTCTAGGACAGCAGAGGTGCTCTCAAATGAGTGTGTGAATTGCTCCCTATATGAAATGCAAAGTTAGGTTCGTCTCCCCTCTTACTGAAAAAAAACCAAAAACAAACGAACCTATTCTATGTATGTCAGGCATGAAGAACTTGGCAGTTTGGGGAGAATCCCAGGAAATAATGAGGGCAGAAAGATACGTCGTAATGTGAGTTTGGAAAGCAGAGACTGGAAGAAGGGTGATAGGAAATAATGGCTTAAAATGAAGAATGAATAAGATTATACTGTGATATTAGAGTGGTAGAAGAGATGAAAACAGAAACTTGAAGTTTTCATTGAAATCCAGTGTTTGACAGAATCCAGAATATTTCATGCAGATGTCTTCATTTTTAGAAATCTTTTGCTGATAAAAATCTGGTATGTTCAAGCTAGATAGTTCTATCTGACAAAAGAAAGAGAGAGAATGAGAAAGAGAACATAAAGGTGATAAAGACCTAGAAATATTTGCAAGATTTTTGTTTTTTTATTTAGAAAAACACAGAAAACTCAGAAATTTGCTGCAAATGAGCATGGTTGTCCCTTCTATAGCCTTCAATTCAGTTTGAAAAACAAATATCTCTCTCTGTCTTTACAGAAAAATTAAATTATGCCCCTTCTTTTGTATATTTGTTTAAGATAATTCATTGATGCAATGTTCAAGAAGGTCTCTGAATGTAAATCAGGTTTCCCTTCAGGTCTCTCATAGATTCATAGATCTAATGATCAGAGAAGACCATTCTGATCTTTGAGTCTGACCTCATACAGAGCACTACCATAGGTAATTACTAATGCAAACCTAGGAGCTTTGGTTGAACAAAAGGTTTATCTTCAGCAACAAACAAAACTGAGTTTTATACATAACTCTAAAAATGTGCAGTTTTAATTTTTTAAAACAGCTTTTTCCCAACACATTTTTTGTCCTAATAAAACAAAATATGTCTTCTTAATGTAGAAATATTTAATATGTTTCAACTGTACAGTACTGAGATGGCTAATTCATTTCACCCTAGTCTTTTAAAAGATGTGGAACAACACAGAAGAGACCATTAGTAAAAGAACTGTAAGTGATTACTTCTCTAAAGCTCAGATTCTTTACAGTTTTGTTAGACTGGGAGATGCCTGTAGAGAACAAAGCTTTCCAAAATTTCTCTGTAACACTTTTAAGACAATGGGCCTCTACAGTAAACCTGAGCTGTCAGCCAGGAACCAGTGGACTGTTTCAAGTGCTTTGCTTCCATTCTGCCTCTGCTGCTCAAAAATGCACACTGTCAAGCAGTCCTGTGTGCTACAAGCACACAAAGACAAAAAAAAAAAACAAACAAAAAGGGTTATATGCTTAGCCACAGGATGGGAGAAAAGTACTTTATCACTTTATCCTACTGATCAGTCCATTGGAACTTCTCAGAGCCTGTAATTTCAGTTCTTAAATTTTACAAAAAGCTCATACACAAACTTTGGCAAGCCAGCAATGTTTCTAGATTAATTATTTGTCCTCAGTTTCTGAGGGTTTACCTGGAAGCGTGAAATTCTAGAGGAAGACGCTGGTCACTGAATTGAGTGTTACAGGGGTGAGTACTGTGACTCCCCAACAAGTACTTGACATGAGATAGATCCTTAATTTACTCTTTAACCATTCGGGTCTGATAGAAGCAATTGGTAAACTTTCATCCCAGAAAACTGGTAAGGATATTCAGGAGGCTGAAGACCTGGACAAGGATTTGCAGCAATAATCTTTAGGTGGAGTAGAAATATGAAGAGGAACAAATGCCTGTTTTATGCCCTGCTCAGACAGGTTAGTCAAGGAATAGGCTAAGCCCAGGCCTTTTGTAGTGCTATTTGCTAATGTTCGGGAATAAATAGTGACAGGGTTTCAGAAATGCATTTTCTTTGACCTTATGTAAAGCCAATTTGCTAAGCTGAGCAGTTCTTTTGGTATTTATTAGTGCTTCTTTTATTTCAATTTTATGCTGTGTAGAAAGCAAATGACAGTACAAGTGAGTCAGAGCTGTTCAGGTGGAAAAGCAATGAAGGAAGGAAAAGAAGAAAAAGCCACCTAGGTAGAAGTATCATAAAATATAGGATTTGGTTTTTCCTTCTCAGTCATTGTTTTTTCTGAAGGTCATAATTCCTGTGTCAACCTACAAGTCCTTTGACATATGAAGAGGGAGAGCAAGACAAAACTTCTATGAAGTTTCAAATAACAGACATTTCCTCTGATGGAGGACACCTTTGACTCAAAACAAGGACAAACTTTCAAGTTAGAGACAACTTCAGAGTTGGATAAGGATGTTCAGGGTCATATCCAGTCACATTTCAAATATCTCTGAAGATGGAGATTCTATGGCTTCTCTTGACAACCTCTTCCAGTGTTGAGGTAACTCCTTGATTTAAACATTTATAGTGATGAAAAATCCAGCATAACCCTTGACATGTCATTCCCACACATTGTTCATTACGTTTCCTGTTAAACCTTAGTTTTATTTATAGTTCAAATTTCTCTAGCTTCAACTTGCACACACTCAATCTTATTTTTATTTTGTCTGCTAAACTCTTTTATTTAAATTCTTTTTCTTACATTTATAAGAAACTTATTTATAACCTGTAGTTGTGTCTTCCCTATTTATAAGCAAAATATATCAGGTACATTGAATGTCTCATGGCGAGGCATATTTAATCCATTTGTCATCTGTAAAGCTTTTCTCTGAAACCTCTCTTGGTTTTGCACATTGTTTAAAAGTTGGCCATGAAAAGTGGATATACTGTTCAAGCAAGAATTGTAACTATTTCAAATAAAGTAATAATACAGGTAGGCAGCTTTTTTTAGCTTTTAAATCAAGTGTTTCTTTATTCCCGTTTTAGAGGCCAAACAATTCTTTTCAGGGGCTGAGTCTGCTAGATGACAAATACCAACAAAAAGGGCTGATAATTCCCTAGACTCATTCTATGTACATTGTACTTTTCAAGAACACATTTGACTTTTTATGCAGTAGGGGGTACTTGTCATTGCATTTTGCCATCTGGCTTTCAATATGATGGATCAAAAATTTATACAAGGTCACTATAACAACAACAACAATAATAAATTTCATCAATGTATAAATCAGGGATCTCTGTGGTGAAGTGGTGACATTTGGTACACAGAGAAGTGATTTCAGGAACATTCTCTAAATTTCATAAGCTTGTGATTAGAGCAAGGGACCCGGAGCACTCCTTTGAGATTCCAGGGAAAGGACAGCAAACTGCAGTCAAGTCAGTGGTTGCTCTTTTAACACATAGGCCAACAAATATCTGAACAAAGTTCACTGATGTTCACAGTCATTTCTGGGGGCTGATTTGTAACCTCAAACTGAATTAAACACAACTGACAAGCCTGATAGTTAACCCAGGGCTAATAATGACAACAAGATGCTAATGTGGTTCTGCTGCCAGGTTCTTTGGCTCTGTGGCTTGATGACACAAGGATGTGCCAGTATTTCCCTGTGCCAGGCAAGCAAGTATTCATAATTTCCAGGGTCTGGGCTATTTTATTTAGTTTTTACTGTACCATGCTCAAGACTGATTTAATATTACCTAATATTCCTGTACCATATTAGGAGCAGAGACACCTTCTGACCTGAATCTCATCTGAAAACCATTCAGAGTTACCTCTGAATTAAAATATTATTTAGAGAAAAAAAGGGTGCCTAATTGATTAAAATCTTTCTTGTGTCAGGAAATCCGCGTCCTGAATGTATGCCTGAAAACTGGACATTTATTCTGAATATTTTCCCCAAGACCTGTCTGAGATATTTGAAGGATCAAATTTTCTTTACTTTTGCCTGTGTCCAGTTCTTATAAACTCCACCAGAAGTCTGGAGAGCCCAACAGTGAAGAAAATTGAGCCTCAACCAGACTCTGAAGAACTGATGTAATCAGGCCACCATCTCCTTTTTAAACAAGGCTTAGCAATGACCCCTAAAAGGAGATCCCTTGTCTTTGAAATACAGCTTCAGCAAATTCTCCGTCAATTAAAATGTATCAAAAGAAAAATTATGTCAAAAAAAAAAAATAGAGTGTGGTTTTATATTTTTTTTTTCTCTAGAATGACTGTGGCAGACAGAGAAAACTTTCTAATTTGAAAAGCTTAACCCTGATTCCTTGCTTATACCCTCCCCTGAAACATGCACATACTTGAATTTAATTGGGTTCCAGACAGTTCAATACAGCAGATAAGTTTCTTCTTGCAAAGTATTGCTTGCTGACATTTTTTTTAGTAGCAAAGCAGTGAGACAGTTTATGTGCAGAAAGTTAAAGGGAATGTGACAGTTGGACACAATAAAAGCTCAGTTTAGTTCATACACTCTTTTACACAGGTTGCTATTTATTTGAAAAGCTTCTGGCATTCTATAGACAATAAGAAGGTCATAAAATCCCTTCCTTTCTGAAAACCATCCAGTTTAAGACTTTCTGTATGAGGGAAGCAAAAATCTTCCACAGCTCTACCTAATCTTCCCCAGAGGACAAATGTATTGTTATTTCAAACCTATTAGTGGGGACTTTCAGTGCAGATGGGGAGTGCTGGGAGACAGTCAGCCTGACTACACATAGCCTCTTTCCTCAGCCAAAATAAACACTCTTGACCCTGAGAACATCCCACAGTGGACAGTGTGAAAGGGGCTTGATATAACCCAATCTCTATTACTGAACAGCTCTTAAAGATTTATGTATTTTTGATTCTTGAGAACTACCAGCATTTCTGGAATTGGAGTTTAGCATACGGCCACAAAAATCTGCAACAGCAGCTGTGTTAATAAATTGGTTTAGACCTTGACATATGAGTATAGATTTATTTTCTACTAAACAGTTCAACAGATTTCCATGAGCTAATCCATAATTCAGAATACTGGAGAGTAATTCCATATAGTGTATTATATATTCTATACCTAATGTCAAGAAATGAATCCAAATCACAAGCTTCCAGAGACTCTATAGTTGAAGTCCATACTTTTTTTTTTTTTTTCCCCTTGGAAAAGTCTATTTTTGATCAGTTAGACTGTTTTGTAGACACACTAAAGCAAAAAGTCAGCAAAATTCTGCGTATATCTGTATGTCGAACTAGAAACCTCTCTATAACAAGTCCTCTCATTTTTGATGCTGCTAGTTCTTGGTAGCTCAGGCATAGCTTAATTCACTCCAGCAGAGTTACATTCTCTTATGCAAGCAGCAAATTTGGTCCACCAGCTGCAAGATCATCTGTAATGTATCCGCATCCTTTATCTAAGAGATTTCTTGGCTGGATGTTTATGCTGGGAAAAATAAATATAAAATATGTCTATATGATTAGTTTTTATTTCATTTTATGAAATGAGACAATAGTTTTAATTTATTAATAATTTTTACTTAAAAATAAACAAATACTGAGTATCTTTTCTTGTAAATGTGTTTTGTGTGAGAATTGCTGCGTATGAAGTATTAAATATTGAAGTTCTGTAGTCTATCACTTTCAAAATAGATGATCTTTGTAGAAACAACTCTTAAAATATGTGAATCTATGAATTCATTATCCAATTTTGCATCAAAAGCATATACAGCTACCATGACTTTTGATTTGGCATCAATTGTTAGGGCTTTGTTATTTCTGTTTTTTTAAAAGCTCATGGAATCATGAGAATCTCTGAAAAGCTCAGCCTTCATAAACAAAATTTGTTCTGAATTAAAGGTTGGGAAAGTGGGACAAATCTATATTGCACAGGCTTAGGAACCACATACACCAAAACTGTTACCAATAGCTGTCCATGGCACAGGCTGATTTCTAACAAGATTGTTGTAATAGTGAATATTTCTTGGAAGGGGCAGAATTTTGAGTCCAGCACTCCACATATACATATATGCAGATAGAATGAATGAGACTTTAGCACCCTTTTGCAGCATAAAAACCTTTTATCAGACTTGCTTGGCAGGTTATCGGGCAAGAGAGGAAGCAAGAAACCAGTAGAACAGACTTATTCATATTTCTTTACTGTAGGGGAAAAAAAAAACAACCCAAAAACATAATTTAAAGAATGACAATTCTCTGAGAGAATTTTAAGAATTATTCATAATTTTGCAAAAACACAGTTTTTCAGACGTGAATGTCAATAACTTCACCGATATCACAGTCAACATTGCTGTTTGTACACCACTTTTTTTTTTCTTTTTTTCCCCAAGGGTATTCTACCTTGATTGTGTTACACATAGTTTTACAAAAAAAAAAAATGTAAAACCTAACAGAGCATGATAAACTTGCTACAGGATTTTCAAAACCAATATATATTTCAAGGATGCAATTTTCTGAAAAATTCTGTATAATAGCTTAACAATTCCACAGAAATAGGTCCTTCTTTACTGCATTATGCTGTTTCTCAGAATATCTTTTATATAACCCTACTCTTGTCCTCCTTTTAAATCCTGTTGTGCCAGAACAAAATAAAAGGAGATTACATTTATATGCTGTCTTACATCTGGATAAGTCAAAAATCATGTTAGGAGGTACCTAGCACCATGAATGTAACCATATCTGGTGTGAAGGGTGTGCAGGATCATCTTGTATGAAAGTGCACAAATATATATCCTGCACATGCCAATGAAAAGAGGCAGCTTTAGATGAAGAAGATTATGCTAACTCTGCATTTGGCAAGATGTCCTTCAGGGTGTGTGGAAGCCAAAACAAGAAAGAATGAGTTAAAAAAACACCATTCAAGAACTATTTGGGTGTGATTGATTCTGCCCTGAGGTAGGACAGAGAGGTAGATTACTTGGTGCAATTGTTTTATGCAGTAATTGAACATGGAACAAGAGAGATATTTGCAAAATATTATGGCCAGGACAGATTTGCAATGAAAAGGCTGTCCATTACTACTGTTTAGCCAGGATAGAAGACAGGTTTCATGTGTATTCTGGAATGGTCTGGCCTGGCTTCGATACTGAAAAAAGAACTAATCAGTCTGTACCTATAACAGCATTTAACTCAATATGAAGACTGCAATCTTGAAATTCCTCTTTTTATCACTCCCATATACCCATCTCCAGTTTGGTGTCTCAAAGCAGTTAAGAGCATACGGATGAGATTTCTTTAGGGGGGAAACAAAAGAAGAACAAAAAAAAAAAA
>QUSF01000029.1:6227824-6246858 GCA_003676055.1 Chloebia gouldiae
CATTAACATTCAGTGTCTGTATCTGGAGCTGACAATTTCAGAGGCAGGACAGACTTTACAGAGCCAGCTCCTGCCTCTTGCTTCTTTTCTCCTGTTTTTTTTCTGAAGCTGTGATTCACAGTGGAGTTTCAGCTAACAAAGTTTATAATATTTTCAGCATTTTATTGCACCAGCAGCAGGCCAGCATCTCCTTGTCTCATGAGCTGTACAAATCTCTTACAACCTGAGTACAAATTAATCTGGTTGTTCCCTGACCTTATTGGTGTTCTTAAGCTAGACAAGAAAAAAACAAAATAAGTGAAAAAGTCCTGATATAATTTCTGTCCAAGAAGGCAGAAATTTTCACATGGGTTACATATAAGGTAGGTGCAGGCTGACCCTGTCAGAGGAGTTCAAGCCATAAACTAAGGGAAAATACAGACAAAAGAGAAATAAATTAAATATTTCCAGCAGGTACATTTGCCTAAGCGACAAAAAAAGTTGCATGGCTTACCAATTTCCAGTTTTATTCAATGCCTTTATTATGAATGCTTGAGTTTAATGGCTCTTACCAGGCAGTGACTTCTGGATAGTCTTTGACATTTTACCAAAAAACTTCTGCCATACTTTTGTGATCCCCCTCCTGATACTCTCTTTCAGCCCCAGTTCAAGATGAACAAAACATTAAGCATAAGAATTAATTCTGGCCCACTTTGCATACTGTAACTTGCAATACTGAAAACAGTATTGCACAACTTGCCAGATATTGTTTTTCTTACAATATAAAACTGAGAATGCAAACAAAAGCCTTCACACTGATTAGGTTTTTTGGGTTGTTCTTTTTCAGGGTTGGGTTTTTTTTTTAGGTGTTCTTTTTACTTTTTTTTTTTAAGTCCTCCTGAAATGGAGTGATAGCTTAGTCATAAACAGTATCTGAGTATTCTAGAGATAGGAAATGCAATTGTTGTTCAAATATATATGTTACCTTTCTATCACTGACAAACAACTGTAATTTTACATTAATATGGACATCTGAAAAGTAACTGTAACCAATAAGCTTCCCAAAACACCTCAGCATAAACTCCTACTATATTTTCCAAGATGTTCAGATTCATTCACACTGGGGAGAAAAGGAGAAACAAAGAAGTTACAATTTTGTTCTATTGGGACCTACATTGAGAATTTCAGCTTTTGAACTTTTACAGATAAAACCAGGCATGTGTATGAAAACTTTTCTTTTTATATAGCCTTGTGACAATAGCTATTGTCTTACTTTGCTTTATGTCACTTTCTAGAAAGCAGTTACATTCCCTAAGCCAGTTCACTGGCTCCTTTCTATAGGCAATGAAAAAAAAAAATTCAGAATGGGATTCATCTCATCAGAATTTGAGTGACTAAGATAACATAGAAATCGCCTTCTGCATGTAGCTTCTCTTTTCAACAAAGACAGCTCAGGAATCTTAGAGAAAAAATAAGACAGGTTTAAAGATGAATAAGAGAAATCCTACCCTTTTCAAGTGTATTTTAATAACTTAAAATAATGCCGCTTTTTCAAAATATTATTTATTCAATATTAAATTAATAAGTTCAGAAATCAGTGAAATACTAAAATAAAACATTTCCCTAGCTCGAGCTCCTTCTTCATAATATTTATGCAGCAGAGGGAAAGCAGGGAGAACACAGAACAACCCAGATGTTTTGACAGATGAGGTATGTCCCTAATAGGAAAACTCCTACTAATGCACAGTTATTGTAGTAAAAGAAGATCTCCATGTCAGGATTATGGACTAGAATGAGTGATAAGTAATGCAGATACATGAAGTAAAAAAAAATTGATCCTGTTCTAGGGAATTAAAAAATTATCAACAGACATCCATTTAGACATTAAAAAGTAAGCTGAAGTTGACTTTGATTGACACAGCAGTAGTACTGTATGTGTATGATGGATGGATACCACCTTTGCAAGGATCAGATAGGTGTAACAAAACCAAATGTAGCAAATAGACAGATACAGCTATTAGGAAGGACCAAGAGGTACAAATAGACAACTAGTTAAAGTAGATGAAAAGCCAGATAGTTAAAAGGAAAATAAGGATTTGACAAGCAGAGAGGTAGCTTGAAGGGACTTGGGCATAACACTTCATATCACCAGTTTATCTTTATCTGTCAGGTAATAGCCCATCTTTAAAGCTAGGACAGCTATTCCCTTATTGTTCAGTACAGCTCATCTAGATCATCTGTTTATACAAACCTTGAATCAAATCTTCATACTCAGCTCTGACAAAATTACTGCAAGGATGACTTTGGCCCAGTTATGCAGTGTTGAAAATCAGAATGAAGCATATTGCACAAGCACGACACCAGATGAGCCCAAGTGTTGATGATGAGGAAGGACAAAAAAGACAGCACACTGTGAGCCCCTGTATTCGTTGTTCAATTAAGTATTCATTTCATAGTAATATTTTTTTCTTTAAATAAATCTGAGGCATCTTTATACCTTTAAGCTCAATATTTTTCTGCATTACCTTGATATGCATATCAAAATGTGCACAATTTCTTAAATTGGTAGATAGAGCAGGTTTGCCATTAACATTTATGCATTTAAGTTTCATAGTCATGTGCTTGGAATACATTTCTCCTTCAAAGATTTGTACGGTTTTCAGCTTGTAATTTATTGCTGGGTATATTAGGTACACTGAGTCCTTCTGATTCACAGCTTTCTAATCGGCTATTTAGAGTTTACATCAAGCAGAAAATCAATGTATTCAATATGTAGTAGCTCACTCGTTAACTCTAGTCATTTGCTTAAAGAGTAATGTTGAGCTGATAATTGAAATATGGTCTAAATCATGCATTTTAATTTAAAATAAAAAATCCTTGAAATATTATTAATTTAATCCTTTTTCTCTCTCTCCTCATCCCCCCCTCTAAAGGACATATTTATTTCAGTCCTTGCTTTGGGATCCTAAATACATGGCTGACTAGGATTTCAGAATAATAGCATTTTTTATTTCATATAGCATCCCACAGAAATCTTGAAACACTTTGTAAATATTCTTTTGAAAAATTGACACTTCTGGCATATGAAATATAGCATTTAGAAGCATACAGGATCATCTTACAACACTTCAGCACCAGATATAAAGAATATTTGATCCAAAGGAAGAGTAGAGTTTGAGTTTATAAAAAGATGATTGTGCAAAAAAATTGGTTAAGCTTACAGGGGGAAGGGAAGGTAAGGGAGGGAAAGGGAAGGGGAAAGAGAAAGGGAAAGGGAAAGGGAAAGGGAAAGGGAAAGGGAAAGGGAAAGGGAAAGAGGGAAAGGGAAAGAGAAAGGAAGGCAAGGCAGGACAAGGCAAGGAAGGGAAGTTCCAGGAAGGGAAGGTCTGGGAAGTTCTGGTGTGGCAAGGCAAGGCAAGGCAAGGCACAATATTTTCTGAAAGTAGGAAACAAATATTAAAACATCTAATATGTTTGGACTGCTTCTATTTTTCTTAGGTGATTATTACTTAAATATTTACATCTATATATTGAGTTCTTGAGTAAAGAGTAGAGTGAAACTTTAGGGCTGGGTTCTGATGTGATGCAAACTGGCACACTTTCTTTGAAGTTGAATGAACAATACTGCTTTGCAGAAAATCAGCAGTTGAAATTGTTTTGTTCAGGCTTGTTGCCTCCAGTTATGCAGGAAACCAGTTCATTTTAAATGCTAAAACTAGGGATTTTGGAGCTAAATCATAATGTAAAAGTCTAGTTATAGATAGTCAGATAAGATAATCTGATTGATATTTAGTTATAAAATAAAAGAAAATAAATATGTAGAAACAGGCATTTGTATGGATTCCCTTTTTTTGTTTTTGTTTTTTTTTTGTTTGTTTTTTTGTTTGTTTGGTTTTTTTTGTTTATTTGTTATCTAGCAACAATTTGCTCTTATCTCTGAGGGTACATGTGAGATTACACCTTGATTGTACAACAGTTGCTGTATTAACTGCAACAGTCACATATGCCAGTTCCTCTGGATTTCACTGGTACACAACTGCTCCAGAGCTTCTTGAGTAGAACTGCTCAAAAAAAGATACATCTCTTTATATTTATCGATAATTATATTTTGTTATTTTGAAACTTTTTTTTGAGAGTTAATATTTTTGTTGATAAGGTTTTAAAAATTCAACAAAAAAATATGCATCTTTTATGAATTTGTATTTAACTTCTGAATAAAAATGTTGATAAGTATTCTCAGAAATTAAAGTGTTATAAAATAACATGATAAAATGATAAAAAAATAATATTATAGAAGCCTAATATTTTTAAAGGGAATCTTTTTCTCTTCTCCTAGTATGTTTCTAACTGCAACAGAAATGTGTTAATATTTCCCTGTTAGATACCACCTTATGACTCCACCTAGGTATTACCTGTGCCTGAGGATTAGTTCCAATCGATATTTCACATTCTATAAATACACACTATTTTTAGATTTATTTTGCCAGTTTTCTGTCCCATTCTTACCTACTTTTTCTCTGTGAAATAACACACATCTCACAGAAATATTGCTGGGGGAAAGACTGCTCCACTGCCTCCTCCTCCTCTGTTCTCACTGCCTCCAAGACTCACAGCCTCTTGCCTTCTCTTCTTGCAAAGATCATCCTGAACTCCAGAAAGTGAGCTTTCCCTCATGCAGCAGAGGTCCTGACACTCAATCTGCATAGCCCTTATCTGTCCTGTACAGAATTAGGCAGGGAGAGATGTGAGAGGCTATTTGTTGCAGTTCAAAGTCACGTTTCTTTTATGTGTTATTTTTCCTCCCACTTCCTTTTTTTTTTTTCTTCCATTCTTTTTTCCCCTCCCCAAGATAAATAGAGTTAGAAAGGACAAGTTGTTTTGATTAGAATTTTAAAATGTTGTCAATTTTTAATGAAAGTGTAACCTCCAACCATCAACTTTGCACAAACTGGAGACAAGGTTGCAAAATGAATGCTAATATCCTTGGCAGGCCTTGGCTGGATTGCCCTTCTGTGAACTTCTCTTGTTGTTAATTTGTTATGTCAGCCCGTATTAGCAGGTTTCGGAAGCCTAAACTGGTGAGAGTATCAGCCTTAAGGAGCCAGAGTACATACAAGTTTGCTGTTACTGATATTATTATGTAGTTACACACAAAGCTTTGAGGTCTCAGTCCTTCAGTACTGTACATCCGGCAGACCTAAATCTTGCCAGATGGTGTTTCCCCAAAGGGGCTTATCATTCAAGTGTAAAATGAGAGACCAGAAGTGAGGCTGGCACAGGGAGGAGGTGGAGGAGTATGCAGGTGAGATAATTGTACGTGACATGAGTTAGCTACATAAAGAAGACACTGCCCTTTCTACAGGCAATGTGACTAGCTGCGTAAGCACCTTAGATGTATTTCTAACAAGCCATTGCTGTATAGAAAGAAGAACTTTAAAGAGCTGGTGACATAGCTTTGTAGGTATTCATGAAGATGTTTCCTGAGCACAGAGGGAGGAAATTTTAAATACAGTGTGGGAAAATTCGAGCAGTGGAGCAGCAAAGGTTGTCAGTGCTGGCATTGCACTGGATATTCCATTATATATGGAATATTCATTTTTTTATAATTGCGATCCATGTGAAAAATCACTGGGTAAATTGATTTTTTCTGAATGAATCACCTTTGTGCTTGCCTGGAGTCTTCCTAATACATGAAATAGTCAGGCAGCTTCACAGAAAATTATATTTAAAATAAAGCAAACACAAATATTTTGCAATGTAGCACAAACTGCATTTTACCTTTACCCATGGAATTATATCAGTTGGTTATTTAATAGTGAGTGGGAGATGTAAGAACAAATTTATTTAATAGTGAATGGGAAAAGTAAGAAAAATTAGTATATATTCCATAAAATAAGCTATGAATGGGACTTCAGCTCTCTTGAAGATTATTCTGAACAAGAAAATTATCAACTTAAATTCTACCTGACCACACAGTTCATCACAGTGTTAACATTCTCACCTGTGTGATGTGCCTGCATTTGTCTACGTGTGTGTGTATGTGTTTATACATAGAGCCTTTTTTCTGTAAATAAGTGACCCTAACACTGCTGAAATGCAGTCAGTGGCTGTTTCACTGTGCAGATCCCTATTGTTGGAGAAGGAGCAGAGAATAATTCTGTATGCAACTGAAAGATGAAAGACCCAATTCTGCAATCACAGAGACCCATGAAGGCGTTATCCAGGCCTTTGTTTCTTCTTGCCAAGAAAATGTTACGCCTGCACTAATTGAAAGCACAGATCAGTATAAGAGAGATCAGACTTCAGCTGAAAGTAAGAAAATGGGACCATTTTGCAGTCTGAATACTTAGCCTGCAATGTTCTCTATGCAGTGTTTGAAGGACAGAGCTACTCATACTATCCAACATGTGGCTTTTGTGTATAATCACATACACCCTGATTATGGATGTCTGTGTACCTGTCTGGATGAAGCATGACTGCATGACAGACTTTCACACAGAAAAGGAAAGGAGAAAAAAAATTAAAAATAAAGGTCATGAAATTTGATCATCTCCATATTTAAGGTTACTCTAAGCAGTCTGCAAATAACAAGTTACTTTAATACCCTGCTTGCACTTTAGTCTCATTTAATATAAACCTATGAAAGATTATTCCTGAAGTCATTATCTTTAACTGTGGAGAGCATCGATCATGCCTAAGTGACTGAAGTGCCAGGAGAACTCTCAATGGGATACTGCTGAAGATCTGATATATGTCTTTTGCTATCCATTGGAGTCAAATGACATGCAGAAGAAGAGCAATGATAACTTTGAAGAATGGGATGTGTTCCACAGGCAGCTGGGATCGAGAGCCTATGGCGAGCTCAGGATGGCTGAACGATGTCGTGCAGAACGCTGCTGATTTCAGAACAGTGTTAATGGAATGCTACAGGTGATTCCTTCTATCCATTAATCCTGTTTGCCTTGCAGATTGTCTTCAGGGGTGGGGATGAACTATATCCTTGTGCTTTGCTCTGGGAGCAGAGAGTCCAGAATTACTGTAAAAGGTTGCTCATTTTATCATGGTCCTGTTTGAGTAGAAATTCCCTGAGATAGCTGACATGTAGGAAAAAGAATTCAACCAAATCTGTCTAAAGTGACTAAAATTACTCACTAGCAACAGGAAAGAAAATTCAGATTTGAATGATAGAAGCTAGAAAGCCAGTAAGTTTGAGAGTAAGAATGTAGAGAAAAGGGTGCTTATGAATGTGAAAGGGAGATCTAACAGAAGAAATAGATATTGACTGCATAATTGGAGCTCTGAGAAAGCCTGTACTTCATACACAGAGAATCATGGTGTAGTGGATATATCATTCACTTGGGTCAAGGAGGAAGTTTGGTATAATTTTCAGGAACATCTAATAGATAACCTACATCTTTTACTGTGGTGAAGCAAATGACAGGATACATCCATAGGTGTCCATCTGAGCAGACTGGGTTACACCACAGACACTGAGATGCCTGAAAAGAACAGTTTCCTCCATATTCTTTGAACGATGTGAATCAAAACAGAATTAAATTGAGCATATGTATTATTCACAAGTTTACTGAAGAATGAATTATGTTTTGACCCTTTACTCCTGTTGTAATAACTGCAAAAGGTGTTGAAGACCTCAGGTTCTGAATTCTGTGCTTGTCTCTTCTGAGACTTGCAACATAATTTAAAATGGTCATGACACTCTGTTTATCAGTTTGATTATCCTCAAAATACTTATAATGATACTTAGATTCTTCAAGGAGTCTTGTGAATTGAAAATGTCTTTGACGTCTGGAAATGTAATATCCTGTCTCAATACAACATATCATCATTCATTTACTGTTATTTTTCTCCCTTTATACTCCTCTGCCAGCATTTTTCGGGTTTCTGTGAGTTGTTTGGGATTTGGGTTTTTTTTGGTTTTTTTTTTGTTTGTTTGTTTGGTTGGTTGGTTTTTTTGGGTTTTTTTTGGTTTTTCTTGAGGGGGAGAGGTTTGTGAGTGCTCTTTTTGTTTGGCTGCTGCTTGGTTGGTCGTTTAAATGAACATATGAGGCTCACTTATATTTCTTCTAGTGACTCTTGATTAAAGACTATTGAAATATTTGATAAAATATCCTCTGAAGATACATTAATTACATATAAAATGACCCTCACTGTTGTAAACTTTTGTATCTATCTGTTGTATGCATCAAATTAGCAAAACTTTGTTCTTTGGAAGAGAAAACAATGCTTGAAAAAGCCTCACCCTCACTTACACTGCCTGTTTTTAACATGTAGGATGAACAAAATAATGAAATTCCAGATTGTATGAGACTTGAAACATCACTTTGGTCAGGCTTTCTTGGCAAAAGGATGATCTGGAGAAGGTGGTCCAGCCCCCTGTCCAGCTGAATCCTAAAATTGCTGAATGTTGGGAAATCCACCACTTCCCTGAGGAAATTATTTCAAAGGCTGTTTATTCGCATTGTGAAAAGCCTCCCTGTGTCCAGTTGGAATTCCCCTGGGGTCGGTTGCACTAATTGCCTCTTATATTTTCCATGTGACTCTTTGTAAAATGGAGTCTCCATCTTCCCTGTAGCTGCCCTTTAAAGACTGGAACATGGTGATAAGGGCTTCCATTTTTCCAGGTTGAACAAACCTTGCTCTTCCAGCTTTTCCTGAAGGGGAAGGTAACCCAGCTGTGTGTTCATCTTTGTTGTCCTTCTCTGAACCTCTCCAGTCTGCCCACGTACTTTTTGTGTAGTGGCGGCTGAAACTGAACACAGTATTCCAGGGATGGCCTGACAAGCACGGAATAGTGTGGGATAATGGCTCCTTTATCTCTGCTGGTGGTGCAGCTCAGCATCCTGACAGCTTTCCTTACTGCTGCAGCACACTGTTCACTCTCATTTATCTTGTTCACTGGGACCTGCATATGACCCTTGCCATAGAGCTGCTTCCCAGCCTGGGAGATCCCAGTTTCTGCTACACTCAGGGATTATGTTTTCACATGTGTAAGACCTTGTCAAATTTCATAAGGCTCCTGTTAGTCACCTCTTCCCTCCTACCCAGGTCATCTTTCAGGGTGTCTCCATTTCAAAAAATATTTGACACACTGACTTCCCTACTCATTGTGGTGTCATTGGCAAACTTAGGCAGGGTACACTTGATCCTCATCTTCCACATCACTTGTGAAGCTGTTAAACAGTTTTGGACCCAGTATCGATCCCTGGGGGGCCCCAGTTGTGGCAGGTTGCCATTTTGAAAAGGAGCAGCTTACCATCAGCCTCCAGGTGTAACTTCTCTGCCACTTCCCCACCCAGCACACAGACTCATTTTTTTCGCCAACACACCAGTTTGTCTAGGAGGAATTTGTGGAAATCACATGGAGAAATCCCAGTACACAATGTGTACTGCTCACACCACATCAGGTGAGAAGGTTATTTTGTCAGAGAAGACTATTAGATTTGTCAAGCACAATTCTCAACTTCTCTAGAATTACAAATTTTACTGGCTGAGATGCAGGATTAAGAGCACAGAATCCCAGGGCATACTCTCCCCTTAGTTATTTTCTTGCTGTGCACAGTCCAACAAATCACTTAATCTCTTTATACTTCATTTTAGATATCTATAATTATTATTATTAAATAGGTATTAAAAGTATCCAGAGCTGCTGATCCTGGTAAGAGTCCTGTTGTTTTAGGTAGTGTACAAAGATTTTGGTGAGTAACTTCCTGAGGAGTTTGCTGGTTAAGACACATGCCAAAGAAATGCCCAGGAGAGGGATGCTGTAATGCTTTTTAGCTGTTCCAAGATTTTTAAATACACCAGGTTCTCTATAGATACAAAGCATTAATTCTCACACTAGTGTGTATGGGCATAATGATAGATCCAGCATATCACATTGTTCATAAAATAGACTCTCATACATGCGCATTTACTTCATCCTCCCCATGTTTTCTGAACATATTTCTACAATTGCATATAAATTTCTCCCTTGTTCTGTAATGATGTGGCAGTAAATGAATTACCATAAATAAGCCAGACACAGGGATTGCTGCATAAAGTTGTCCTATCTTTGTACAAGATCTGACCTTGGAACAGAGAATACTTTACATCCATGATGATTGTATCTGCTGTTGATGAATCACAACTCCTGCTTATGTTTAATCACTGCTGACAGTAACAGCTGACAGCTAGTTAGGAAGGAAAAAGTCCTCAGCAAATAAATCCTTTTCTAGAGAAGAAAATAAAACTCTATATATGACTGGTTTTTGCATAGAGTCAAAGTGATTGGAAGAAAGAAAAGCAGATTTTTATATACTAAATAAATGCTTTGTCTGCCTTCTCTCTTTAAATAGAACTCCATTTTTTGGCTCATTTTCACATTTCATTATGATTTCTGTACATTCTTTGGAGACATTTTGGTTAGCTATATCATCATTTCCGCTCAATCAAAACAATTGAAATTTATTTGCAAAATTTAAAGAAAGAATGCTATTTTACTTTTGTTTTTGGAGAAAATGTGGAATTTGTGGGGATACTTTTATTTTCAGATCCAATAAACCATATTGTTGATGGGCAGTTTTCAGAGTTGATGAAAGGAAGCTGTTAATATCAAAGGCTATTTTGTGTCTGATTTCTTTAATCATTATGTTCTTGTGCATCAATTTACTTCCATTACTGGCACATGAAAATCAGTGGGACTAGAGGACTGTAGACTTTATTTTGTTTGAGCAACAACTAAGACAATTGGCTCTGTGTTGTGAGATTGCATCTCTCAGCTGGAGAATTAAATTTGTTCTGTCCAAGCTTTCCTTACATGTGCACTGTTTATGTGATGAGGGTAATTATGAGCTTACTGGCCTTAGCATTTACAATGAGGAGAGAAGAAAAAATCTGCAGCATTTTTCACCACAAAAGCATTTAATAAAAAAGCATAAAGCAAAGGATAGGTGGTGTATCTCTCAGCTAGTTCATTTCTAGAAGTGAGATGATAGAATTTGAACTTTCCTGCAGAATATGGGGCTGAATATTGAAGTAAATGTGTGGTTTAACTGTTTAATGCTGCTGGGAGCCATAGTATGACTCTTCACCTGGTTTTTCTTTTCCTTGCATGCAAGACAGAGGAAACTTTGCTGCTAGTAAAGTCCAGGGTAAGAAAGCAGAAAGGGCCTTTGCATGGTATCCACAGATGTTTAATTCAGCCTCACGGTGAGATGTTCAGAGACCCCGAACACACACATGGAGGTCCCAGGTTTCTCTCTCTCAAAGGCCCGAGGGTCACCCTGGTCTCTGGGCAGTAGAAAGATAAGACTTAATCAGGGAATAGGGAAGGAATGGCTCAGGGACACAGGAACTGACATGGGAACAGGGGAAGGAGCCAATGGAGTTTTATCAGCTTTTTGAGGGAAGCTTCCTGTGTTTCCCCAACACAGGGGTTGGGGATGTCCTCCAAGGTGTCCACAACAGACTGCAACTCTACAAAAATCATATTCAGTGAAGAAAAATCACCCAAATAACAGATAATTCCCTTTTTTTCCATGCCTTAAATACACTGCTGGCTAGGTTGAATACCATGCTACTATCACACCTTTGAGGGGTCTTTGGAGCACAGCTGCCACACATACAGTTGGGTCAGTCTGGAAAGGGCTAGGTGTTCTCTACATAGGGGGTGAGGCAAGAACAAGTTATTATTCTGGCATAGGAAATAATAAAGGAGTCCCATTTACACCAAAATTCAGCAATACAAGTGGTTTTGAAAAGAAATGACAAGTCTGTGCAGGTACACAGGGGAAGTCCAAGAGGAAATAAATTTTTTGGAGGATGTTTAGAAGACACAGTGAAGTAGTAATACTGATTTCTGTGCTTAGCTCTATACAGCTGATTTTAAAAAAAGGTTTATAATAAGTTCCTAGTAATGATTTAAAAATTACATTATTAACTTTCAAAGAAGAAGCACAGGAAGTTTTGTGATCTTATCTCATAAACTGACATATGGAAAAGATTATAACAGGAGACATCCCTTTATTAAAGATGGTAAACTACATCAATATTCTTAAATCTGTACATTGCATTAAAAATATCATAAAGTACAGAAAATGCATATTTATTCATTGAAAACTTGTGATTAATTTTTTTACTGGATCATTTGGAGCTAAATCTATTTTCCAAAATGGGCTTAAAATAGGAAGTAGTTGGTGATATTCAATGGCTTCTTCCTGAAGGCAAAGAAAATTATTTAAAATTACCTCAGGTCTGTTAACTTGGAAACAATTCTATTTTCTATTAATGAGCATATCATCAGAAAGCTTGAGTTGCATTTTTTATTTTGGTAGGTTTATGGTGATAATTTTGTAGTCTTTCATATATCTGTTAAGCTACAAATGAAAAATATTGTACAGAATTGGAATCACTTTTGTCCAGTTGTTTCAGTTGTTTGTTTTATTTTTTAGTTGTTTGGGTTTTTTTGATTTTTGGTGTTTTTTTTGCTGGCTTTTTTTTTTTTTTTTTATGTGTATGGGTTTTGTAACATTGTAAATAGTTTCTGAATCTGGTGAACTTGTTTCCCAGATGTTTCAGAGGGGTATATCAAAGAGCTTGACTGACAAAGGGAAGTTAAGTTACTCTTGTTTGAGATAAGCTTTTCTTACCATCAAATACAAAAAGGAATCTGCTCAGAATGGGCATAGTGTAATGCAGATACCATGAATGAATGTTTCTGTATGGATGTAACAAAGATCTTCTTTGATATTAGACATGGAAGAATATTTGCAGATGTTACTAAAATATCCAGACCACTGGGGGAAGTACCTGAGTAAATTGTATCTTTCGGACAACAAGAGTAATACAGAAAAACTGATAAACATTGACTATTTGATTTCTTAAGTAAAATGCAAGGTGGATAGGGGTGCTTAAAAATATATCTCTTTTTTCCCCCCCTCTATTGCTTATTAGAACTTACCTCTATCTTCTGCCACATTCAGGGCCAGGTCATTAAAAAACTTTACCCTAGGCAGGCAGGCAAGAAGGAAGGGAGGGTGGGAGGGAAAATAAAGAGAGACATAGAGAGAGAGAGAGAGAGAGAGAGAGAGAGAAAGAGAGAGAGAGAGAGAGAGAAAGAAAGAAAGAAAGAAAGCAAGCAAGAAAGAAAGAATTATTCAATTATTCCTGTGAGACTTTAAAACAAGGCTGAGTCTCTCTGTGCTTTAGTACATTATTTCTCATAATTTTACCCAAAATGATATCCTGAAAAAATTATTCTTATTAATGTTCTCTTCATTTCTGCAGGGGGCATAAAAATAACTGATGAGTATGAGAATATAAACCGTATGGTTAGTGAGGCAGAGATGATAATTAGAACATGCTGTACTACGCAGTAAACAAAGCTATTATGAATGATAGAGTTCTTTATAGAGTATTTAAAAGGGGGATGGAAAAAATATACTTTCCCCTGACTAGCTTAAAAGCTCTGTCTGTAACTACCATGCAAAACAATAAAAAGAGAGAAGAAGGAGATTTGGAGTTAATCTCTTAAAGTGTTGGTTTCCAGTTAAAAACAACTGTAAATATTATCAATACTGATTTGATTTCACACTAATTTATGTATAGCATATTATTTGCATCTCATTAGACATAGGTTTGGACAGGCTAAATCATGTTGAAATTGCAAGTACAAGGTTGTGGAAGAAAAATATTTCAGATTTATTTTGTCAACAGAATTGTCTGATCGCCATTTTACAAGTTTTTTCTTTTCAGTGTCAAAGATGTACTTTCTAAAGGAAAGTCAAGTTCATTGTATACAAGGGGTAAATCCAACCTGGAATTTTATCATTGAAGGTTTTTTTAAGGCCACAATGTTCTTCTCCCCTGATTATGAAAGCTACATGGTTATTGGATATTGAGGTTGCTACCACCCATATTTATCTCCCGTGTAACCACACTGAAATACTTTAGCATAGCTCTGATGTCTTTAGCAGTACAGAATTATCAAATACCTCATATGAAATCAAAGAGCCTGTTCTGAAGTAAAAGTATATTTCACAAAAAAGTAGGCATGGAGCTCCACAATGTCTTGAAATATTCCTCAGATTGAATCTTGGCCAGTATAAAACCAAATCAACCCCCAAACAGAGTACAACCAACCAAACAGTAATATTCTAAATTACACATACTTGTCTTACGTGTTTGAGATCTGCCCCACCTTTTTCTTTTTCTTTTTTTAATTTTTTTTATTCTTATTTTTTTAAAAGAAAAGTTAAAAAACGTGAGTCATGGTTAAAGACCAGTTAAACATGGTTAAAGACCAGTCAGCATGAACTTAAAAGCCAAGCTGATCTTACTGTTGCAATAACAGAGATGAATATTTGGATGAAACACAGAGGATGAATGCAAACACGCTACTCTGCTACCCCATTTCTGCAAGAGAAAACTGAGCCTTCAGAGTCATTATTTGAGAAAGGAGACATTAGTGCCTTCTACTTACCTGTACCTGCTGGTATTATGTGCATGATCTTGTTGCTTCCTGCATCAACAGTGGATGCATGGATTCTATGTCCCATATAGAGCTGAACATCTCTCTATATGTTACTAAGTGGGATGCAGATGAAAAGAATGAAATCTCACACAAGGAATGTTTCTCTACCATCATTTCCAGGAAGTTTTGCTTTTCAAGAAAACATAAAAACCACCACAAACTAAGAGATGTGTTTCTACCCTGTAGTGCATAGTTAAGTAATAACCTTAAAATTTTTACTGCAGGTAAATTACATCTGCTAACTTTATTAGTATTCAACTGAATGTTATAAACCAGTGAAGAGTTATTTTGAACAGTATTCCCAGAAGAATCTTTAATTCCTAATGTTTTAACTTTTTCCCAACGTGTTCCCATTTGCTATTTCCTTTTGCTTTTCTCCATTTTTATGTTTTAATCTTTCAGGGTTTCCTTTGAGACTGTGAACTAAATAAGCTTGCATAAGCAGACCATGGCAGCAATAAGATGAAGAGAACTACCTGAAAGTTAATACACATATTTCTGACTAAAAGTGACCACTTGAAAGAGAGAGGAGGAGGGAAGATATATTTCTGAAATCCTAAGGCACCTTCCTTAGGGTTACAGGGGACTTCTACCCTTCACTTAGGATTTAGAGCCACAACCCGCTCCTAAAAGTATGTTCTTCATAAGTGAAAGGTGAGTGAAGTAGATACATGGCATGCAGGGAAGCTCTAAGAAGATCAAAGACTAGGAGCCTCAAATTTACTTCCTTCCTACTGCAAGGATTCAAGTCAATCTTATTAAGTACAAGTAAGCCCAAACAGCAGTTCTGTTGATTTCTTTGAGAGGGAAAAACTTACTCAGAAGACTGGGCTTTAAATATAGAAAAAAAATTTCATGAAGGGGCATTTTCAAGCACCCCTTCATGATCTTAACCATTTTTTCCAAGGCCCATTTTTTGTATGAAATACTGATGGTTGCTGTATGAATGATCTTCATGGCTTTGAAAGAATTCCCATAAAATACTCAGCCCACATATTCCTGATAGAGTCTCAGAGTGTTCTTGAAACATATCCGTAAGACAGACCTGCAAGCACTATGTGGTAGGAAGCAATGTTTTCTTTTGCAACACAGCGGTGTTGTGGAGTAGGAGGGTTTTACCACTTTGGCTCAAGGCCTTGAATTCATGTGCCTTCTTTACTGGGAGATAATTCTAACTATTGTGTTATTGGGTATTCTTGGGTGCATATCCTTAGAGTCTCTTTCTTGAAGTTATTCCACTTTGCGAGATAAAATGAAATATTCATCAGGCCAGACAGATAGAATGAATAAGCAAAATTCTTTTGTCTGTTGGGTTGGGTAGTCATGTGGGAGATGAGCACATGGGTTCTGGTCCCTGCTTCAATAAATACTTAATACATATCAATGTATAACTCTGGGAGCAAGTCCTTCACACAAGACAGGCAGAGACAGGCATGTTTTGTGAATCTCAGGAGGATTTAAACATAAAATAGATATCTCACTCTGTCAAGACCAGAGTTCTTGGCATGCTCAGAGCAGAACTTTAGATACCAAGGGAATTTCTCTGTCAGAAATACTCATGAGTTTGAAGTGCAACAGCTTTGAAAATCTGAACTTTAAAAATGAGAATCTGAAGGTTTTAGTGGACTTAATTCTAGACGTTTTTATTTTTCTACTGTTTTTATTAAATTTATTTTATCATAATAGATAAAAATTAATGTTGGATTGAAGAGTTGAACTTCTAGCTATTTAGCAGAACCATGGCAGAATACACAACCACCTTCCCTACTTAGGTGTCCAAAGCATGTAACTGTAAGGAGGAACAATTATCTTACTACATTAATACAAGCAATTTCCCCTGTTCCATTGTTTAGGAAGTCTCCATTACAGCCAGAGATGGAACCTGACTACACAGCTGAATGTCCAGGGCTTTGCTGTTGTAGCTACAGCCATGGATCCATGAGATGATGGCCAATTGCTTCTCTGTTTGCAGGAGATGTTTAATGGCTTTGCTACCTAACATCACAGAAGGTCAGCAGGGAGATGGATGGTGATAAACTAACAAGCAAAATTGTTCTAACAAAGCATCTGTGAGCAACTGCTTGATCAAAATGACAGACATCAATCAGAATAATAACTTCAAATATGAGATTTTCAATTAGCGAGGGAACATAAATAAATGCGTCTGGAAAATAAGCATAAGGGATTTGGGAAGGAGACAGCACATACATAACAAAAGAGAGAGAGGCAGCAGGAAGAGAAACGGACTGATATACACAAAGATGTTCACAGAAGCAGACTTTCAAACAAGTCTGCTGGGAGAAGCACAGATAAACAGAATTATTACAAATATTGTCTCTGGCTTGCACACAGGAAATTCCTGCTAGAGCAAAGATCTTAAATGACACTTTTCATTTAAAGGTAGAAATAATAAAAAAAATACACCTTCTGCTATATACTCCCTTACCTTCCAAATTTTTTTGTAACACAGAAGTGTTTGTAGGACATATTTGGCATTGGTAAGACTGCACTTTGAATATGGTCTTCAATTTTGGGCCCCTCACAACAAGAGAGACACAGAGGTGCTGGAGCATATCAGAGAAGGGTACTGGAGCAGGCGGAGGCTCTGGAACACCAGTCTGATGAAGAGTGACTGAGGAAAATGGGAAAGGGGTTCAGCCTGGAGAAAAGGAGGCTCGGGGGGACTTTCTGGCTCTGCACAACTGCCTGACAGGAGGGACAGCTGGCGGGGGGTTGCACTCTGCTCCCAGGGAACAAGGACAAGAGCACAGACACTCAATCTGTGCCAGAGCAGGTTCAGGATAGATTTTAAGAAATACTTTTATCACTGAAATATTTTTATCCATGGATGCATTGAAATCATCATTACCCAGAAGTGTTCAAAAAACAAGTAAATACAGCACTTGAGAATATTGCTAAATGGTAAATTCGTTATGCTGGGTTAATAGTTGGACTTGATCTTAGAACTCTTTTCTTACCTCAGTGGTTCCATGATTCTATATTCTTAGTAGAAGTGTAATCACAGCAATGAGCATATTCAGACTGAGTGCCTCTTTTGTCATTTACTTACCTCTGAGATTGTCATTTGCATTTGTTCAAAATGCAACCTGATCAAAATGACATTTTACTTCTGATTTGCACAGAATGATGGGCGAAGACGTCTCAAATTGCATAGGTCCAAGAAAACAAAAAAGAACCACCTCCATCTCAGGAAAATCTTGATGTGTGTGTTGTTGAAAGGTGCAGCACATGTCAGGGAAGTCATGTAATGTACAGATTGGTCCTTGTAATCCCATCAGAACTAGTGCAGTTGGGATGGATACTAAGTAAGATGAAGTTTTGGTATAGTGTGCCATGGTCATTCTAATTTCTGCTAGGAAACTCTGAACTAATGTGTAGGCCTCAAGGATGTTGGTGAATAAAACATGCCCTTTTCAAAACCTCTCTACTATGATCTTGTTTTCTATGGTTTCATAAGTTTACAAAAGCTGAGTGCTCTTCTGAAATGTACCAATATATTTAGGGATGATTATAAAAAAGGTGAAATGCAAAAGCCTGGAAAAGAATATAAGAAAAAATTAGGTTTCTAGTTCCTGTTGAACAAACTAACCAGACAAAAACACCCAAAAGAAATCAATCCCTCCCCAAAAAACTCACAGAATGACTCATTTGACAAGCTTCCTTGTATGATTCAAGCCCTGATTGTTCATGTTCTATCAGTAGCATAATTAAAATATCATTGTGGAGAGGTGGATGACTGTTATCTACTGTCAGATTTTCAGAGCGAGGTGAGATTTCTTTGTGACAGTGACCCTTATTTCAGAAATACAAATATTGGTGTCCTGATGCAGACAAGGATGCTCATTATTATCAATGTCTTAAGACAAATATACAGGTTAGGTGAAGAAGGAGTTCCTCTGTGTCTCATTCAGGGTTTGAATAGTCTTTAATTTACAAAACAGATTCTAATGGAGGTAAATTTAGATTACATATGTGCTACAGGTGATTCAATATGTAAAATTTTATGCCATAAGCATCACTGAATACCAGTGCATTAATTAAAGGGTTTGGAAAACTAAAATGTTTCATGTCACAGGTCATCTGCAAAGTGAAGTAGACTGGAAAGAGGTGGTGAATATGAAAATATCTGCTCCTTGCATTTTATTATTTTATGCCTTCTAAACAACCATTTTTGCAGATTTAGCAGACTGAATAGGGACAAATCCAAATCCAAAAAAAGGGACCTTAGAGAGTTCAGAGGAGGTAAAGATGTAAGGTCTGACAGCTGAGGAATACATCCAGGAGAAAAGAGAAAGAGAGAAAGAGAGAAAGAGAGAGAGAGAGAGGGAGAGAGAGAAAGAAAGAAAGAAAGAAAGAAAGAAAGAAAGAAAGAAAGAGAGAGAGAGAGAGAGAAAGAAAGAAAGAAAGAAAGAAAGAAAGAGAGAGAGAAAGAAAGAAAAGAAAGGAAAAAAAGAAAGAAAAAGAAAGAAAGAAAGAAAGAAAGAAAGAAAGAAAGAAAGAAAGA
>QUSF01000029.1:6249242-6307291 GCA_003676055.1 Chloebia gouldiae
TTCTTTCTCTCTTTCTCTCTTTCTCTCTTTCTCTTCTCTCTTTCCTCCATAACAATATATAAAGTGGAAGGAGAACAATTTTACCTTCTCATACACTGCTTTTATGTCCATATTTTTAAGCTGTTCTATCTTACTCCTCTGTCCCTTCCATCAAATTACTCCAATCTGCTTCAATGCCATTTGCCCTTCTGTTCAGTCATATCTATCCCTTATTTTTCCTTCAAAAGCAAAATAATGGGGTCATCTACTACCAGTGATTCTGTGGCATTAAAGAGTAGACAAACATCCTACTGACAAAATGGATCCCAGGTGTCTAGAAATCAGCAGCAGACAGCAGTGACCAAGAACTGTTCTGTTTTCTTCCAGGCTTTAGCTTGATAGTCTACATTTATGATGATGGATACAAACTCCAGTGAATTGGGATTTTCAAAGGCTAATGACCTGTCATATTTAGCAACTGAAGTATGGCAGAGTTTTCTAGACAGTGAATTAATTCATTAAAATAAAGGTGAAAGTTCAAGTTTTATGTGATAGCATTATAGCTCTTCCTTAATAAATGTATAATTAGATAACTATAGGAAGATTGTATATACAGCAGATACTAATCAATTTAATATGTTGACTGTCTATACTTAATTATGATAATCTCAATATGCTGTTAAATAGGCAAGCAGGACAAAAGCCTCCCTTAGAGATTTGTCAGTAGTATTTTAAGAGCTGATATAGTTTACGTATAATCCTCCACTAACTCATTAAAGTCCACAAATAAGACTTTTTTTTTCTTTCTATCTTCTGTTCTAATTATTCTTTATTTCCTTTTTTTCCTTCACATACTGACAGTTTGTGTTTCTTCTGGACAAAAAAAAAAAAAAACAAAAACAAAAATAAACCCTTTATTATTGACATTACTGAGTGATTTTTGTACCTATCCAGGGCTGAGGAGTTCTCTGAATTTGATGTGGAGTGCTAAAACAAGGCTTGTGTATTCATCTTCTTAAGTTCTACTAAAGTACTAAGAGGAAAAAAATAAAATAACAAATAAAAATCAAAAAGAATAGTTAGCAAATCATAGGAGAGCCATTACAATTCATAAATAAGGGTTACACACTCAATCTCTTTGTCTTTTTATCTATGAAGTGAAATAGATAGAACTCCCATACATTTTTTCCTCTAGCCACTTTGAATATTGTTCATTCTTGTTGTCAGCTTTGCTGGTGATAAAAGGTTTATTCCACATATTCCCAGGCAATGGTAGAGCAAAAAGTATACCTAATCTGGCTGTCCAATGCATTGACATTCATATTTAGTCTCTAAAGTCAAGTCATTTCAGAGGAGAGGCAAGTACAATTTGCTATGTAATGCACTGAGACAATCCTATATCTCTGACTGTGTTTCATGACAGATCTTATAAAAGATCGTAAATTGCTATCTGTTGAAATACATTAATTTAATGGATTTCATTAATGCATACACCTGCACATAAAAGATTTTGCAAGCCAGAAAATATGATCAGTCAAACAACTTTAATAATTATTAATTATAGTTGCTCACTATTTATTCACCAATGTGGAAATGTTAAGGTATTTTAATACCTATGCTCTTGGATGGCATGCATAAAACAGGGAAACAGTCCTTTTCTCCTGTGCAATCAATTGGCCTGTTACCCAATGCTTTAAACTCTCTGATGGGAATTTTCTGAGGCAGGAGCCTTATTTTTCTTCACATACTTCAAAAAAACAGAGACAGATTTCGCACAAAGCTTTCTGTGCTTCTGCTTCTGCACCATTTAGACTGAATCCAGAAATCTTCAGTTCGCATTTAACTTTGCAAATATTTCAGTATTTGTTTCAGTATTCATTACAGGTCATAGAATCACAGAATGGTTAAGGCTGAAACGAACTTTTGGAGATCAGTTTATGCAATCCTGAGGCAGGCCGACTTAGAATCGGTTCCACAGGACCATGTCCAGGTGAGCATCTCCAGAGAAAGCCCCACAGCCTCTCTGGGCAGCCTGTTTTAGTACTCTGTAACCCTCATAGTAAAGAAGTTCTTCACACTCAGATGAGATTTTCTGTTTCATTTTGCTCCTGATGCCTCTTTTCCTGGAGTCTGGCACCATCCTTTGGACAACCCCATTCAGATACTTGTACACACTCAGGATGTTCCCTCTCTGCCATCTCTTCTTGAGGCTCCTCAGACTTTCCTTGCAGAGAGAGGCTGCACATCCCTTCACTATCTTGTAGCCATCTGTTAGACTGACCCTAATAACTCCTTGTCTTTGTTGAAGGAGCCCAGGCCTGGACACAGCTATCAGATTTGATTCACCAGTACAGAGTGCACAATCAGGATCACCTCCCTTGGCCTCGGACTCACTTTTACAAATGTACCCCGGGATGCCATTGACCTTCATGGCCCTCAGGGCACCCTGCTGGCTTGTGGATAGCCTGTTTACCAATAGAACATCGCCAGGTCCTTCTCCACAGAGCTGCTTTCCAGCAGGTCACCCCCAGCCCATGCTGGTGCCCAGGGCTGTTCCTCCCAAGGTGCAGGATCTGTACTTGCCTTTGTAGAACTTCTTTAAGTTCTTCTCTGTCCAGCTCTCCCTATGGCCCAGGTCTTGCTGTCCAAGTAAAATGAGATGATTTAAAGAAAAAAAAATTCATATTGGTTTTGCCTCATAAAATGATTTGTTCAAGTCCTAAAACATAAAATAAAATATTGAAAACTTCAAAACTCAGGTATTGAAGTTAATAAAAGAACCCAAGTAGGACACAGGAGATAGACTAAAAATTTACAAATCTAAGGTATCACCACAACAGTGCCAAATTCAATAAAAAATGCATTAAAAGTGCCGGGCCAAGAACCATATCAGCTGAACACGGATGTACTGTAAAACATCCCAGTGACTCTGGTATCTGCAGCTTGAAATGAATGCTATGAAGCAAATGAATAAACACATGCAGCCATCTGAAAAAGATTTAAAATATGCTCCTACCTCATGTTCTGTGATTACCTGTAACAAAATCAAACAGGACTTCGCTGAGAGACAGTGTAGCTGCAGTGACAGCACATTGGTTCTTGGAAGAAAGGGATCTGTCCCGAGTTCCAGCTTTGTTTTCTAAGGTGTACAAGGAATTATTTCCATGTAGTTATGAGTTTTAAAGGGCTTTGAGATATATTGGCGTAAAAAGAAAGACACTGTAATTGCAATTTCTTAGCCCCCTGGATAATCTACAATTTACTGATTTTTCCATGTTTTATATGAAAATGTAAATATGAGGTAAAGAAAAATTTGATCTTGAAGTAAAAATCCCTTTACTTTGTTCAAAAGCCACAATGATCCAAGTTAATGAAACAATGAAGCAATGCAACAAATTACATATTGCATATATACCTGGCAAAATTATACATTATTAGATCAGAATATCAGTTACTCATCTATTGTCTACCTTCATATTCTTATGTGACAGTATATATGAAGTCACAATATGTTCTTCCACCTCCCAAGAACATAAAACTATTATGTGTTATAGATGATGCTAAACTGTGAATAAAAGCATTACTGAAATTATTATCCTAACTGACATTTGTTTTTTATCTTGACTCCTTTAATCCAAAATTTAATTATACATTACTCAGTTTTCTTGTGGTCCAGACATTTGCTGGATTTCTTTGTATGAGCTTTTTTTAACCCTGCATCTTTACTAAATTAATAGAAGATGAATATATTGTTGGACATAGATATATTTCCACACAATCTACAACTTATTAGTTGTTATTATATTTATGGGCTTTTTTCTCTTTTATTCTATTGCCTTAAAAATGTCAATATATGCATTTAATTGCTGACCCACATGGCATGCAGTGAAGGCAATGGCCACAATGCTGGCTTTCACCAAGTTTGAGCTTTTGACCTGTACCTTAGATACTGAGCACCCCCAACCCTCCATTTTCCTATAAATTATTCCTCAGACCTTCTGAAATTAAGGACGAAATAGACATTGCTGAACACATCCAAAATGGGCTTTTCCAAAATTAGAAATCATTTGGAAAATTCAAGCACCATTGTGCTGGCCATCCTGCATTACTAACTTGTCAAAGGGCAAGAGGGTGGAAATAAATGGATCTCTTAGCTTCAGGGATTGCCCTCATGATACTTGACCTTTGAGAATGTTAGCTATGGACAACAACAATGGTGATAAAATAAACTCTTGAACCTTACTTATGATTAAGATCCCTAACCAAAAATAAATTATATTTTTTAAGGTGTTGGTGATTATTATTTTTTTAAAGATTATTGAACTTTAAACAAGTACTTGCATGGCCTCTGTTAGGAAGCCTCTGAGTCTGGGCCTTTCAAAACTTTGAGACACTGATACAAAAACTTTAATAACATCAAGTCACACAAAGCACCCGAGTAGATGGCTCAAAGGCCATTGTTAGAGCTAAAGTTAGCTATTCTGCAGCACCACTATTCACTCTATGTCCTTGCTTCATAATGGTTGGTATAAAACGCTCCTTTCATTTGGAGTGAAGAGAATTTTTAACTCAGGAAAATACTGTTCCCTGATGGAAAAGACAGGGTTTGCCCTACATCGTTATATGTTATAATATGTTGTGCTCCCTTATGTTATATCACATTACTTCATGTTAAGTTTTAAGGCTTTTGTGCTGTGTTTTCTTTCTGAAACCTTGGTGGAATTTGGTGTTCTTTTCTAAAAGAGATCTTGAGAAGTACTTGAAATGGAATTATATTTCAGTTAAATCAGATATATTTATAGTTAAGTATAGCCTTTCACACTTTCCTGAATGTCAGTCTGGATCTCTAACATTATTTCCTGATAATAGAAATTATTCAGACCAGATCTGTATATCTCATTAGTACTGAGAGGTGGAAACATTGTCTAAAAGTACTCCTTATTTTGTCTCTTTTGGAGATAAAATTGATTGGGTGACTCTAGAGCAAGATTTTCCACTTTGTTATCAGAGTCCGGGAAGAATTTTATTCATCAGATCATGGAAGACTGTTACAAGGAGAAGCCACAATGGTGAGGAGATCTGGCAGAATGGAAATATTTTCATGATGTTCTAGCACAAACTACAAGGCTGTACAATGAAAATCTAATAGCTATGCATGGTGAGATTGTTCTTTTTAAATAGTCAGTGATCAAACAGATTATCAGTGATGTTAAAAACAGTTTCAGAAGAAATGATCCCATTGCAAAATCTGCTTTTGCTGATTTGTCCGCCTTACCACTTTCATTTTAAGTTGTCATTTGCAGCATATTTCTTCATTCTTCAGTAACAAAGTTCAAAAAATCTACTCATCTTTTAAGCACAAAATCAGTCCAATTCTTTTAAAAGGAAGAAAATTTGCAGCTGATCCTCAGCTAGCATAAACTGACATAGTCTCATTAAATGTAATTAATCTACTCTAATTATCTTTATCTGAAGTTCAAGACCTCCAACTGAAATAATGTTTCCATTCATCTATTAAATTAAAAAGAAAAAACGTCTGTCTATATGTCCAGCTGTGGAGCTATCTGCAAAACACTCTTCTTACACAGACACTTATTTTTCATTAAATATTTGGTCAAAAGCTGTTGCATTTCTTAACAAATTTTTTATCCCCATGATTTCTGCCCATTTTTAGACAACACTGGAAACAAACATGTCTTTTCATCATGGAGGTCTGGGGAAGGGAAGGAGGGTGTGGAGAGAAGATGAAAAAGGAAGCCAAGTCAGTATTTTATGTTAGAGTCTTAGTAAAAATATACTTTACTTTCTGATCAGCTTTTTGGTAGTACAAGGTTAAGAGTGATGAAAAAGAAAAAGGGTGGGAAAATTCTCCTTTACTCTCAAAATATCTCCCTTCACTTACCTTAATCAACAAAGGAGAAAGTTTGTCATGGTTATTTGGAAACATTGCTGAAATTGCTGTTATTCATTTCCTTCTGGGGAATAGGGAGGAGAAAGAGAGGCTAGAGAAAAAATGAATAGAACTATAAGGCTTAATAAAGGCAGCGGCATACCCACATATTGTCAACTGAACAGGTACAGCATTGTGCAAAGCATCAGCAAAAAAATTCAATTTCATTAAAAATACCACACACATCCTTAAAGTAGTTAAGAAAGCACACCACTCAGTGCTTAGCTCCCCCCATTCCCCAGTATCTCTTTGTTACAGTGCTAATAAATACTTAATAGATTAGCTAAGATTAGAGCAGAGTGGCAGACTATACTGGCTGCAGTCTGAGGTTGCTTAGGAGTTTGGCTACATACATTATACATAATGTCAGAATTTTATACACATCACTGGAAATGTCCTTGTTTTCCACATTTAGGCAAGAACCTGGGGATCTCCAACAAAAGTTTATGTTACTGTTACTAATTTCATTGGAGGAAATAAGTGCATTGCAGAAAAAAATGTCCATAGCTTGTGTTGGGATGTGGCCCTGGCATGTAACCAGCTCTAGATGTTGAAAGGATTGGACCAGATGACCTCCAGAGGCACCTGCCAACCTCAACCATTCAGTGATCTGTGAAAACTCAACTCAGAAAAAAGTGTTATTTAATGATACCAGAGTTACCAAGCATCATGTACTATGATATCCACAAAGATAACACTCAGCATTTCTAGAAAACATACTGAAAACCAAGTTGTGGGATATTCATCACTGTGTTTTGTAAGACAATGCTGTACCTATATTTGACCCCAGACAGGTTAAAAAAAAAAAAAAGGCATGGAAACTGTATGAACAGAGTAAAGCACTCTACCTTTCAGCTGAAAGGTGGCCAGGATATTTCTACCCAAATTAAGATAATAGAAGGTAAAGTCATTAGACCATTCTCTGAACACATATACAGGAGAGAAAAGAGCTTCAGTTTCAATTCCAACATAATGGATACGGAAGGTTTTATAAAGTACGTGTTTACATGCATTTATTTCAACATGAGATTTAAATTAAAAACAAGTCTTAAGCCCTAAAGCTGCACAAAATCCTGGTTTCTACCAATTTCAGTTGCAATTAGCTGCTCATATATTTACATGGTGCTCTTTAGAAGTATTTATCTGTTATATACTAACTGCTGTTTTAGCACTAAGAGAGGCTTGTCTGGTCCAAAAATCAATGAAAAAAAATCCGTAGTAGTTTGCTCAAGAGTTTCTGAATCCTTATCGTAACATATGCCAGGAAATTCATGCAAAAACTGGATTTCTATGCCCAGGTCTGGTCACTGCATGTGTCAAATGGATAGTCAGTGAAGCACCTACCTGGATCAGATTATATTATACACTCTCCAAAGCTTGGACTATGTATGTATATTTAATCTTGCGCAATACTGAGCAGATGGAACTTGATTGTCAAAAGCCCTCAGCAGCCAATATGCTGAGTATTTTTTAAAGCCTTTCCTGTGGCTGAAAAAGGGAAAAAAAAGAGTAAAGAGAGCATTTTACTGCCTCAATTACAGTCCACTCTTAATGGGCTCCCATCTAGACAATGCACTGCCCAGTTTTTGGAACAGAAGTAAAAAAAAAAACACCAAAAAAACCCAAACCAACAAAATAACACTTTTGTTTCCTTCTGGTTTATAAGATATGTCAATAACCCAGTTAGGCATCATTTCTTCTTATGGACAATTTATATAAATGAAAATATAAAAATAGACATAGATGTAGATGTCAATGCATATGTATTTGTGTGTGCTTGTATATGTACACATTCCATCTGTGTATATTTTTAAATATGCAAACAGAATCCTTTTTACTCTCTCAGTAGAAGTTAGCAACAGCTTCCCATAGCAACAACTCACAGATAAAGATTCTCACATCAAACCAAATTGTACATCGAGGACACTGCTCACTGTTATGCTAGCATTATAGGTCTGATTTAAATCCACAGAATTAAGGAGTTTCCTGGTGCAAGTCTGACCTCAGATCACCAGTCTATGATATAGCCACACATATGGCAAATAACATCGTGTCCTCTTTTTGACATAGAGAAATGAGTTACAGAGTGAATGGCAGGTTTTATGCCGAATTTCCTAACTTTTATGGGTTTAAATCTTCCCCAAAATTTTAATATTATGTTAACTACTCTTTTGATATTTGAGGAGACATACAGTCTTTGTGGATACAGCTATATTCTATTTCTCTTGGTTTGGGGCAATTTCTTCTCCTGAACAGTCAGTTCAATTGAATAACATAAAATAGACAGACATTTCCGTCTGGCAGGACAGGTGGAAATTTTATGCTCCAGGACTATTCAATAATGATCTTTGGCTGTATTCATAAACACAGACACAGCAGCTAGCTATTAATGTAGAGCTATACAACATGGAAAATATAATTCATGACTCTCCACCCTTTCACACACACTCTTCATTAGCAGAAACCCTTCAACATTGTCAGCACTGCATAGCACATGGTTACTACCTCAAATTTTTTTTTTTCCAGCCCCTAAAAAGAAATGAATTTAAAACCATATTTCAACATCTGAAACAAGCAGAAACAGGGCAACACAATTTTCATAGCCACTCCAGGAGAAGATACCCACAACTTCACTTTAGTGATATCTGTTTTTTTAATTTTTTTTTTAATCTCATGGTTCAAATTTTTGCAGTAAGATTGCATTCTTATCTACGGTGGCATCTTTGATGGTTTTTTGGGGTATTTTTTGGTTTGCTTGGGTTTTTTTTTGTAATTGCAGTGTTCATTTCCAGTGTTTGTGTTTTTTTGTTGTTTTTGTTTTGTCCTTTTATTGTTTTTGTTTCTATTTGTTGTTGTCGCTCTTGTAAGCTAATGAATAATTTAGAACTGCAAAGTGCATTGATGGTTGAGTTCTTTGTTGGGACTGGGATATGAGAAAGGATGTGTACAAGTGAGGTAAAATAACCTTTTCTCCTTTCAAATCCTTTCAGAAATACATAAAACATTTTCTCAGGAACAGTAAGAAGTGCATTCAAGAACAAACAAATCCACAAGATTTTTATTTTCTCTCATTAAAAAAAAGTTCAATTACTGACCTTAGACTACTTCATTTTCATTTGCATAAAAATCCATTTGCCAAAAATTAAAAGTTTGAATCACACAAATCATATTAAAAAACAATATTGAGATGTACCTTGTAATGCCTTCTATTTCTTATAGTGTAAAAGTCATTAATATATTTGAAGAATAAAGTTTAAGGAGATGACAGATCTCACATATGCATTTTAATGTATGTACATCGTTTCCTGTTAAGTCACTCCGCTGTCTTTAAATCTTTCCAAAAAACAATCTACCCTCCAAAAAAAAATCTTGACAATTACTTTCTTAAATATATTAAAAAAAGTAAATAGTGAAAAATCAGAAATTACCTGTTGGACATTGATAAAGTATTTATGTTTGGGTATTTTATTTTCAACTACAATTACATTACAATTATATAGCAAGTATATGAATTAATTTCTTTCTTTTTTATTCAAATTCAGTATCTAATTAAAAATAAAATGGAATTAAGGTTTTTGAAATTCAGAATGTAAGCTTGATCTTTATTAACTTCACCCAGATTTTAGTCACTCAGATCCAGGAAATGGAGATTGCAAGCCTTACAGTATTCATCTTATTCCTCCACAGTTTGAATTCCACGCTTTGTGTTTTAATCTCTAAAATCAGTGTCTCAGTTCACTTGCATGGGATATTTATGGATTTGGATTTTTAAGACTACTTCAAACCTGATTGCCTTGTCCAAGTCAAATGTTCCTTCTGGGCTCCTGTTCACTGACTGAAACAGGGGTTTGGCATTTTTCCTACACCTGAACTTCCTCTCTAAAGCAGTGAAATTTGCTCCAGACTGAATCCTGAGAGGAAAGCCAGGTCGTGCAAAGAGTTGTCAATGAAATATATTGTGGACGTAATTGACCTGTCCATCTGACACACATGATGCATTGCATGGCCTTGGGTGAATCATTTTCTATGTTTGATCTTTCTCTCCTGTAGAGCGGGAATAATGATACTCCCACACTTCCATTGTAAAGACATAATATAAAAATAGGTAAACAGGTCACATACAGGTTCAGTTGTTTCTGTGTCTCGTCTCTCACAGTGGCAAGACCAGGTCTGGACAGATGAGAAGAACAAGACAACCAATAATAATATCTCCCTTTGCTATCCCTCCTCAGGTTCTGACAGGACAGAAGACAAAATCCTTACAATTTCCAGAGCCAAATTTTGAATCTATATTATTTTGCTTAACATTTTTTAATGGACTTTTCCCTGGTTCTGCAAATGACTTTACCTGAAAGCAAATTAATTAATTTGTATTTTTGGCTATGTTTTGTGGTAATAAGTCCCACAGCTGGATTACCTGTTCTGATAAAGCCTAAGTAAGAAAAACAAAACAATTGCCTTTTTCTTGCCTAATAGATAAAAGGAATGAGAACACTTGAATAAATGACAAATATTAGCAAAGCCTTATATTGAGCTAAAATGTCAGTCTATACCTTTGCTAATGTTATATTTTTAATAATATAACTGGCATATGAAAAATACGTATGAGATATATAATTTAAAGAATATATTTGCATCAGAATCTAGGAGGGGGAAATTAAAAGATTTTTCTATTTTCTTTGCATATCATTAACCACATTATATTACAAATTAAAAGAGTTTTTCTTCACATCAAGAAAACTATCCTATCCGAAATTAATTCTAAACTTGAAGAAGCTAGCCCAGACTGTGCAGTGGTTAAAACATTTATCTATGAATTCACTTTGGAGGGGCATGGAAACATCATAGACTGGACCATATCTGCAAACTTCTGCACTGATTCTCAGGGCAGCTGATTCTTGCTTTGCAGACTGTTTAGAGCAGTGGACCTCTGTTTCAGTGACATCAGTCAGTGTCAACTGAAGACACAAGACAATAAAAGTTATTAAAGTAAAAAAAAAAATTAAAAAGTCTTCGTTTATATTTAAATAGGGGATCAGGATGGGATTAGGATGGAATCAGGACCAGGCTGATGGCCTTAGCCTGAGTCCTGCAGTGTAATGCATATCAGAAGATATGTAATGCATATCTTGCACATCTGTATCATACCTGGGAAATCAGGGACAGCTCAGGGAGCAAGGTGTTATTCAGCAGCTTCTCTTGTTTTTTTTACAAAGTGTGTGAACTGGTTTTGGCAGTTGGCTCAGATGGCCCTTATATCTTCCCAGTTTTGTTTTGTGTGTCTCTCTCTCTTGAAACCATCTCAACTAACTCTGGGGCCTCAGGAGCAACTTTTTGGATCTGTCCCTCTGGTTCATTACCACTCTCTATTTACTCTTCCTTTCCCACATTCTTCCTCACCCTCTTCCAAGGGAAGATCTACTCACAAAGACAATAAGTGATGAGGTATTTAAACTATGTGACACATTATCTTACTTTTCAAAAGGCAGTTTCTGAGAAAAATAAATGAAATAATTTCATGTTCTCAACTTATTCACATGACAATTAAGTTATACCTCTCTCTTCCTCATAAAAACCTCTAATATTTCAGTCCATTGGAGTTTTTGTTATTGTCTATATAATTTACTATGCAAGACCCAGATTGCATGTAGTTATGCCAAACTTTCCTAGGACCTCACACCTTCATGTCCTTGCTCCAGTGAGACTGGAGGCTGTGGTTGATTCCCACACCACAAAGGGATACGTCTTCCCTGTCTTTGATGTCAAACATTTAGATCTCTAAACATGACCCTATCAGACTATCCTTCTTGTGGACAAGTTCAAGAGGAGATTTGTTTAACCTTAGGAGAGGACTGAGAAAGGGAAAATGATGAGGTTTGACTTGATGATCATTGTGGGTCCCTTCCAGCTGAGGATATTCTATGATTCTGATCACTGATTTGTGCTATGAAGGTGTCAGGAGAATCTCTACTTTCCTCTACCATTGCATTCATCCAGTTTGGTAGGTCTCACATTCCTAAGTTCTAAGGATCTGAGGAAATGATATTTAGATATCTTAGGTAATTAGATATCTTTAGGTAATTAGATATCTTAGAAACTGTAAACTGTTCTTCATGGATCTGTGGGCACACAGCACAGTGGGGTTTCCACTTCTAGCCCTTCTAGGCAGAGCTGTCACCCCAGGAGGAACATGGTTATTCCATGGACAGCAGCCATTCCTCATCTGCTTTCAGCAAGGCTCATGATGCTCTTATTCATTTTTAGTATGTCTTCTCAAGTCAAGCAAAACAAAAAAAGACTAAAGGTTGACCTCAAGATGTACTCCAGCTGTTTGTAAAACTTACTTTCTTTTTTAGATTTTAATATCTAGTGCAAGATACAAAGGTGGAAACCTTTCTATACATATGATCATTTAGGTTTAACTCAGCAATTCCATGACTACATTGCTTATGGAGCACAAGCAAAATTTTCCTTCATGGACATCAACAAGGCAAGGTAGGAATGTCTTATATTAGCAAGAGCTGAATGGGTTTTAATTTTTTGGGGGTTTTTGTTTGTTTGTTTGTTTGTTTGTGGTTTTGGTTTTTTGTTTGTTTTGGGTTTTTTTGTTGTTGGTTTTTTGTTGTTGTTTTTTTCTCATTAACAACCTGGAGTAGCAGCTGTTTAATATTCGTCTTATTTACCAATAAAACAAACAATAAACCTGGTCTTCCGGCCACTGGAAATTGACATTACAAAGGATTTTTAAGCATCTTGACATCTGGCTGGTCTGATATAATGAAACAAGCAGTATGAGAAACAAGCCTGTAATTTGACTTCAAATTCTGACCTTTTCAACAGTCACCCATTCCAGTCATAGAGGAAAAAAGATAATTTCTATTAGCAATTGGGGTGTCAATTAGATCTGTTATATCATTACTTTAAAATTATTATTATTTAAATTTATTTCATTTTCAAAAAGTAAAATAGGAGTCATAAACTAGTTTATTAGGGAAATTTTTTCATGAAATGACGAAGTTATACATTTTGTTGCAGGACTAATAGAATAAAGTATTTTCATCTTATTAAAACCTTTGATTTAATTTAAATTTTTTTTATTGAACACAATGATTTAGGTTAAAAAAAAAACCAAAGCAAATAACATCCAAATTATCTTATTTCTGATCTATTTCAAGCCTCAATTTTGTTTCTCTCACACCTATAACTAACCTTAGGTGGAATCTGTAAACATTTACACAGTTAGGAAAAAAACTATAAAGTTAAATACTGTTTCAGGATTTTTAACCTCATTCAGCAAACAAAAGTATTGGACTAAACTTAGGATAAGAACCACAACATATACATGAACCGAGCAAAATCTCTGAATCTTTGAAATTTCCCCTTTGATGTTTAATTCTATCTAAAATAGGGGATATAATATGCCTTGTGTCGAGGAAAATAGGGATTTTTGTCAGAGGAAACAAGAAATAATCCACAGACTTTTTCACTAATGAATCTGATGACTGGTCTAAAAAGTTAATGAAAAGTCTCTCAATTGAATTCCACAGGCTTTGGAGCAAACCCCAGATAAGCTGTTCAGCGAGAGCAAGTAAAATAAATTGGGAAAAGGTTCTTTGCTTTACAAAGTCATTTTAAGGGAGGTAATGGAACAGCTGTTGCATAGATAAAACACACATGTGCTTTCAGAGATGCAGTTGGGCAGAGCCTTGCTGCACAGCACGACTCATGGGCATCACCCAGCAGCTTCTCTGGCTGAACAGACCACTAGCCCAAGCGCTAACCTCGCAATGACTCCCCAGATCCCTCTGGCCCCTTAAAGGGAAAAACAGCTTCATTACTTCCTCACATAAACAGCCAGAACATAAACACAACATGGTCCATTAAAATGGTCAAATTAAGCAAGTGGAGAACCTTTCCTATGTTGTGCCAGCTTTGGTGGTTTCATTTTGGATTTTGTTTTCGTGTTTTGCTTTTTTTTTCTTCCTGGTTTTTGTTTTGCATGCTTTCATTTTCAGGGCATGTATGTGGATACTTAGACAGAACTATCCGTGTTTCCTATAACTTATTTAACCTGTGTTTTAAGGACATTTTTCTTTCTCCTGCCTGAATTTAGAAATTAATATCTGGAAATTAAAATTGGTGCATCAGAGAGCACATGTAAATTATCAGTGGTCTTGAAGCATTGTGGTGAGAGAGACCTTTCCTGTGTTATCTGCTTGAAAAATTTCTTCCTCTCCATTGATTTCACTGAGTAAAACACAGTGAAAAGTAGACTATAACCTTTAGCTTCTTTCTAGCACTTTAGAGTTTGTCACCCAAGTATATGCATGCATTTCAGGTTAAAACATAATACCACAGCACAATCCTCCTTAGAACTACTTTTTCTCTGAATCTTTGTCAATTTTCTCTTTTCTTGCTGATTGCATAAGAAATTCCCATTTATATGTTTATGTGTGTGTGTACAGATACAGATAAAAACTGTAAGAAAAGGGAGATGCTGTTGTTGATGAACACATATCTATGCTTAGCTAATTTTTTAAATTTAATCTTTCCTTTTTTTTTTCATATTCCTTTTTAACTCCTACTGAGTCTTTACTGTATTTTTTTTTGTTCACTTTGGACCATGTATTTACAAACAAAAGTCACTGAAGGATAGTTTATTCTTTTTAAATTATAAGTTCTTCTACTTTAAGCTTCAAAGCTTTATTTATACTTATCAGAATTATCTTCTCAACACCTTTTTTTAAATGAAAATGCATTCTCTTTGTCAATTCTCTTGTCCCACTCACTTATACTCCATTAAAAATACTTCTGCTTCTTTTTTTTTTATGTTTCTTTGTTCTTCATTTACTTTTTGATGTGTAAACTTTTTGGAAAGCTGCTTTCTAATTATTATAAAGGGAAGAGGATTTTTGTTTTAAAAATATTTTTTTAAGATTTTCCTTTATTGAAGAATTTAAATTAGAGAAAGAATAGAAATGCAAAATAAACACATTGATTGATGTGAGTTAATTATCATTTTAATTTAGTCATTATATTCCTTTTTTTCTATTTAAAGGGAGCAAAATCAAGGTGTGGAATACTTGTAAGAAAGGAAAGAAAATATTTCCGACAGTCATAATAATAGTAATAATAATTACAATAACAAAAACAATACCAACAAAAATAACAGTATAAAATGCATTAAAAATATTTAACAGCTATTTATTGAAAATTCTTAAAAGGTTAAACATTTAACCTGCAAATAAAATGCGTTGTCTAACACAATGCAGTTTTGCGATGAGGATTTATCTTTATATAACATCTAAATTAAGAGATAATTACAGAGTACATCCTATTAAAAATTTATATTTATTCTTATCCAAAGTCAATCAATAAATTAAGCTGAATATATATTATGGTCCCTTAACTGAAAAAGAATGAACTTTGCTGTTTGTGTTCATGCCATAAAAACATCTTTCTCTCAATGCATTTAAAAGTTCTGTATAGGACTAAAATAGTTCTTGCATTGAAACACGATGTGAGAAAAAGTTGGAAAATCAAAGTATGGCTGACGTTACCTTAAGTGTGATCCTTGCCTGTTTAGAACAGGACAGAGCTTTCTCTGAGGAACTCCTCTGAAACAAGGAGTGATCCTGTCGTCATCCACAATGAAGTGGCTGCAGCAGTGGGCAAGGGAGACAGCTGCAATTGGTATGGAATGCTGTGATGCCTTTGGGACACAGTGCACCACAACCTCCCTCTCTCTTAACTAGAAAGACAAAGATTTGACAGATAGAGAGCGTGTTGCATGAGCAGCTGGTTGGATAGTCATGTTCACAGGGAAGTGGTCAATGGCTCAATGTCCGTATGGACGTCTGTGAAAAGAGGTGGTCCTTTGGGCTGTGAGGAGAGTGTTTAATGTCTTCCTTAATGTCCTAGACAAAGGAATTGAGAGCACACTCAGTAAGTTTGGAGATGAACCAAGCTGAGCAGTGCTGTTGACACACCTGAAGTTCATGATGTGATCCAGGGGTACCTGGACAAGTAGGAGAAGTTGCCCATGGGGATGTCATGACGTTTAACAATACCAAACACAAGGTGCTGCATCAAAATCCAGACTGGGGGATGAGCAGACCTAGAGCAGCCCTGCCCAGAAGGGCTTGGGGGTGCTGTGGGTGAGAGGCTGCACATGACCCGGCCATGGCACTCACAGCCCAGAGAGCCAAACGTGTCCTGGGCTGCATCCAGAGCCCCGTGGGCAGCAGGGGAGGGAGGGGATTCTGCCCCTCTGCTCTGCTCTGCTGAGACCCACCTGGAGCACTGCACCCAGCCCTGGGCTCCCAGCACAGAGGGACAGGGACCTGCTTGGGGAGGTCCAGAGGAGGCCACTGAAATGATTGGAGCATATCTCCTATGAGGAAAGGCTGAGACAGTTGTCATTGTTCAATCTGGAGAAATGAAGGCTTTGGGGAAACCTTAAAATTGCCCTTGAGTACTGAAAGGAGGCTTATAAACAAGAGGGGAAAAGATTTTAGTATGGTCTATTGCATTAGGGCAAGGAGTAAAGATTTTTAAAAAAAGAGGGTAAATTCAGATGAGATATACAAAGATTTTTATGGTGAGGATGGTGAGACACTGGAACAGGTAACTGAGAAAGATGATGCATATACCTTATCCCTGGAAACATTCAAGGTTGCTCTGAATGTCCTGGTCTAGTTAAAACTGGCCTGGCTTATTGCAGGGAGGGCTGGACAGGATGACATTTAAAGATCCCTGCCACACAAAACTTTTCTATGATTCTATGCTTCTATAATATGCAGTCTGAGAAAACAGAGCCATTCATACAGGTGAAAAAGGTAAAAGCTTTTCGAAGGTGAAAAGTGACCTGTTGGCAAAGAGAAATATGACACACCTATGGACACAGTTCTCCTGCCTTGTATCAAGTTTTCTGTCTTCTTCCGTGTCATCTGGTGTTTGAGTAAAAATATTCATTTATTGAAATTTTAGAAGACTTGGTGAAGGACCTGAAGGAAGAGCATAGTTGCTGTAGGCACCTGTCTAAAATTGTATTTCTGTTCTAAAATTCTCTCTATTGCTAGAGGGAGCTTTATCATTAACCTGAGAAAAGGAAGATAATTAAGGGCCTCATGCAAGAGTCAAAATTTAGCTAAAATCAGACTGGACCTTTGCCAAATCACGTCAATAAATCACAATTAAGCAATTGTGCACTTTTAGGAGATTTGGTGCAAACACACTGTTAATTGAATCTGGTCTGTGGTCTCCATAGTAATTTTCTGGGGTATGAAATCTGTGTATAGTTGTAATCTGTTACATAGAGACCTGAGTGAGGTTATATATAGTGATTTCCCTTTACTTCATTTTTGCCTTTGCAAATAAGCTGCTCTTAATGTGGATTGCACAAGATCTTCCATCCCTATTGTGATTGATGGCTAGTAAACTGCTGGGGACAATTCCATTTGGTGGGTAGAAAACACTATCTCATTTATCTTTATATCATATCTGCTGCAAATTAAACTAAAAACATAGAGTTTGCACACTAAAATTGTCACACTGCAGAGCAATGTGCCTATAAAACAGCATGTTAACAAGCACAACATGATAAATGAAATGCAATAAACTTCTGTAATTTCAGATTCTCCCAGAGGCAGATGACGAGGCTATCACCTGTTGAGTTTTGCTTGGTGACAGCATAAGAGTATCTCCAAGGAAGTGCTGGCTGGGCTGGCTTTGCAGGAAGTGAGTGGCTACTTGTGCACACTTGGTTGACTTCACACATGCTGCATCTGAGGTAAGAGTCGTCATTCAAGCAAGCAAATGCAGAGGCAGAGGCAGAGGTACTCTACTTGCTGGATTACTGGTGTTCCTGAATTGGAAATGTCCCGTTTTCTTCAGTAGATGGCAGCAGCACTGATGCATTATAAAATCTGGATGCCAAAAGCATTTTGTAACTAAAGCTGTTTTTTCCTCCTTTTTTTTCCCCTTACATGCTATCAACATTAAAAATGATCGCCACACCTGAGCCTCTACCATTTGGATATTAAACCTTATCCCCAGCTTCAATAGTAAAGTGATTCACATGTGTGCAACTTTGCCTAAAAATTAAAAAATAAACCAAACCAAAACTAGAAGAATTGATCAGAAACTCAAGGCAAGTGAACCAAATATTCCCAACTATCTTCTGGATCAAGCTTATTTTATTTTTATGTGCTAGTAAACATTTATTAACATTAACTCTGAAGACATGCATGAAGATATATTTTTCCTCATAAAGTGTCCCATGGCATTACCCACTAGGTTTTTCGCCAACCTTATGACTCTCTTCAGGAAGATATCAGTAGAGCACAGGTTTGGAAATGGGAAAAAAGCAAAGAATGTATCAAGAATTTATTTGTCGTTCATAAAGTGTGTCTATTTCCTACCATGCAACTGGACACTATTTCAATTCAAATGTACATGTTTTGGCTGAGTATTTAAGGTATCAAAAATGTTAAAATAGTCCCTCTAGGGTTCCTGAGTTTTTATTTTTGAAGGAGGGGGAGACAAAAAAAGAGCTGTAAAGACACTCAGAAGGGAAGGTGCAAGAAACCAGGTTTCAAATTCCTGTACCTGGCTCAGTATGGCAAAAGGTATCTGTTTCCCTTTCTGTGTGTGCTCTAGCCCCAGGGCTATGAGACTACAGTTGTGTATTCAATCTGGCCCAGTAAATATTTAATTACTTTTACATAGAGGTTGAATGCAGGGACTGCATCATTCACCTTAGATGCAGGGGAAAAGCAAAGGGAGGATCCTCACTCAAAAATCTTGAAAATTAGAACCTTCAATATATAACTTCTGTATTCCCTAAAAATATCCTGAGGCACTCAGAGTTTTGTGAATGTAAAATTTCTGCCCTCTACTCTCATCACAAGAAATAGGATAGTAGATCTCTAACCCAAAAATTTCATGTTTCTCAGGGGAAAGCAAAGACAAAAATGAACAAGAAAAACATTTACCATTTTGATGGACAAATTACACGTTTTATTACTATTATTATTATTGTTATTATTATTGAAAATACTCTCTGCTACTCTTTACTTGTGTGGCAGACTTGTGGCTCTGTGAGATGGAGAATTTCCTGGGTGTGAAAAAATCTCTATTTTTGTATTATAACAAAGCTCAAATGTGTATGATGAGAGAAGGTAAACAGTTCAGAGGCTTAAATGCTGTGGGATACCTTGAACACTACTGAAATGTTCCTGAAATTTGTACTTGAGGTTTTTACCTCTGCATTTTTTTCACCAGTGCTTTGGTATTACAAGTGCTTTTGTCTTTCTTTGAAATACTTCACATGTCTGGTTTGTGCCTAAATTCATCTTCCACAGTTTACAGTAACAAAAACTTTTAACAAAATTTGTGTTAGCATTGAATCATCATAACTGCTGGCCTAATTATTAAACCATGGAGTTGCCTTTGTGACAGTTTATAAATAAATGTTCTCTTCAAGCAACTATAGGTAAGGACAGAAGAAAAAAAATCATCTTAACATCTCATATTGATTGTTGGGTCAATGCTGTTCCTGAAACTGTAAAATATGAATGAGCAGCGTTTGAACAGAGTAAGATACTAGATGCCTTTGATCAAATCTGGAATGCATTTCTGCACTGCTACTCACTAACAAGAACAAATAGAGAATAACCCTCAGATGATCAGCCCTGGATCCACAATGCCTTCTCCTGTGTAGCTCAAAAAAAAAAAAATATATATATATTTGCAAATGACAGGTTTCAGAAGATAGGGTTTGTTTGCGAGACATTCAAATAAAGTAAATAATAGAAAAGGAAAAGTTTTATTTAGATAATTTCAAAGGTACTGATTTACAATGAATGGCATTAAATTTATCAGGGAAATATGTAGACTGAACATCAGCCTACATATATTTAATTACAGAGCGGTCTGTTCAACTACTGAAAGATTATATAAGAAGAAACAGAAGAAATCACATTTTCAGAAAACTGCATGTGGTTGGATGTTGATGGATATAACAAGCTTATAGGGTATGGTCAATAGAGGAATTCCCTGAAGAAAATTGAATTTACGGTTTTAGATAATAATATTAAAAATAAATAAGCAACAAAGAAAACAAAATAGAAATTGTAGTTGTAACATCTCAGAGAAATTTGTACATCCTGGGGCTACCCTTGGCCTTTTAGGTTTTTAACTATGTATATTTCCTATTGTATATGTTTAACTCTTCTCATTCTGTGACACCTTAACGACAGAATGGAATACAACCCCCCAATCTCAATAAAAGTGGCATTACTGATGTGACCAAATAATGAAGATGCATAGAGGCATGAAGTTTGTAAATTATAGCTTCTGCTCTACATTTCCCAAATAATACCTTTTTTTAAATGGATTTCCTCAGAGGGACTTGAGAGTATTTTGGAGATTTGTGATAATTGTTTAGTGTGGGGTTTTGTTTGCTTGTTTGTTTGATTGATCAGTTAGTTGGTTGGGATTTTTTTAAATAGAAGTTTTAATCTGCATTTTATACAGCTCTTTTTTTTTTTTTCTGGTTTTATGGTTAACTTTCCTTTGTTCTTCTAGGTTCTTCAATCCACAACATCATTTTTCCCTGAGAAGCTGACAATGGCTCTTCTGTGTCCCAAATCTTCCACTAGGAGGAATGTGCTGTTGATGGGCACTGTTTCCTTGACTCTGATCTTCTTGGATCCATTTGGTTCAAACATATTTTTATACTTTTCTCTCACACAGTCTACTTTCTTTCCATTTGTGTCCAACTAAAATATAAAAGTTGTACAATAACCTTCTTCAGCCCATAATTACAAAGAATATAATTTTCTGCTCAGTGACTTTAGAGATTTCTTAGTCTTCTATTGCATATGTCATGCTCAAACCTAAACTAAAACAGCCTGGGTAATAGTCATTTGACCAAAACACAAACAGCATCAGGGTTAAAGCAACCTATGACCTCCTCAAATCAGCAGAAGACTGGATAAGACCTGAGAACCTGCCCTGCTAAACCCTTACATTGTCTGTGGCTTCTCCTGAACTAAGGAGGGGATGCAACATTTTCCTCACTAACTTCCCTTCAACACTACGTCCATATAGTTTAATATAAGCAGTTAGTGCATACACAAACAAATGGTGTATGAATTTCTCTGAGAAGTCAGAATTTATATATAACTCACACAATTAGCAAAGACAGCATTCCAGAAAGTGGAAAATTAAGAAAAGTAAAGAGTGTGACATCATTAGGGCGGACATATTGCTGCTAGGCTTCAAAATTACTTAGGTCCAGTAGTATTTTCTATCTGTTCCATACATTACTAAATCTTTTTTTGAGGAAGACCACACAAGCTCAGTCGTTTATATTTAGCCAACTTAATCTCCCTTTAGACATCTGAAAGGTGTGGGTAGGGATATCTTCTGTCATTTAAGAAATTAAGATCAATTAAATACCTTTAGAACTAGCATGAATCACTTCAGATAAACACATATTACTATTTGAAATTCCAGAATATAAGATAGAATTAATGTTAACTATATTTTTTCTCATCTGAATATAAAATTCACAGCAGGAGAATGGTAAAGGAGTAGTAGTTATTATTTTAAAGTCCTTTTCAAAAAGAAATTTGTGCCCAACCTGTACAATGTGTTAAATTAGGAGGTCAGGTAACAGTGTGTCTGTGAGTCAATTTGAGTCTGTTCCAGTTTTTCCTCAAAAGAGGAAATCTGTTTCTAACTCTGGCATCAAGGATAAGTTAAAGCAATATCTCACCTCCTGTGCTTACTTTGAAAGATCATTGATTTTAAAGAAAAAAAAGTTTAATTATTCTGGACAAGGAAAGGAGCCTAATCTGCCTATTATGTTGGAGAGAAATATAACCTGCAGTAGAGTTTTAAACCACAATTTTGCATTTCTATGCTCAAAGAAATTTTCATTCTCCTCCTGTCAAGGCAAGAAACCAAACTGATAGGAAAACAGGTTTTCTGACTAATTGTTAAAGATGTTTCTTTGATTTCTGCAGAACAGAATGAAGACAACACAAGACAAGTAATGCAACAATAGAGGAGAAGGAAAATGCAAAAACACGACTTTGGAGATAACACAGGATCACTCTCAGTAGGTGTTCACGCTACATTTTAGTTACCTTTAAACAGTTTTATGATTGGAAGAAAAGGGGAAATAAAGAGAAAACAACTAACAAACCCATATTCAGACCTAAATTACAGAATTACAGAACAATCCTCTCTTTTTTTTTTTCACATCTGAAAATAATGATGGTTTCTTTTGATTTGATTGCTATTCATCCAACAGAATGATAAAAATAGCATCCCAAGAAAGATCACATCTTCAGACTGAGCTAGACAACTGGGCTCCTTCTATAGCCAGCTGTGGAGGATTGGTGCCTCTGGAGTGCAATTAAAGTAATTTTATGATGGGTGTTTAAGAGGGAGATCTACAGAAAGCGATTTGTCTTAGCTATATTTCTCCATTAACTATGGACAGTCTAAGGGAATAGCTTAAATTGGACACTTAACTTCAAGACAGCTAAAAGTAGGGGTGAGCTCCAGCTCTTGTCACTATGCAATATAAGCCCTCATCACTCACAATGATTATGTTCATCTGCACACAAGGATTTCTGGGTGACTGTATTACCCTCTATTGTATAATCCTTCCCCCAAAACTTATGTATTTCAAGGACCTGGCCTGCAGGACTCACTGGAATTTTTCAATTCATTGCATTATTGCAGAATTCACAGATTTTACAAAATTGCAGATAAAGGATATTCTGGTCAAACCCCAGTTCCAGAAATAAAATTTTGCCTTACAAGTTACAGCTTTTTACCCAGTGTTCTTGGTATTCTTTTCTCTCTCTTTAGTCAATATCAATGTTAAAAAGCCTTTGCTCAGAGTATTCAAAAAGTTCAGTATTAGTGCAGAATTCAGGTTCCCTCTTCAGCAAAGATGGACATAAGAAAATACTTACAAAATAATGCATGTAACAGAGGGCTGTGATCTTCATAGCCTGCAAAATTCTAAACTATTTTTCTTGGCATGTCTAACCAAAATCTTAGCCAGCTGAGAACATGTACTGATAAAGTCAATGACAAAGCTTGAAATGGAAGCAACTGAAAACACAGAAACAATAATTGCCCAACTATCTTTGTTTAAGCTGCCATTTACTTATGAGCATTTGGATCTTATTATTTCTGCCAAATTAGTATTTTACTGAAGCCAGAAAAACAAGATAAAACAAATCTCTGTTCTTGAATTTGAGACAGCTGCGCTCTAGTGAAGGTAGCTCTGAGTTCCCAAGCAAGTAAGAATCAGTGTTCACATAGAAACTGCTTTCATTGTTAGGCTGTTAGGAGTCATGCATTCATTTCCTGATGGGAGAAGGAAATTAGCTTTGTATAATTACTTTGGGATGTAGATCTATGATTGTGCTGCAATGCTGAATTGGAAATTAATTTCTTGCCATGCAAATCAATTTGTTCATTGGAATGATCTCCAAATTTTTACTAGACTCAAAGCCACTTGAGACTTAGATTTCCTCAAGAAGTGCTTAAACAACCATTCTACTGAATGTGTGGAGGATGATACACTCATAAAATTGTGCAACAATTTATGTTGAAAGTGACCTCTGGAGGACATCTCTTGTGATATTTGATTGGAGGTGTTGGGGAGAATCCACTTCAAAGTTAGATCTTAGGTAGGTTTTTAATATAAATTCATATTTTTCCCCTAATTTTCCTACTGCTGTAGGAAAACTGCCCAAAATACTCACTAAGTTAAACTATCTCTACTGCTCTTCACTATCTCCCAAGCCAGTCCTCTCACCATAAAAGTGCCCTAGACCATTAGGCACAGCTTTGCTGTTGTAAATCCAGGCTGATCAGTTCACATTCTTATAACTTCTATACCTGGACAAGGCTCAAAGTAGATTTGCTTCATAGTCTTCCCAGTGTTACACTAAAAATATTCTTGTGGTCAAATTGGATAACTTTGACTAAGTGCTGATAAGAATTGATTGTTATTTTAGCTCAAGCCTTGTCTTATCAAAATACAGTGGTTGTTATTATTCCAAAGAGATTGACTGAGACACATCCATTCCATAATGCATTTAAGACTGACCCACACAAATTCTACAGTTTCTAGCCCATCCCTTAGTTTGCACTCAAATATTCTTGTAAAATCAACTGAATAATGTGAGTTTATGGGGTTGCCAATAAGGTTCTTAATAGAACAGTAAACCTTAATGACAACTTTGATTTCATTTTGTGTTTTCTTTTGGAAGATTTTGTGAGTTTTCTAAGTAGCTTCCTTTCTTTTTATTCACTGTTTACTAGAAAATTTAAATCACCTTAAATTGACTATTAGTTGAAATTGTTAATTAACTTTCCTCAGCACCAATTAACACAAAGAATTAGTGTTTGTTACTTAGTGATTTCAGAGGTTGTCAAACCTTCACCTTGTGAAGTATTAAAACAGCTAGGCTGAAACAATTTAGTTCAGTAACCACTTACCAAAAGACTTTTTAAAATAGTCAAATCATGCTGAGCTCGTGTCTAGTCAATGCAATCTGAAGTAGTCCTGACACCCTGGATGACCCGGTCAGCATGAAGCCTGTTACCTCCTATTAGTCACAGCAGAAATTTTATATATTAGGCTATATACACAGCTCAGAACATAACTGGGGTGGAAAGTTGTAGGTCTTGACATATTTAAAGATTGAACATGCCAATCTTCACATGTGCAGGAGCTAGGATTTAGCTAGGCCCTATTCCCATGTTAGGTTATGGAAGTACTGAATCATCTTTTCACATTTGCCTTATTTTCCTAACAAACATAGACTAGAGGAAAATAATTGAAACTAAGGGGTAGAGAGAGAAATATGTTCATCCTTGTTTTGTTGTCAGGGCCTTTAAATACCAATATCTAAGGCATTTTCTCTAATTGTATAGAATATCTACTAGAGACAAAAAATAAATTGAAGTGTCTTGAGTTCTAACTCAGTATCTTAATTACAAAATTGTTTATGTCTGAGTACCTCAAAACTGATGAAAAAAATCTAAAAAAAATCAAGACTTTTGAAGGTTTGACTATATTATGAACTGTTTTCCCTTATTCATTCATATTTGGAGGATTTTTATTGTTTCTAATTAATCCTATTTATGTAATTCAACCCATATCCTTTTTCTGTTCCCTTTTGTTGATGTTGTGGTTTTTGTTCCACTGACATAAACTTATTTCTCCTTCTACCAGTTAGATCCTTCATTCTAGGTTCTCTTATCTTGGCCTTTAGAAGATTCCCTGTTTTTAGTAATAAAAATTTGTTATGTGGTTAAAAAAGGTGTCTGAATCATCTCACATTATGCCATCAATGTGATGAATGCAAGCTACACTAACCAGCTTGCTGAAAACAAAAGCAAACCAAAGCCAATCTTGCTGAGTGCAGTGTGAAGAGTAGTTGAACAGAATATAATTCTAAAAGCAAAATATGGTGGTTTTTTTTTGCCATTTCACATAGCACAGTGCTAAATCTGGGGTGTTTTTAGGTAACACCTATAAATAGGTAAACTCATTTTTAAGTCATTATCTAAACTCATTTTTAAGTGCATTAAAGCTATCCTTTTAAGAGATAACCAGTTGTCCTAATTCTACTGCTAGCCTGAAACAGATAATTCTTTTTAAGAATTCTTTGGATAAAGGAACATAGTAAAAACTCTGTCTTACTCTTTCTTCATTTGTGTCATGCATATTCTTAGAAACATAACTGAAGTAAGTAGTTGAATGTCCAAACTTAAGATGCTTTTTGAATTTGATATAAACATTTTCTTTTCACAACATTGTGAAGAAAATATCATGATCATATAATTTATGGGTACTATGGCAGCTCATTAGGTCTGTCTAGAAAACAGTATTTTCATTTCATTAAAAAATTGTTTTAGAATAAGTTTTAGTTCTTATGCAGGATAAAAATTTGATTTATTTGATTTCTTAGTGTTTAGGCAATTAAAAAACCACATTGAGATCAATGACCTATTACTGTTTTTCCACCTCCCTCCTGCATATCCTGATATCTCAATTATTATCAGGTCGCTGGGATTCTCTTTGACCCGAATTTAACATTTGACTTGGGAAAATTTCAGTACTTTTGTCAAAATAATTCATTTCAGAACATAACCACAGTTTTGATAAATATTGAGAGATATATGCTAAATTTCTGAACGGCTATTTAGCTCAGTCTGCAGAACTCTATAATATGCAAAGCTGGATGAATCTTTGCAGGATGCATTTATCTCTACACTGAGGTTAGGATCTGTATCTGCGTATGTTTTTCTGATGAAAATACATCTTAGATAGCTAATTTGTGATATTCACAGCAGACTCTGAAGCCATGGTCAGAAAGGTGACACAGAGTTTATGGTCCTGGAAAGGTTTTTGCTCCTATTTAATGGTGCATGAAAACTCTGGTGTTTCCATGCACAAAGCAAGACAACGTGGTAGGTTTGCATTCAATATTAGAAAGATATTCTCCTCTGTGAGGGTCATGATGCCCTGGCACAGGTTATCCAAAGAAATTGTGGCTGTCACATCCTTGGAGGTGTCCAAGTCCAGGCTGGACAGAACTTGAAACAACCTGGTCTGGTTGAAGGTATCCCTGCCTATGGCAGGATGTTGAAAATAAATGTTCTTTAAGATGTCTTACAACGCAAGTGATTCTATGACTCTATGTCTCTATAAAGACAACCATGTATATCTTCACACTTAAAATCTGGCCAACAATTCTTAATTTCCTGTCAAGAAAAAAGTATCACAGAAGGAGTTAATTTAATTATTCCTGTAATCCCCTTGCTCCCTCCAAAAAAGCTCCAATATGTTAATAATCCCATGTACCAGAAATCACTCAAGAATTTCTGAGTAGGTTTAGTTTGGGTTCATTAAAAGAACCAAGTGTGATCAGTTTTCCAGGCTGATTACCACAACCATAATGCTTCTCAAGCTACAGAAAACTGCATTAGTTCTTCTTAAAAAAAAAAAAAAGCAAAAAAAAAGAAAAAGAAAAAAAAGAAAAAGAAAAAAACAAATTAAAGAAATCTTATATTCCTCTAATGAGACATGTTGTCTTCATTAGCATTCCTTTGAGGTATTATACAAAACAAACTGAACAAGCCCATTCTGCACAAAATAACTACTTTGGTCTGCAATCAAGTATCTTGCTTTAAGTCTTTGTATTGTTCACCACTTTCCCTATTAGTTTTAGCTGACTTCACACTGTGTGTATATTTAAATGGTAGTGTCAAATGCAGTGCTGTGGCATTTTATCTGCACATGACATTAGAAATAACTATATGCTAATATTAACCTAGGCATCAAAATTTATCACTCAGCTTAACCAGGGTGTTTTTCAAGCTAGCCTTCCTACAACCCACACAGCTGTCTTCCAAATACCTTGCCTCATAATAATATAGGTAAGTGTATAAGTTTTTCATTGTATCATTGGTTCCAGTCTTGAAAAATAATAATTACAAAGAGGAATTAAAAAAATGGAAAAAAAGTAGGCATGTCAAAATTTCTCATGTCTTCTTTAAAAATATGCAAAATTTCTATGCATAATACATAAGGATGACTATAGAAGGCTGGATATCCAGCTCTAGAAAGGAAGGAAATTTGAGAAAGGAATTAAAAATGGTCCATGGATTTACTATGAAATAAACCTAAAATCAGGACATCTTTTCCTGAAGCCTTACAATATGCAGATTGGCTTATTGCTTGAGTCATTAAAATATTAATTAATTGTTTCTTCTTAAAAGAGCAACAACAACCCAACTAATTATAACTCATTTAGTCCCCTGGAAAAATCTAGAAAGTTGTATCACGTAGAAGGATGGACATTTAGAGCATCTTGCAAAGCCAGTGTCTTCACAACACAGTTGTTAAGTAAATTTAGTAAAAGGTTTGTTCTTTTCAACAAAATTATTATAGCAGTTTTGTAGATAGTGAAATCAAAGCAGAGGTAAACAAAGTGAAATTAGGTGAAATATGCTAAGTCACAGGCAGAGCTCTCCCACAGTAACAAGCCCTTCAACTTCAAGGCATCTGACTCAGGTTTTATCCTTTCTTCATGTAACTTTAATCTCCAGATGTAAAATCATGCAACAAATGAAGGAACAACTGAAGCATAGAACCAAACAATGCATTTTTATTTAAAGTTTTTACCATCACTTTTGCAACCCCTTGAGGAGAGAAATACTTACAAATTGTAAAATTACTGTAAAGAGTGAAAAGAAACAATAGAAGTCAAACACCAGCGAATATCCATTTGGCACTTCAATACACCAAATATTACTACCTGAGCACAAAAGAACCTCAGGGACTCCATTATGTTTTCACTTTTGTCAGTAAATCTTGAGTAACTTCACTACAAATTTTTTAGTCAATAGTTATTCCTGATTTATACTTATGAAGCTAAGAGAAAATGGGACTTTAATTGATCAGCAAAACCTGTACCTGTGTAGATTTTTCTCCAGCAGTCATTTTACTCAAGTAATTTCAAGAAAAATAAATAATAAGATTCAAACACCACAGTAAGCCATTAAGGAAATTGTATATCAAATAAGCCACAAAAAGCCTGGAGAATTGCAAACAGAAGTGCTGCCTTACAGGTCTCATTCCTTATGTAGATTTAAATAATTCAGTTGTTGAATAAATATTCAATATTTTATTTATTCAAGCATTTTCAACTTTTGTTTCCCAGCAGTCATGCCAAGAGTCATAAGAAAGAAAGGATCTTTTTTGATCATTGACAACAGTGATGTGAAAACAAATTGCATAGCAAAGTTTCTTCATTGTATAGTAAAGGGATAGATAACAGTATGCTGCCTAAAACTATCCTCAGCAAGAGTGGAACTGGCAAAAAAAAATAGTTTCTTCCCTAGACTTAAATAATTCATTGGTTGAATCACTGAATACATCTCAGATTTTGTCATGCATTCACAGTTTCCCTGTGATACTTTTGCTGACAATAAAATTTAAAACCAAATCAAACAAAAACATACCTAGACTTCCCTTAAAGAGGCAAGAGTTTGATAAGAAATCCTTTCTTGTTTCAGAAAACTTACATCATATTGAAGATGATTGCTATGCTCATAGCAGTAACTTTTATGGTAGTTGATATAGTTTTTTATTATGTATTTTAACAATTTTTTATTCTTTTATCTGGAGTTGTTCGATCAAAAGGACCTACAGGGAATTCAGAAAAGCTTTTTTCACCTCCCATGTTCTCCTCCTGAAATCAAAGTGATGGGGTTATCTTGCTGTCAGAGTCTATTGTGTGACAAAAGTAGGCACAATACTGACAAGGGCTGAATTTACCCTTGTTCCCTTTAAAGCTTTGTTCACAGTTGTCTCTGTGGTTTGATTGAAGAAACACAGCAAATCAAGCTTGTTGCATTTCATTTTCTAAGGCAATAATTGCCTTGATAATTGCATGCACAGATTTGCCATCCCATTGCCATAGAATCTGAACACTTAGAGCCCTTTCTAAGATTCATTGATTATGCATAGGTAAATGAAGAGATGATATTCTGCAAATGCAGTCTGCTCTGGGGCAGAAATTAGATAATAAAGAAGAGCAACACAAAGAATCTTTTAACAGCCTTCTCTGTAGACATTGTGTTAGTTGCCAGGTTTGTTTAGAAAGGATGTACAGCCTGAGAGCATACTTGCATGTGGCAATTCCACAGTCACGAAATTTTTTCTGTTCACTTGTCTCACAGTTCTTTGGCCTGCCTTGTCCTGGCAGGACAGTTCAGCAAAATTCATCAAGAATACTTTTTGAACCAAGCTGCCAGCCTGATATGACACAATCACAGAGTGGGTCAGGTTGTAAGGGACCACAGAAGATCATCTGGCCCAACATTCGTGCTCAGACAGGGTCATCCCAGAGCATGACGTCCAGGGTTGTTTCCAGATGGTTCTGTAATATCTCCAGTGAGGATTGTTATCGAGTAAGCAATCAAAATAAACCTTTCCTCTGAGTTCCTTAATCCCCTGGAATATTGGAATGGCAAGATAGACTTGACTTCCCTGGAAATGGGAAGAGCCTGTTGGGAGGTGAAGAAATAGCAGTGACCGTTTCCTGGAAACATCAAAGTTTTAGCTGAGTTCATGTCACATTACCTGACTCTGTGTTGTAAGGGAAATGTTCTTTCTTTATCCTCTCATAATTAAGAATAAAATAAATGCTTTATACCTTATTGTTGGGCAGAAATATTTTCATCCAAGAGATACGTGGGCATTAATTGGAAAAAGGTGAGGCAAGGCAAGTATTATTCATCCCTGTATACCACCAGGATATTGCTGTAAGCATAAGCATAAAAGCCTTGGCATCTAGAGTTGGCATAGGGTTGTACAGCACAGACCTATCTAAAAATATCAGTGTGCTAAAGTCGTTTGTCCTGCCACCTTTCAGTTGTTATACGATCAGACCAGAACTAGGAATGGTTCTGTTTGTTTATTACTGTTGTCTGAACTGTCACAGATCCATCATTTGGCTGAGCATGGGCTGTGTCTCTACAAACTCTTAAAACAGTATTAAAATTAATTTCTTCAAATATTAGATCTCCAAAACTTTTATTCTCATTTCAGTATTAATTAATGAATTACACTGCCAAGATTTAGAATTTCAATTGTAAAATAATAATAAAAAAAAGGACACAAAAGAGAAACTTGTGAATAAAAGAGGAAAATATTAATAATAAAAAATTAAACCAAAGTGACATTTCTTTTTTATAATGGCTTAATATTATTCTGTTTCATTAAATACAAAATTTGTTGGTTTTCCTCAGAAGCTTTCTGAAGGATAGATTTTCATATGAGACACTATTATTAACATTCATTTGGATCAAAATATAAGCTTTGACAGTGTCTGAAAACATTTGATTTTCTTCATCATTTTACACTGTAATTCATAATCACAGCAAACACTGGATCATATATTCCTGGCTAACTCATATAAAAGTCTACTGATAAAAATAATATTTCTTAAAGTAAAACATTAACAGTTGGAAAAAATATCCAAACAATCTGGTACCAGAGAAGAGCTGTGGGAATCACAGGTAGCCTACAAAGACTTCAGGGTTCACTGAGACATTGTCTGGAAAAACTAAGTAATGAGAACTTTTGCAAAAGGAAAATTTGGTGACAAAAAAAACCAAACCAAAACAAAACAAAAAGAGATACAGAAACAGAAGCATAAATGAAGTTTCTTTATTTTTTTTCTTTCAGAAATATGTCCTGAAATAACTTTAGAGATAAAAAATAGCAGAGCTTGCACACATGCATGCATAGAAGGATATTCAAGGAGGCTTTCTCTGCCTATTGAAGATTTATTTTTTACTCTAAATGTTTGAAGTTTCCATTCAGGAATGCTCTGTCTCTGCTTTCTTTTCTTTTCTTTTTTTTTTTTCTTTTTTTTTAATATATTTTTTCCCTCTCTCAAGAGCTTGCAAAAGAAAAATGAAAAAAGAAGCTCTGCTGTGCTCATACATTTTTTTTCCTATTTCTTGAGTTAACTCCGGGTGGGAGGTGGAGTTTGCTCTTCTTTCATTAGTTGCTTTGAGATTCACATCTTTTGTTCTTCAAACTCTCTTATTTGAAATTCTTTTCTTTATGTCAGCAGGGAGCAAGGGTTGATGAGCCCCAGCTTCAGCTACAGCCTTGGGGCAAAGAGTCTTCTTTTGGAATAATTGTGTTACATATTTGTTGTATTTTATTTTTCCCTGAAATGTATCTTGGATATGTTGATTTGTAAAAGGCTCTTCTGAGGCTTGCACTCATCCTCTTTTCGATATTGTTTTTTGACTTTTTATTTTTCTCTCACTGTGTTCTAAGTTTCCTAATGTTTATACTTTGTTCTAAAATGCCCATCATGTTGGGTTTTTTTTTAGTACTATGTCTTTGATAGATATATATTTCCATTCTGTGTTTTACTTTTCTTAAACTGATTTAAGATCAGAGTAAACATTTGCCACCTGTCTTCCTAAATATTTAGTGAGAAAAAGTATAGAATATCATGGTGTATTCAGTTTTACTGGGACATTACATGCCACATTTCATTGTTTAAACCAGCACTTAGAAAGATGAATACCATGCAGGTCTGGGAATTTTGTTTAGAGACAAGAGGTAAAATTTTCTGCAATGTTTTTGATTTATTCCTACTTTTCATGTTTCCTTCTAACCAAGTGCTTAAAGCACTTAAGAATCATCCTTCCTGAGACTGAATGAGTCCTGTTACTGAAGGACAGTCCTATCCCCTAAATATACGTAAATCTGTGACTCCTGTTGAGGTATTCCTGTCTACACACTGGCTCATCAATATTCATAGGGAGAGACCATGAAAAAGAAAACATAATTTGGAAGCCTAATGCCTCTGATACTCCACTGAGAGTAAGGTGGTCTGTGTTCTAATCCTTGTTTTCCTTATTTATCTCCTAAATTACCAGTCAAAAGGGAAATCTGTGGTTTTCTCATTTCATGCTGGTACTGCCTTTTCACTGTAGTATAACATTTCAGACTTCACAGGCAGCATATTCATTCCACACAATTCCATGAAGTTCTTTGTGCCTGAGAGCCTGAACTAAACAGTGTCTGACATTCCTTTCTTGTGAAAATCAGGGCCCTTCTCTTGATTGGGAAAATTATCCCTTTCAAAAATGCTGCATTGAATCCCAGTTAATCACACTGTTTGCTTTACTTACTTGAATTTGCTTCATTTTGCTTTGGTCAGTAGAATTGTTTGGAAGTTGACATTAGCCATTCTGAGAAGCATGTGTGACATTTTGCTATAAAAGGCTGTTTTTTACTACACATATCGATTCTTAAATGTTCCCCAACAAGTTTTAAAGATGCTGAAAACACCCATAGTCACCGTTTGATTAATTTGTACATGTTTCTCTTTTCATTTTAATGTATGTTCCCTGTCCCTTGGGAAATGTCTGTGGCATATTCCTCATGGCCTCTTAGTCTTTAACGCAGACCTTCGGAATAAATACTTTCAAAGCTTTTTACCCTAATGTAAATGCTTTTTTACCCTTATGTAAATCTTGCTCCCTTTCTCTTGTGGCCTGGGGGGTAGGGGGACACAAGCTCTATATACTTTTATGTGTCCAATTCATTCCATTACTAAGAGACAGCAATATCTTCATAACACCAGCTGTAATCATAATCTTCCCAGCTGTAGCAGAAGTGAGTCTCCAGATTTTTTTAGTGATGCAATTCAGGGTTCAAGACAATTAAATTGCTGCTGATGGCTTTATATTTTATTTCTTTTTATTAACATTATTTTACTTCTCTGTTTCATGTTTCTGCTTCTGTGTAAAATTTTGTCCCCATCATTCCAAAAAAGAAACTTATGTGCACTACAAAAATCTTGTACTTAGAAGAAAGTGTTGAAAGTGTTTCAGTGTACAGTATGCCACCAAATATGTTCATAACACTTTTCAAAATCTGAGGAAATTCAGTAGCACAGACAAAATAGACATGACCATTCCACATGAGAAAATGCTGAGACAGTCCAACTGAAATATTTTACAGAAATATGTTGTTCCAAAGACCTTTAGGCAGGGAGAAGATATTACTTGCATTCAGTTTCTTTTCATAATCTTAAATTGTCTAATTTTGAAAAAGAAAAAAATATTCTACTTTAAGTCACCCTTTGAATTTCTTCTCTATTATATTAATAGTGTTTATTATGATATTTATACCATAATACATTAATAATTATATGTACTTAGTCTAAAATTTTGTACCTATTTTTGGTTATACTTTTATGATGCTTCTAAATGCAGTTCATTTCTCAATGTGAAATCCAACATTTTGATCCTTTTGTCTTAAAATGAAATGATAGTGTTGACAGAACACATTTCAAATATCAACTTATCTTTCTTCTTTGTCTTGATTTGAAATCTGAATCTATGTTAAAACACCACAAGTTCCTGTAAAATAGACATTATTTTCTGAACACTGCAAAGGTAGAATAGTTCACAAGAATTTTAATGGACACATTCTTGCTGGAAATTTTTAGAACAAAATCTGATATATTTATTGAAAATATACTTCATTTCAGCTCCAAGGAGAAATTTATGGCTTGTGTAACATTAAAGAAAAAATTCTCTGGAGGAAAAAAAATAAAAAAAGCCGGAAAGCCACAGAGAGATTGTTGGAGGTGTTATGTGGGGTGTAGTTTTATTTCTGAGGTTGTTTTTTTTTGGTTTTAGTTTTGGTTTGGGTTTTTTTTTTTTGGGTGGGGGGGTGTTTTGGTTTTTGTTTTTAATACAGTGGACTGTGTTCATAGGAATGTCAATACAAACCACCTGATCCTTTCTCTGCTTTCTGACTTAGGTTGCAAATGCCAGTGAAAGATTTTGACACACTCTGAAAGTATGAAGTTATTTTTCCCTTGCTATATATTCACTTTCCAGTCATAAGTGAGGTTGGGACTTCCTGAACCACAGATTGTGCACACTGTGCTGTTAACATCTTGGGTCAGATCCTCCTTGTTCATACGGGCAGGAATTTTTAAAAGGCATCTTGCAATCTGTTTCAGCTAACAATTTGTCTTGTAGGTACAGTCATGCTTGGTCCTTATGAGGCTCTCATAATTAATTTATGAACATCTACTTTATTCTATGTTAAATAGATTCTTCCTCATTACTTAGGTGTAGTTGGCAACTTCTAATCATGCATTAAGATAATCTGGTGTAAATATAGCCATCTGGAAGCTAAGCATCCAGTTTCAAAGAGTCATCTAGGTTCTTTCTTGAAGAGACATTAAGCTGTTCCCAAGGACAATTTAGTCTGCTGCAAAATAAATGATTGGTTGTTGGAATGAATTTCTCTGCAGATACGGCTCCTTTGGGTTTAATAGGGATTCCAGATGAAATAACTTAGATGCCCTGTTTTCATATGGCTGTCTCTGAGATGGATCTCACCTGTGTTAATGAGGACAACTTCTGTTGTGCAACACTTTTCTGTCCTCACTTCACTAATGTGACCTTGGTGACCCAAGTCCACAGGCACCCTGCCTTCCTGCTAAGGTGCTAGTAAATAGAGACTACAGCTATGCTAATAGATGAAACCAGAAGTGAACCACTTTCTGGTCCAACCCAGCTTGGACTTAAAGATATTAATTTATCTCTCAAAACCAATCAGCTACCTCTACACTACCTACTAGTCCAAAATCATATTAACCACAGACTGTGTCAGTAGGAACTCTAACAGAGCAGTAAATGGACTAGGCTCAATCTCACTTGATTATTTAATAGCACGGGTGATTGCAGGATGGATTTTTTTCCTTGTGCCATGGCCTGATTAATCATAGAATCACAGACTCATTTAGGTTGGAATAGACCTCTAAGATCATTGAGTCTAACCTTTGTGTGAAATCACCATGCCAATTAGACCATAGCAGTAATTGCAACATCCAGTAATTTCTTGAACACCTCCAGGGATCTTCACTCCACCACCTTCTGAGGCAGCCCATTCCAATGCTTGACAATATTTTGGTCACTTAATTCTTCCTGATGTCTAACATGAACCTACCCTAGCATACCCTGGAGTTATGTCTTCTCATCCTCTCACTTTTTGCCTAGAGAATAGCCTGATGTCCTCACAGGGATTTCTAGAGAGTAAATCCCCCCAGCTTCTTATTCCACTGCTAATATGATTTATTCTACAGACCTTTCCCCACTCTGTTGTCTGGGCACTCTCCAGCAGCCAAATACTTTACTGTTGAGAAGGAGTGGAGAAGTGAACACAGCCTCACCAGTGTCCCCAGCACAGGGGAATGGCCACTGCCCTGCTCCTGCTGGCCACTGCCCAGCCCCTGCTGGCCACTGCCCAGCCCCTGATGGCCACTGCCCGGCTCCTGCTGGCCACACTATTGCTGACACAAGCACGGTGCCATTGCTTTTCCTGGCCACCTGGGCACACTCCAGCTCGTGACCAGCCATTGAACACCAGCACCCCCAGGTCCTTTCCCATCCAGCAGCTTTCCAGCCACACTGTCCCAGCCTGGAGCTGCAGGGGGCTGCTGTGACCCAAGGACAGGACCCAGCACTTGGCCTGGTTGAACCTCACACAACTGGCCCTGGCCCGTGGATCCGGCCTGTGCAGATCCCTCTGCAGAGCCTTCCTGCCCTCCAGCAGATCAGCACCCCACCCAGTCTCACATGTGTGCAATAGTTCTGGTCACTCTGACATGGGTTTGTTGGGTTCTTTTGTGCAAAATTATGCAATATTTTAAAAATCATTTAGTGTACTAGAGAAAACTCTGATTCTTCTGTCTATTGTGATCCTCACAAGAAAGTCAGCAACAGTAGGGAAATTTCATCTTGTGACCACTTCTCACCATTCTATTTCCAATCACTTCACATTACCCTTGTGCTCCTTCTGGACATTTACCTCACTTGCCCCTTGTCATTTGCCTTAAACTCCATAGCTATTTTGCAAGATTTAAAGAACAGAAACCTTTAATATATATAACATTTAATTTAATTTTTGGTATGTTCTCTAATCTGAACTAAATGTTGAAATGTTATTCAAAATGTTATACAACACTTCATTGGAATAAGATTTTACAATGAGGCTAATAAATAAATAATTAAACTGACAAATAAATAAATAAAAAAAATGAAACAAAACCAGAAATTTACACACAGGGTGGTAAGACAAAGATACAATTTAGTTGGTTTGGGGTTTGATTTTTTGTTTTTTTTTTCCTCCCCTTCTATTTAGGCCATTTACCTGAACTATCACATATAAACAAATTTTTTATTTATAATTAGCTTTCAGGACCTACCTGGAATTACAAGATTTAAATTAATTTGTTTGTAGGACAGAAGACTGAATCTAGTAAGACGGCGATGTGATTTTACTTGTTAAAATAGGTTCAAGATATCACTGAAGATGTGTGGCAATCCTTTGCTCTGACAATAGAGTCATGTCTCAGTAAAAGATTTAATTTTTCTTCTACAGATTCTGTGATCCTATCCCTACATTCTTCCTCAAGGCAATTTTTTTTTCACTCATGGCTAGTTGCTTTGTACCCTTTTTTACTTTTCCTTATAATTCATCATTTATAAAACAATAGACTACTCTTCCAAGAATATCTAAAAGAAAAAGGACTCATGGGTCAGAAGCACACTCTTGACTTTCTACAATAGAGTTCGTTAGGAAACCTGAGTAATTTGATTAGATGGCCCAGAAGAGGGAATATTCAAGCTTTAAATAAATACACAATAAAAATAGCACACTGTTACTATAGGGTTACTGGACTGTAGCAGTAAATGAACTGAATAAAATTTTATAGCTTCTTAACATGCGGAGGTTTTTCAGCGTCGTCCATCTTGTAGCCTAACAACATTTCCCAGCCTGCTATCAGCGAAACTAATAGTGCGAATGGAAATTTTATGAAAAATGGGAAATCAACGTTGGTTTAATATTATGTCAGTAGAATGAATAAAGACCATATTTTGGCATTAATAGCTAATGGTGGAAAGTGTGGAGGGTGGGAGAAAGAAAGAATGGCTATATTTTCAGCTTTTGAATTGATGTTTTTTAAAGAGTTGGAGGTAATTATGATACTTAAATGTGATTATCATTAAGCTGATAAATTATTTAGTAAGAAGGTGAACAACGTGAAGAGATAATTGATGCAATTCAAGCATCTTAGTTGTATTCCATGAGTCTCCTTGTGACTCACAGACGGCTGTATTAATCACATGGATACCACAGATATGTTCTGTTATTATCTTTCACTGCAAGGTCAAGGTTTTGTACTGACATATCATATGGGAAGACTAGGTGGGGGAGAAGAAACCTCAAAATTATTAATCATATCACAAAGCAACGATAACAATGGTTCTTTGCTGACTTAAAATGGATTCCTTAATGCCCCCCAAGCCAAGATGTCATAATGACCTCGCTATCAGACCCCCTTAGACAGCACAGTTAACATGTAAATTGGATTCACAGGCAGCAGCAGGTACAGCAGCAACACAGCAGCACTCACTTGAGTTCTGCTTCTGAGCAGACACAAGCACAACAGCACAAGTGTGGGAATGTGCTTTCAAAACAGAGCGCTGGATGCACTTTGCTTATGTGTCAGGAAAAAGAAAAAAAGGAAAAAAAAAGAAAAATAAGGAAAAACCAACCTATTGAGTAATAAAGAGCAAATATGATGGCAGGTTTTTATAGTTTGTTGGTTTTTGGTTTTTTTTTTTTTTTTTTTTTTTTTTTTTTAAAAGAAAACTAGGGCTCAATTCCCTTTTCAGGTAATTATAATCTCCTCAATGAGCAGCACAAGCACACCCTTTGATAATATATCAACATCCTACTAGTGAGCAACATATCCATAGCTGTTAAAACACTATATCTGCCAGAAATAACCCCAAATCTCATTTAAATCAGCTGCCTAAATACTCTCATGAGCTTTCTTGTAATAAGTTTTTCCTAAATTTTTTTGTTCCTTGAATTAATTCTTAAATAAAATAATTTGCCAAATAGTTGGAATAGATCAGATATTTCTTTTAGAAAAGAAATAGTACTAGACTAATAAAATGACCAATGTCTTATGATCCCATGGGTTGAGTCTTAAGTAGATTTTATATATTTATATATATATGATATTGACTTTAAATTTTGATAAAAAGGGATAATGCCAATTTACATCATGGCAGAGTAAAAAGATTGGTATTTTCTCAACTTTATTATACTACTTAAAAGGAACTCAAAGGGCTTTTATCAGATGTTTATTAGTTAACCAAACAATCTAAGTATTCATATCAATTTCCTTTGTACAGAAAAGAGAGTGAAAGAGAAATAGAGACAGAGGAAGAGAATAAGAAGGAGGAAGATCTTGGAAGAGAAAGAGGCGGAGACATGGAGAAAGAGAAATGCAGAAAGCATAAAACAGATAATTCCAGAGCCTGACTATTTTATTTCATGTATCAGTCATTAATTTGTATGTTCCAGGTGTTTCTCTCACCAGTGCCTGTGAAAGAAATATTCATACCTACCTATTAGTAATGAGATTGTGAAATCAATGTAGATAAATCCTATATTTAATCACTTACTGTTGAACTCATCCTTCATCAAATGGTCTCAGCCATGACTAGTTACGAAAATTTTACCTTGTTCAGAAAATAACTCAATAGTTAATACGTATTTTTGAAGAAACACCACTTTTACTGAAATAGATTAAATAGATTTTTTAAAATAAAATTTCCTCAAGATCAATTGGATCTTCAAATATTTTCTGTAGTTAAGCAAACTGTATTTTATATTCTTGTTCACTGCAATATTTTGAAATCTGAATGAAAAAGCTTGGGAGTTTTTTCCCCATTATTTTGCTAAATCTCTTAAACTTGAAAAATGCAGAGAAACATTGTGAAATTATTTTAATATTAATTCTTTATATTACTCCTTTTTCTCCATTTCCCCCAGAAACTCAGTTCACATTTTTCCCTTTTATTTCTCTTTTTTTCTCTTTTTTTTTTTTTTTTTACTTTTTTGACTTTAAGACTTTTTATACTTTAGATATTGGCAGTATAATATAAACAAAAACAGTGCACAATTTAGGGTAAATTGAAAAGATTTTATATTATTCTCACGACTTTCTTGCAGCATAACAGACACATAGACCTTGTTTTGGCCCGGGGAAAAAGAATGACTTAGTTTTGAAGAAAACAAAAGCAATACTGTTTTCCATATCACCAAACCTTATGCATAAAAGGTTAAAATATCATATGCAGTGTATGTCAGGGAGTTGCTAGAAAAGATAGCAGCACAGTAAAATAATTTATTCAGTTGAATTTCAATATTTGTGATGATTTTCTCATGCCATTCTTATGCAGCCACATTCAAATGTTTTTATTTATCATTAAAAAATGATGCCTGCTTGAACTTAATTATTTAGCTGCAGATATTTATAAACCACACAGTGTGTCTTGTTATTTGTCTATATGTGCCTGGTCTGTTTCTTTGTCTATATGAGCAGAACTAAAACATAGTATAGAAATCCTTGATCATACTTTAGTCAGGGACTTCATGATCCCCTTTGGAGAGATTTATGAAAATCTATGAATCTTGTTCTTGACTCTTTTTAGGATTTGTGACCTAGAATATTTAACTTAACATAAATCAGATCTTCTGCCTTTCTCCAGCATTTCCCATTTTGATTGTGGTCTGTCAATAGCATTTTAGTTTTGTGAGGCTGGCTGAATGAAACATACATCTCATAAATGGAAAGCATTTCTGGCACAGTAGCAAAGAGAATAGGAGAAAAAACCAATATATAGTAAGGGGTTAAATTTGCAAAGGGAAAAACAGTTTTTGTGTCATGCCAGCAGCTGTGAACAAAATTAATTTGCCTCTCAAATATAGCCCCTAGGGAAGATCCCAGGAGTGTTATGTGAAATAGAAGGTTGTAAATGTCCTAGAGACCTTATGCAATTTTAGGGTTTGTTTGAAATCAGAAATGAAAACTAAATAGTGCTAAAAAGAGATTGAAACAATAAAATAAAAATGTTTGAACTCCCATTGTAGATTGTGTTTAGGAAGCAAAAGTCAGACATTACCGACTATTCATCCTCCTGCTTCAGTTTTGATCTCAGCTCTCCTCTGACTTTTCCTCCATTCTCCAACCTCCTGTTAAACTCAATTTGGGTTTTTTGCCTTTTTTTCCCTTACCTTTTCTACTTCAGATGCTATCTCTTCATTTCTCTTTCTTCACTCTGCTTAATTCACCAAAGCAGTTGTGCCTGCTTGATCTGATTGACTTTAACAGGCTTTCTCAGGAGCTGTAAGTAAAGTCTGTGGTCTCTGTCCCCTTATTCCTCTCTCAGCGATGTACTTTCTTATTAACTTTTAAACACTCCAAATCTCCAGGGCAGTGAACTCCCCTAACTCTTTCTGACATAGATGGGAGCGGAAGACAACTGACATTTCATAGGAGCTGCTCAGCATTTCACCATATTGATACATAAATGCCTGATGGGTCAGATCCAAAGTCTCCTGAAGTCAATGGAAAAATCTCTCATTGACTCAAGCAGGCTTTGGATCAAATCCTATTTGTTTATCTGCCCTTCTGTGTTAACCTTCTATGTTTCTCATCTTTCCCTATCAATAACCCTTGCTGGAGGCAATCTTGGCAGGACTAAAAACATGGTGAAAATTAATAAGGTAACCGCATTATTCAACACAAAAAAAAAGAAAAAGAAAAAGAAAAAGAAAAAAGTTTGCTTGAGTTTACTTCAAATGAGCAAAAGTCTGAGACCAGAATAGCATTTAGATTATTAGATATGGTGCACTAGATTTTTTGTTTCTTTGGCTTCTTACTGAGAAATTATTTTGTGAAATTTCATATAACTGCAGTGATTCAAAATAATCCAACGGAGAATGGGAAAATGTTCAGGGAGAAGAAGGAAGCAGGAAATGGTGGAAAAAACCCAAGAAACACTCCTTGTTTGATTACATTATTTTAATTTTAGGTTCTTTCTTTCCTTTTATAAAACACATAACTCAGTGTGCAGATTCTCTGCAGTTTATAAAGAAAACATGAGATATGCTGATGCATAAAATATTGGGCCCAGCATTAGAGTATGTGCAAAATTCCATACAAAATTCAGATGTGCAGTGAAATAGGAATTCCTTATTTCTTGTCTAGATTAAAATGGGTGCATAATTTATCTGGTGCAAAATATATGCAATGCTCTTTCTTAATAATTTATAATAAAAAAGATGTTTTGGCATTTGGTGTCAAGGACAACTCTTTCAGAAGGTTGGCAGGAAAACCCATGTTATACCCAGCATTTCCTTTAAGTAAAAGACATATTTTTTATTGTCCTCCTTCCTCATTTTATTTCAACAGATACAACATAAACATTATCAACATTATAAAAACTAAATGGCTAAAATAATCTTATCTAATAATTCATAGATTTCAAGATAGCTCCTTGGCATGGCATGGAAATGCATAAGTCTTAATATTTGAGCTGTGTTATATATAGATCAATAATGGAAACAGAATCTAGAAATCTAAGAAGGTTTTTCATTATTTAAATATTTATTTAAATACATAAACAAACAAATAGACAATGGGGAGAACAGCAGTCCACCCAAAGGTCACACAGAGGCTTAGATAACACAGTGGTAAGCAAATATTTATTAACATTGTAAGGGATGATAAAATTACTCTTTTATTCAGCTTGAACATAGGGAAGGCTGAGTGGGTTGAGCTCAGTCCCTAACTCAGGGAGTTCGTGTCTAAGCCCTAAAACTCTTTACCTATTAAGGCATCCTGCACATTCCTCATGATCCCATCAGTTGCTCCAGGGTCCATAAATAGTGGGTGAAGGGTGGACGGGATACATTGGAATGGGATCCAATGTTTAGGAAATCTTCAGGCAGAGAAAGAAAAAGAAATTATTTTTCTCTAGGGCGACCGGGGGAACATAGATGGAGCTGAAGTGTTTTGAAAAATCAAACTGGTTAGAAGTACAGCAGAAATAGCTGTCGGGATTGGACACAGGCAGTCTGATGAAAGGACAAAGCAGGTTACAGAATCATCCCTGTAATGTGTCAGGGAATCTAAGCCTCTAGAAGTTACTGCTGATGGGCACCTAGAGTGTTCTTGGCCTTCTGTGGAAAATATATCCTTATTAATTGGTGAATTTTTTGATGGGTTGATCTTGGTTGACCCATCAAGCCTCTCTAACACTTCCACTTACCAGATGGACAAGGCAGAGAAAATGAGAGGGAGACCAATTTGTATGTTGAGATAAAGCAGCCTACTAAAGCAAAAGCGAATTTTGTGCAAGAAAAACCAAAGAGAAAAAAAATAGGAAAATAGGTTTTTTCTCTTTGTGTCAGCAAACAATGTCCAGATGCTTCCCTGGAGGCAGACCTGCAGTATTTTACTTCATGAAGATATATTTCACAAAATTTCTGTTTAGGGTAGGTAAACTGAAATCACCACACAAATAAAACATGATAGAGACACCGAAACCCAACCTGTTTTATTCCTGTGTGCAAGTATGTATTTTTGTACAGAAAACTTAGGTGTAATGTGAACAGATTGACACAGGGCATCATGCAACTGTGGCTTATATGTCCTCTAAAGGTCTTTTGGTTTTGGTGAAATCTTGCAGAAAGCAAAATCCAGTCCTGTGTAACAGAACTTCTGATAAGTTGGTGACAAAAGCAAGGACTTCATGGACTTTTCAGATGCTTCCCAGATCTTGGAGGAGTTCATGGATAGTAGAACTTTTCATGTTACAAAACCTTTTTCTCTGTATTCATAGTATTTGGTGAAAGGGGGTGGACAGGACACAGAAAAGTGTGACTAAAACCTCATTTCTTATTTTTTACCTGATACAACACTTTTCAGAGGAAGTAAATTTCACTGTGTATGTTGAAACTATTTTAAATTATATATATAGACCTCAAACTTCTATCTACTCAGCTGTTTACCAAACAAATAAAAAGACATTTCCTTGCTGAAGATTTCAGGGTTTCCACGCCTGAAAGTGATCTCTGCTTATATCCCTTTTTAAATCTGTATGACTTTAGTGCATAACAAACAAATGTATATGTGACAGGGTTTAAAAGATATATTTTAAAATATATTTTTACTTTTACATTTTTATGCTATATGAGATTGTTATAAGTCAATATTGTCCACCAAAGATGACCAGGAAAAGGGAAGAAGGAAGGAAGGAAGGAAGGAAGGAAGGAAGGAAGGAAGGAAGGAAGGAAGGAAGGAAGGAAGGAAGGAAGGAAGGAAGGAAAATGAATACTGAATAAATATTGAAACTATGTGATTGAGATAAAAATATATGGTGAAATTTAATAATAAATTATATAGACACAGAAATTTGATTGCAAAGAATAAAGCCTTACACTTGTATTTCTTAAACAGAGGTGGCCATTTATCACCACTTGCCTAACAACCTTACTTATGGACCATGCTCAGAGAGTTTTCACAAAAGTTTTTTCAAACTTCACGACAGTACATTTCCAGACCAATACATTTCATAAGTGACAGGAGATCTTTTTCTTACAACAAAAATAATATCTCATGAGAATATTTTTCCAAAAATTGTTCACCTTTTTGATATAAGGCTTAAAATTTCAGATGAAAAGTTATCTCTCTCTCTCTGGCCTGGAAGATTTGCTTCACTGTCTCAAGTAATTGGTTGTTCTGCACAATATTCTGATTTGCGGTGTCTTATATTCACAGTAGAATAATTTCTCAACCTTGAAGTCCATCAGAATCAGAAACTGTTGTACTGAAGATCACTATTCACAGCACCCTTTCTAAACCATCACCCAGTATGCCTTCTGCTCTGAATCATCAGAACAGTTAAAACTAAAATTGCCTTCCCTCTCCTACTCTTCAAATCAGAGTAAGAAGTTTGGTGATCAGTGATTATGGGCAGTTTCCTGCTGTAGAGACATTATCAACATCCCTGCATACTGAAAATGATAGCTTGGAGCCTTGTGCATAATTTTGCTCAGCTGGTGCTTAAGGTTTTGGTGCATAAATAGTGAGTTTGCTTCTATGCTAATGTATAGGAAAATACTTATTAACAGTTCAAGCAGATATACATACTGTGTCCTGAAGCTCTGCAGGTCTTTTCCAATCTTCACAATTCTGTGTTGATTTTTTGTTGGTTTTTTTTTTGTTTTTTTTTCCTGTTCCTCATCAGTTTCCTTTTGAATATTTCACTGACATATGGTGTGATATCCTCATGTGAAGAGGTGCTGCTTTCTGAGTATAAGGTGGATCTCTGCATCATGCTTCCCTGACCCGGCAGGGTGAGCACAGTTAGGGTTGCACCTGTAGATGTCATTATTGGTTGACTGTAGTACCTTTCTGGAAACAGGCTGCCAAAGACTGATCTTGGGACTTCTGTCACAACATTTTTAGGGTGGCTGGCAGAACCAGCAAACAACAAAAGACAGGACTTAAATTATTGTATATTTGCACATTAACAGTGATGACTTATTATTACTAAGTTTCTTATTTGCTTCGTACCTCCTTGTAATACTAGATATTCTTCTTTTTTCTCGTTCTTTAGAAAAAGTCTTTTTATTTTTATTTGTTTTTCAGAAACAGAGCATGGCTTTAAGGAACAAGCATTGCATTCACAAGAGACTCCAAAATATTTGTGTGTAGCCTTTTACTTTTCATTTCAGTAGTATTTATGTATAATAAAATAAAATAATAATGTCATGAACTATTTTCCAACAGAATTTAGTGTGCAATGGACATGTAACCTATGCTTTTATTATCATTAAAATAATAATGTTGTTCCTTTGCTTAATACATTCTACTGATAAATTCAAACTTCACTGGGTCTATACTGGCACCTAAAAGTTCATCATAAATTTACTATCATTGAATTTTACTGGTAGAGAGTGGCAAAAATTTGCCATTGCAAATTATGCTATGAATTGCAACATTATAACAAAATCAAAGTTACATTTTTGATAAATCTAGTCTCAGAGTTTGGGACTGGAGTCTAAACAAGCAATATATTAGTAGTTTAAGGTAATGTAAAATCCACATTATGTCACAGGATTTTCAGACGCTCTATGCTATAAATATATGCAAAAAAAAATCCAAATTTTCACACTTCCCTAAAACACAGTCAGTTTAGTGTGGAAACAAAGGGAATTGACAACAGCAAAATGTCCCATAAAATCTTATGTATAATCTAAGGTACTAATCTTTACCTCACATATTGTAACAATTATCCCTACATTTAAAAGAAAAAGAAAACAGATATGGCAGTGCCAGTACTCCCACTTTAAAAGTAAGAAAAATGAGGTGCAGTAAAATAAAGTAATTTGCTCCAGCACAACTAACAGAGTATTGCTGGAGGTAGAGAAAAAAAACTATAAATGTAAGACTACACTGATTTTTCCATTATTTAACTGAGATGTTTAGACACAAAGTTGGAATAAAGGAAGAAGTATGAAATGGCAAACACCATATTGAGATATATAAATACAAAAGTAACCTGTGAGATACCTGAATTAATCCTCTGATTTTCATTATAAGGGTTTAGCTAGAGCATGGTATCCTATTCTGAGTGCTGCACTTCAGAGGCAGAAATGGAAAGTGCACACAGGAAAGTAAACTCTGATTAGAAGTCCAGAAACAAGCAATGGGGAAAGATCAAAATATTTGGGGTGGTTTTATGAAAGTAAAGAAGACTAACAAAAAAAAATTGATAATATCCTCAGGCTGGATTAAAGGAAAAATGTTCCAGAATTTCCACAACTTGAAGCAACATGGAACAGTTTGGTAGAAAATGTCCTGGAGCAGCCAGAGCCAGAGGGTGTGAACAACATATTTCTGAGGAATGTCATTCATAGATTGTGACATAAGATATGATAGAGCAGCTGACTTTGTTGTATTTCTGAAGCCTTGATTCTGTACACATTTTAAATCTTTCTTCAAAATTTTATGCTGTATTGAAGCATTTCTGCATACCTCCCATAAGTTAAGCTAAGGCCATACAAAATGCCTTGAAACTGTGAAAAACTATCATATTCTTTTATTTTGTTTGTTGTTTGTACAGATTTTTGTGTGTGTGTGTGTGTGTGCATTACAGTGCTGTATTTGACTCAGTAAGGTTTCATCTACTACTATTTTACAGGGTGTCCCTGGAACTCAGAGTCTGAAATTGATTAAGAATTTGGCCTACAGATTTCACCTAGAGATGTTGTCTTTCATGAAGACATTTCTTAAACAGAAAAGATGACAATTTTTTTTTTGACAGAAATTGTTGTCTGTTAGCTTTTTTTTTTCAATCTCTGGTTATTTTTCAAATGAAATGCAGACAATTAAAAAGTCCCTCACTTTTTTTTTCCCTAGCCAACATCTTCAGAATTTGTTTCTAAAAACTTGTCTCAATTTTTTCACATACTTCTAATATTTTTGTTCTTCCATGTAGTCATCTGCTATTTTTCCACACACAAGAATTTAATTAATACAAATTATAAAGGCAAGTATTGTGATGTTTTTTGGCTCTTCAAAATTACAGTAGATTCAGCCTGTCCTGCTGTGTTTTCTTTTTCAGGAAATAAAAAAATTCTTTTCCTGGCTTGAGCCATGGCTGCAAAACACAATGTTTTGTTTTATTTTTATTTAAGGTTTTCAACCTCCTATGTTCTTTGCCTGCTCATGACTATAAATTAATCAAAGTTGAAACTTTGTACTTACAGTATAAACGACCTGTTCCTTTTACTTCATTTTTTTCACAACCAATTGCTTACCTACTTAACTAGATTAGCCTTAAATTGTTAATAAAGGCTATTAAAACAAAAAAAGAAAAAGAAGGAAAAAGTCTGTTCTATCAAACATACACACTGATAAACATATAAATATTAAATTTACATTTTCTTGGATTTTTTCTGTCTTCAACTTTTTAATTTACCCAAATTCAGGAAAAGCAAAACTGTGTTTTTAAAAGTTTGTATGTCTTTTTGGATGTAAAAATTCAGAATTGAAAGTTGAAATATATGAGGAAAGACCTCTCAGGAGCCATTTTTAGTTTAATTCATTTATTATAGTAGATAAATAAATATACAGATAAACAATACAAACAAATTACCTTCAAAGATATCCTATAGAATCTACAATCTCACTGGGATTTTTAATGTATTGTATACATATTTATTTTCTTGGTAAACAAAAGGTTTCTTACCCTAACTTTCATACTCTTCTTCTCTCATTTATAAAAATTTTCTGGTTTTACATCACATTACTACAGAAATTTAAGTAATATTGTATATTGCATAAAATGCAATTATGTAATGTAGCATCATATTATGTATGTATATAAAATTATAGTAATTATGTAATATAATATTACATTCATATTGTTGCATCGATAACAATCTAATCTCTTTCCTGACCAAGCTCCCTCATTTTTCATTGGGTCCTGTAGCTGGTAACTGAGTGAAGAGATCAGTGCCTGCACTCTTCTCCTCATGACGATGTCAAAGATGCCAGTGAGGTCTCCCCTTAGTCTCCTCCAGGCTGAACAGATCAAGTGTCCTCAAGCTCTCCTTAGACATCTTCCCCTCCAGACCCTGCAGGGTACTCATTGACCTTCTTTAGATTCTTCATAACTACTTAATGTCTTTTTTATGTTGTGGCATCCAAAACTGCTCACAGGACTCGAGGCAAGGGTCAATCCCCTGCTAGGACCAGCAGGAAACACGCTTCAGGCATATGTGATTCCACCACTTCCCTGCACAGTCTGTTCCAATGCTTTGCCACTCTTTCACAGAAGAACTTTTCCTAATATTCTTCATGAAACCTAACATGAACCTCCCTCGGCACAATTTGAGGCAACACATTTTATGTTGTTGTTGTTGCTTTTTACCTGGGAGAGGAGATCAGTTCCCTCTTGCTACAACCTCCTGTCAGGCAGCAGTGGACAGCAGGGAAGTCCCTTCTGAACCTCCCCTGGCACTTGACAAAGTTTCAGTGGCACTTCAGGAAGAATGTTACACCGAGTGAAATTGATGTAAGAAATCTGCATTTTACCATTGATCAATTTAGAACTAGCACAATTTATAAAGCAAAAATCCAGAAGACCTCCCCACCAAATAATTTTTTGCAGGATAGTTTATGTTCTACACTGTTTATATATTCCTTAATATGGAATTATTGCTACCTGCTTATGATCCCTCTGCCCAATTTCAGTTCAAGTCCCTCAAAAATCATCTCCAAGTTCTAAACATTCTAGTTGCATTAGTGAATCATCTAAATCTGGGGTGTTTTTTTTAAAGCCCCATTAAAAAAAAAAAAAAGGCATACTACTGCCTAATTGTAAGTTTACATGGTAACAATAGATTTTTCTATTTCTTTGTGCTCCCAAGGTTGGATTAATCTTATCTAATACTAACCACATAACATTATATATCTAATATATGCTTGGAGTCTAGACTGCCTTTGTTCTCTATGGAAAACAAAAGCACCTCTAAAGATTTATTTAGCTGGATGTAGACAGATATCTGAGATGATTATTGAGATGAATTTCCCCTTCCTGTAGATGGCTAAAGTTGAGTAAGATGAATATGAATCTCAGTCTTGCTATAACTTTGCAGAAGTTCAGTTTTCCACAACGAAATGGTCATCCTTTCATCCACCTGAACAAAACCCCTTAAATTTAATAATGATTCTCTTCTGACTCGCAAAATTGCCATTGAAGTACTGTCATGGATTTGACTAAGATTCACTGAAGTTAGATGCAAATTTTTAGAAAGAGGAAAATATAGTACAAGGAGGGAAAAAAAGAGAGGAATAAGTTCTGGTAATGAAAATGAATGGTGCTCAATTGTAAGCAATGTATCTGCATTGATTTACCTCCCTGTAGCAGGTCTCTCTGCCTAAGTGGAGGTAAAACAGCTCAAACATTATGCTATTTGCAAATTATCAATGATGGATGGAGAAGGGAAGGTCACATTGCTTCTGGTGTTGGAGAAGGCTTAGGACAACCTGACTCACTAATCCCAAATTTAAGTACTTTGAGGATGTAAAGAACATACTTCCTGACAGAAACTAGAACTGGTGAGGATGTGACAGACAAAGTTTCTGATAAAAGAACCCACAACTGATTTTGCCAGTAACTTATCTTTAGCTGAGCTAAAGGCTGCTGAGCTGACACAGCCAGCCCAGAAATATAGGATTGACAGTCAATCACTATATAATATAGAAGCCTCGTCCTGTTTTTTCACAACAGGCACTTCTAACACATCCTAGGACTGTACATGGAGATTCCTCCCTTAAGTGAGAATGCTCCTCAAGGTTACTCCTTGAGGCTGAGCAAAGAAATCTGCCCACAGTCGTTACTATGAGTAACATCAATCTCTACTTCAGAAAATTTTTTTCCTAGCTTTAATATTATTACTTCAATATTGCTTAAAAAAAACATGACTGTACATACTGTGCAGGAAAAAAAAATCATTAAAATTTTCTTATCATTATCATTGCTAACAAAACTAGCATTTATTTTGTTAACATAAACATATTTATGCTAACAAAATATAAAATAAAATATAAACCATCTTTATTCCCACACAACAAATTGGCAAAAATATTAAATTACACCTAAATAATTCTTTAAACATTAGTTGTATACTGTCTCTGGGGATAAGATGGGATCCAGCCATAACTAGACACCTCTGAGACACCTCTCTGAGAAGGATTTTAGAAAGCAAGGGTGTCCTTTCTGCAGGTTGTGACTCAACAGGAGGGCTTCCCTGACAAATGCTGCCTGGAGCTTCCATTCTGCCTGCAAGTATCACCCAATGTTCATCACCCAATGTTCAGTGCCTGTACATGGATGGAAAGGATAACAACTAGCCTTCTCTTAGTATTATTTTTTTCAAGAAAAGCAGGTTTGTTAAAAAAGATTTCTCTGAGACTTCATAAATCAATTTTTACAAGATTCCCATGAAATAGATAAGGCCTGAAACAATATGTTCAGGGCCTTGTGGAACAAGTCTAATGTGTCTGTAATTCACACTAGAAGGAATGTTCTGGGTATTAAATTATCCACAGACTGTGGTTGAACAATTCAATACTCAATCTGCTAAGAGCCAAAAGAAACAAACAAACAAAAAAAAACACATAAGGAATTATTTTCTGAAAAAATATATTCTTTCTAATTTCTGATGTGTGGTGGTAGTTCATCTTACATCATGAGCAACAGAGCAACAAATCTGTTTTACAAATGGAAAGGGTAATGTAGAGGAAAAGGAAAAAAAAAAAAAAGATGAGTTCAGAGGAACTCCTCAAACAGATCCTTATGCTATCTGTTTGGACCACGAGCAGTTAATACAAATTTAAAAGGCAGATGGAGACAGAGCAGATGAGTAAGTGAATCCTCTTTATTTGAGGAACTGGCAGGCGCTGTGGTTCACCAGCCACCTGAGTTATGTTTTAAATAGGTTAGCATGACTATAATTTACAGAGGAAATGTAGCTAGCAGAACGAACGAGCTGAGCATCTGGTTTACATCACAAACTGGAGGTGTGTTACTCCAGGTAGTCTGAAAAGAGGAAGCTGACAGGAAGGAAAAAAAACCCCACCAAACCAAAAACCAACCATGATTAAATAGGGATCTTCTTGAGAACATTTATTGACAGAACATGCTTGACAATGAAGAGCTTAAAATGCACAGCTCAGCCTGAAGTTCATGACTTCTTGCATATACAATCCAAATTATTTTATTTGGGAATTGTAAATCAACTCACAGAAAGTCAAAAATAAGATTTTGGTAACACCTAGCTCTGAGGATGTTAAACACCTTGATGATCAAAATTTCCTGCAAATGAAGGCATAAATATTTTCAGCTGAATAACCAATATTCATGAAAAGTCAAAGGGATTATATTTATTTCAAAACTACTAGTTCAGAACTTTTGAGAAAATCAAGATTATATGTTAACAGAAATTAGTGACTTATTTTTTATATGAAGTAGTCTCAAAAATATCTCAGCAATATATTAGGACAGTGTTCTGCTATCAAATGGAGTAATTTTTAGATGGTCATCAAACTAGATACCTGATTGCCTGTGCTGAATAAAGATCAGAGAAATTGCCCAGATAATTTAAAATTAGACTGCTGTCCAGCTGAAACTCTTTGTACTTGTCAGGCTGTTGTTCAGTATTGGTTGGAGTTTCATGTAAAAATATCTAACAATGAAAATTGCTATTTCCATGAAAATATTTCATGCTATGGTACATAATGTACAGTAAAGCTATCTCTAGGATAAGCAAGTTTTCAAAATGGAAGAGCTATAAATGGAGAAGGACAAATGTATGTAGGTGAGTGATGCTGAAAACAGGACCACTCTGCAAATATCTCAAGAAGAATTCATAAAATATATACCATAATTGGACAGAGATGGTGCAGAATTCAGCTTTTTAAAGGAGTAGCTTTTTTATTTGATAGATTTTGGAAAAAAATTTCTTTGTTTTCTTTATATAAGTAGTCAAAAAAAGTGGCTATAGAAGAAATTTTATCTATTTTTCAAAGCTATACAGAAGAGTAACACAGTCAATATATAGGTGTTATTGTGTGTCCTGTTTCATTCATGCATCTTTCTTCTCAAATCTTTCCCCATATGAATTTTAATTTTTAGTGTGAGTTTTTATATTATTCCTTTAGAATCACAGATTCATGCAGTCTTATGGAGTAGTTCATTTTGGAGGGGACCTGTGCAAGTCACCTGCTCTAATATCAACCTCAGAGCCTTATTCAAGGTTAGATGAAATACCTTAAGGCTTGACCCTGTCAGATTTTCAATGTTTCAAAGGATGGATAGTCCACAAATTCTCTGGGTTTTTGTTTCATTGTTTGAAAATGGTGGGGAAAAAAAAAACGAAACAGGATAAAACCCTGACATTAGCAACAATGAAAACCAAAAAAAAAAGAATAACATTTTTTCTGTTGCAACTTGATCTTCTGACTGTACTATTGCAAATAGAGGCCCACATGCAGTGAGCTTTCTCTGCAAGGACACACTGCTGACCTGTTCATCTCATCCACCAGGATACCAACTATTTCTTTTTGAAAAGCTGTTTCCTACTGAATTGGAAGCTAGACTGTACTACTACATACTTAATTCTCTCTTGTTCCAGTGGGCACTGAAATATTACTGTCATAAAGATAATAATTTCTACATCAACTTGATAAATCAAAATTTATCATAGTATAGAGTTGTTTCACTCCTTAAGGTTTGTTTTCTATTTTTATTGTGCTTTTTTGTGGAGGATTTTTTTTTCCATTTTCTAATCGATGTAAACAGCAGAAAAACATGGATGATGATTTACCTACAGGAAAGATGAATACACATCTCTGGACAGAGGACTTGTGTTACTTTAAACACGTTAAGTTAGGTGTTTGCTTTGAACTAATCACCAGATAGTTTTTCTCATTGAAAACAGACATCTGAAAATGAGTGAAATAAAGCCAATACATGGGAAGACACTGAATTGTTAGAGTATCTGCTTTGCTTAAGGAATGCATCCATTAAGAATAAAATCAATTGACTAGGGAAGATAAATTTAAGTATGATTAAAAAAAAAAATAGAGTAAAACAGATATAAAAAAAGTAAACAAATGGAAACAAAGACAAGAAAACCCTTTACACAACCAAAAGCTTTTGTAGCTCCTAGTCTCATTGAACAGAATGCTGAATGTATAAACTAAAAACTTTGAAGAATAATCATATAATCTATGAGATCTTCCTCTGCTTGCTTTTTGTTGTTGTTGCTGTTTTCATTGTGTGGTTAAGTAATTAAAGTAACCTTTCATGGCTTTTGTATTCTGAGAAAGCCAGGATGTGAAATTCTCTCCACTTGTGTACTCAGTGACCTCCACATTCTGAGCAATGCCTGAAGTGAGTATTGCGTGGTAACTGCTGCAGTTTTCCTGTCTCAATGGCCTCTTTGCAGCACCTAAATCCCAGATGAATCAGTTTTTTTCCTGCCTTCTCTTGATAAATGCTTCCCCTTTTCCACTTGGCTGGCAGAAAGATGACCATTAAACAAACGTTCATTTGTTTAAGCTAACAGACTGTGGTCATCTGCTCCCCAGGGAAGGCAGGAATCCAAACAGGGCTAAAATGGCATCATTTAAGAACACAATCAATTCATTATCTTTTTCATAAAGTCCGCATGTGCACACATAAATCATAATGGAGTGGTACTGGGCAGAAAGTTCTTACCTAAGCAAGTTCAGTGCTGCAGCACCTCTTTATCATTTAACTTCCTCTTGCATTTAGGCTTTTATTGTCTGCTCATTCAGCTGTTGTTTTGTGAGTGCTGGTGTATCCTTTGTGTGCTCCAGCTGAAACATCTCCAGTGAACCTTCGTGCGCTGGGGCCCACATGGGCCCCTTTGCTCTGCGTGCAGAGTACACCTGTGCACAGGAATAATGTATCACTCCAATCTTTTGTGACAATAAAACAAAATGGATGACGTAACCTTCCTTTTGGACCTCAGGCCTGAGGGACAGGCGCTAAACTCTCTTTCCTGTGATCAATAGCACTTACTTTAGGGAAAGGCATGGAGTTGTGTCAGGGTAGGTTTAGCTCAGATATCAGGAAAAATGTTTTTCACACACCTCTGTGGGCACAGGAACAGGCACAGGAACAGGCTCCCTGTGAAGTGTGCATGGCACCAAGACTACTGGAGTTCAAAAGGTATTTGGAAAATGGTCTCAGGCACAAGGTGTGACTCTGGGATTGTCCTGTGTGTGGCCAATATTTGGGTTTTATGACATGTGGATGAGCATGCCATAAAACAGTAGATGTCATCTGCTTTTATATCAGCAAAGCTTTTCACACTGTCTCCCATAACATGCTCAGAGGTAAATCCAGGAAATCTGAATTATATAGATGGACAATGGGGTGGATCCAGAACTGGCTGAAAGGCAAAGCTTAGAGGATTGTGATCAGTAGAGCAGAACACAAATGGAGGCCTCGCCTGTTGTTAGTGGCATTCCACTGGGATTAATACTGGGTCCAGACTTACTGAACTTGCTTGTCAATAGCCTGCATGAAGGCATAGAATGTACCCTCAGCAAGTTCCTTGATGGTTTCTTGCCTTAAAATAATACAAGTATTTTATTCACAAACCTTTGTTTGACATTTTGGGTTTTGTAGGGTTAAAACAAAAACAAAACCACAAAACCAAAAAAAGTCTACTTAGTTTTTTTCAAATATCTGAGATTTAATTGCTGAATCGCTAATCCCACAAGAGTCGCCTGTAGCTTTGCAAGTTTTAAAATATATGAAGATAGAGGTTTCTTAAGTAAAGAACTCAAGAGGAAAATTAATTCATTGGTGTCCTGTCTATTTGCTTCAAAGTTAATTACTAAAAAGTAGGATGCATATCACCTAGTCTTAAAATATCTAAAGATGTCTGTGAGACATCTTACTTTAGGCTGGGATAAAATTCCCCGAGGGAGAAACCAATTTTTGTCCTCTATAGACATAATAGAGATGGCTTCCTTGCAAAACACAACTTTTACATGAAATTTCTCAAAAGAAGGTCTTCAATAAAAAAAAGATTATCTTTTTACAGTAAGTAGGTATCTCAGCATGGATGCCACGCTGTGTGAAGCTTAGACATTGCTGTTCTAACCTTGATGTAGGTATTCAAAGTCAGCCCTAGGAGGGGAGTTTAACGTTGACCTCACTTGGTCAAAGCAATGAGAGAAACATCTATATCTTGTTCCAATGTGTTTTGAAACATCTCTTTCAAAATATTGCAAAACTCTTGGGGAGCAGTAAAGATTTATTCTGACAACATTTTTCTTTTTTTTCCATAGAAGATGCTTAAAAATAATTATATTTGTCTGGTAAAATCAAAATAAGTCAATATATACAACATAAATAATTATGACTGCCATGACAGAGAGGAATTTTATTTTATTATTCCTTTATAAGAAATAATACATATAGCCAGTAATAATTATCTTGGAAATATAATATGAGGATACACTTAGATTACATTGTATTAGTGGATCAGAATATCTGAAGCAATGTTAATTAACTATTAAATCTAATACTTTTGGATGTAAAACAGTAATTAACAGCCTGTGTCTTCTGCTACTCTCTTTTCTTTACTCATTGACATTTTGTGACTCTTTTAATCATATTTTTAAAGAAATCTGTTCTTTCAGTGCTCTTGAGGATAATACATTCTGGCAGATGGCTGGGATTAAAAAAAAAAAACAAAACCAAAAACAAAACGAAAAAAAAACCCCACCAAAACCAACAGAAACTGTTAAAGTGGTTTTTGCTGTCTGTGTTTTCAGTATGTGTCATGGAACATCATGGAAAATGACATGAGCAATAGGAACCTGATATGATTCAGATGATTTTCAAAGTGAAAATGGTACACATTCTCTGAAGATTTCTTCTGCTCTCTAGTAGCCCACGATGTCTTTGAAAATAGCACATATTTTCACAAAGTGACAGGAAAGATGCCATAAGTGGAGGGGTTAAAATCCAAAACTTCTATAACTGTTCATAAAAAAATATAACAAAAGAAAACAAACCCCATTAAAAGTTTCCCATTAGAATGGTGTCATTTCACAAAGAAAGTTTCTAGAAAAAACTTTTTTAATTTGAAGTTTTGTCTTTTGGGCTGTTTTTGCTGGGGTGGAACTAGTTTTCTTCCCAGTGGCTGTTACAGGGCTGTGTTTAGAATTTGTGCTGATCATAGGGGTGATAATACAGAGGGGTTTTTATGTTATTGCTGAGCAGGGCTTGCACACAACTAAGTCTTTTGCTGCTTTTCCTTCTGCCAGGCTGGGGAGGAGCATGGAGTGCTTGGGGGTTTAGGAGGAGACAGAGCCACGACAGGTGACCCAAACTGACAAAGGGATGTTCCAGATCATGTGTATAAAGAAGGAGGTAGGGAGATATTTGGAGTGATGTTATTTGTCTTCCCAAGTAACTATTATGTATGATGGCACCCTGCTCTCCTGGAGATGGTTGAACATATCCCTGCCCACAGAAGCAGTGAATTAATTCCTTGTTTTGCTTTGCTTGTGTGCACAGCTTCTACTTTCCCTGTTAAACTGTATTCATCTCAAGCCATGAATTTTCTCACTTTTACTCTTCTCATTCTCTCCCCTGTCCTACTGCTGAGGGAATGAGCGAGTGGCTGAAAGTGGCTTGAGGTTAAACCATGGCATCTGTTTTGATAAAATTTTGTTTAGAATGGATTTTTGCTTTTCAACAGCAAAGACTAGAAAAGTGAATAATGTATTTCCAACATACCTTGGGTGGGGGAGGGGGGGAGAATTTTTAAAATATAGTTTATAGATTTATGTTTTAATGAAGAACAACTTTCTAAAACACTTTCCCAAAACTTTTACTTTCATAGAATTTCTACACTTTTCAGATCAGTTTTGAGAAGAAAAAGGAAAAAGACAGCAAGCAAAATCTATTTCTAAATGTATTCCAGTGTAGAGAGTGTGGCATTTTTTCTTTTCATATAATAATATTCTTTAAGGACACAGAGTGTTCTAATAAAAATATAAACATGTATATTTATATATATATATATATATATATATATATATATATATATATATATATATATGTGCATTCACTCTGTTCTAGCACATCATACTCCTGGTTGACATATCATCTATAATTACTGAGGCAAAAAGCATGATTTTTAACAACTTTCAAGGTTCTGAACAGGACAATATGGTGTTTATGTACTGATTGTGTTTTTGTTCTACAGTTAGCAAAATTGGAGTCAGGCTATAACTGGCAAAGAAGAACAAAGCCTTAATTACAGACACACAGTCAGAAAATTTCCTGATTTCTGATTTACAGTCTAAGTTCCTAATTCATTATGATTCCTTCTTGAAAGTGCATTTTGTTAACATAATGATATATTTGTCATATATGTATATATTTTTTCATTAAAAAAAACTTACATAAATTTTTGATATTAATTTTATTTGTGTTTTATAGATACTAAATATACTGAATAATACACCCTTTTTCAAAAATATGTTTAGGAACACATCAGATAACTACTTTTAAGGTTTTGGGAGTGAAAGAAAGCATTTCAGTAATTTCTCTGAAAATTACTGTTGCATTCCCTCATTGAAATAAGAGACCTAGCTGTGCAAAGTGTGATGTGAAAATCAGAGACAGAGAGACACAAGGTGACATGAATGAAGAATTTTGTGAAAGAAAAGCCACTCTGGAACAGGTTAGAAAGTGCTAGTAGGAAATTGCTTTGAAGGAAGAAATATAGCCAAGAAACTCTTCAAAACAATGTATGAACGCTGACACCGGTGAGTCATATTCAATATTTCCTGCCTTCTGGCTTATTTTTAATTTCTGTCTGGAAAAACTTGATCACAGGTGCTTCCAGGGTTATATGTTGTGGGAAGTTTGAGAACATGAGCTCTGTTCCTTCATAGATGGATAGTGCTAGCAGGTGTGTAGGATAGACTTGTGGTTAAACAGGCAGTCCCAG
>QUSF01000029.1:6317291-6362354 GCA_003676055.1 Chloebia gouldiae
AAAAGAAAAGAAAAGAAAAGAAAAGAAAAGAAAAGAAAAGAAAAGAAAAGAAAAGAAAAGAAAAGAAAAGAAAAGAAAAGAAAAGAAAAGAAAAGAAAAGAAAAGAAAAGAAAAGAAAAGAAAGAAAAGTAGATTGTTTTTAACAATAACGGGGAAAAGATTCAAACTGAATGAAATAATTACGAATTTCTAAAGGACCTGATAGACATATAGACAAACTAAGAAAAACGACTGTATTGTAAGTTAAATTTTGCAAATAAAGTCTTTTACAGGAAATAGATACTTTATTAAATGTAAAAATAGTTCAAAAACATCAAAAATGTTTTATATTTTTATGATTGTTATTGTTTGATAAGTTTTCTGTTTTCCTAATTGCTCTGAAATATTAAAAAATCCCTATTTCTTTTTTAATTTATTTTCCCTCCCCCTGCTTTCTTTAGTCCCCTTTTTTTTTTCCTCACAATAACTTTTTAGCAATAAAACAAATTAGAAAAATAAAGACCAGGCTTAAGTCTTTAATCTTAACCTCCCCCCCCCCCCCCCCCCCCCCCCCCACCCCCTTTATTTTTTCTCTCTTCTTTTATAGTCCAAATTCTTCATAGGATATTTTTAGTCAGCTAATATAGTTATTTAAGAACCCTGAAAAACCAAAATTCATTTGACTCTTTTGCTATAATTTTTTTTTTTTATTTTAATGAATTGATTCATTGCCTTTTGGAATGCTCTCAGTCATCATCTTGCAGTTAACATTTCAAGTCTTGGCTCCTACTTTATATTAGGTCTTTCATGTGATCATTAAACCAGTGAATTAAAGCACATATGACAAACTCTGATAGTTTAGATTGTCTGTCTCGGATTAAGGAGAACATTTTCTAATATTTGGTTATAGCACTGAAGTACAGTTTATTTTTAGTTGGAGTTTTAAGTAATATTTAATACAAATGTATGCTAAAAAAAATTCATCTATCTAAAAATGGGCTGAAATAAATAGTACTCAGTAAAATAGCTGAGTATTTGTTTCAGATTAAAGAGGAAGGCTAATTCTAATTGCTTATAAATATTTGTTTTTTCAGATATATCACAGGCTATATATTAATTTTATATTTTTAATGATGAATTCTGCAATTACTTTTGCCTTTTTTTCAATATTTCTGTTTTTCACAATTCTTAAAATTCAAGGCAAGCTTAGTCTATAGGTGTCTGATGAAAAACACAAACTGAAGCTGAGAGAGAGGAGAAAGGAAAGGAAATTTTGGGTAGTGTTGTATGCGCCTGGCTCCCAGCCTCAGCGTTTTTCAGTCCATTACTACTATTGCTGGCAGTAAACAAACGCTTTGGGCAGTGTTGTCCTCAGATTCCTCTTCTCAAGACATAGAGATCCAACCAGACTGTACCAGTCCATCACAAAATTTTACAGCCATGAGGATTCTCCTTTTCCCATGTCACCTTTTATGTACCTGTTGTATATAACAGAGTTACATACAGCTTGGCCTTTGGGAATTCCAAGGATGATGGGGCATCCATAGGTTTTGCGGGCATCCTTCTCCTTTGCATCACGACTGCCATGCCCAAGAATTTCTTCCTAACAGCCCATCTAAACCTGTTCTTTTTCAGCTTAAAGCCATTCCCACTTGTCTTATACCAACATGCCTCTGCAAAAGTACTTTTCCTTGTATTGAAAAGACACATTCAGGTCACCTCAGGGACTTCTCTTCTCTGAGCTCAACAATCCTAGTTCTCTCAGTCTTTTGTCCCATTCCTGTCTTGATTTGCAAGTGTCTCTCAACTTACCCTTTGTGAATTTTGTGGGATATTAATTATTAAAAATAGCAGCCACATAGGGATATATTACAACCAAAATTAACCCAATCTAAGCAAAAGCCTTAAGGTATGGAACCAGAGCATTATTGCTGCTTTGCAAAGTAATTTTTTAAATCTTTATTCTTATCCCAGTGTTTACTTCACCTTGGATCAGACATCACAGACACTTTCCTCCCACCTTCTTTTCTCTCCAGTGGCAGACTGCATGACCCTGGGGTTCAAAGCACTCTTTGGGATATGTGTTCTCATCCTTTCCAACTCTGATGCAATTAACTCCCTGAGCTACACATGCTGCTTGAACAAGTGAATAAATCCTGAAGTTATATTCTGAATGGACCGTGGTGTTTTGAGTTGGCTCTGTGAAACCAAATGATCAATACTTTCTTCCTTGCAGTGCCTTTTTTTATCAGAGTTTTCAGCCTCCCACCAAGGTTCATAACCTTGGCGGTCATCTTTCATCCTGAACTCTCTTTGATTATAATTTTACATCACACAAATTTTCATTCTATCATCTCCAAAACATAGCAAGGCTGTGACCAAAGCTGTCTCAGGATGATGCCAAGTCAATAATTCATACCTTTATTTCATTTCTGCTGGGTAACTGTAATTCAACCTAGTTGTTGCAATTGTAGTACGCTAGCACCTGTAGATTGGTATGCCTGAAGCAGTTTTGTGTCCAATGATTGGTCCATGCCTTTTACAATCTTATCTACTTGTCTAATGCATCTGTAATATATAGCAAATGCCTACCACACCTTACAGAGAAAAAGAATTTATGTCACTTAAGATTTTAAATCCTTCCTCATGAAATACCACAGCTGAAAGGTAATTCTTTTAGACTATCAATTATGCTCAGGTTTATATTCCTTTTTCATCCCTTCCTCTTTGCTTCCCTCTTCTCTCCCTCTGTTTCTCTCTTTCCTTCACCTTCCTATTTTCCATTCACTTCCTCTCCCCATTTTCCTTCTGCTTGTAAATATATGGAGTATTTTTGATTGCATCTGTTGTATTTTAAATTTTAAATTACTGTACAGAGGGCGCTGAAAAAAAATTTCTTAAAGGCCATTAGAATGAAGCCTGGGCTCAAAAACTGTAAAGTGAGTGATGTTCCTATGATAAAAAACTATGTGGAACTACAAAGGAATAATGACCATTTTAGAATTCGTCATCAATTATTTCTTGTTTTTTTGAAGCAGTTACCCATGGCAAAATCACTGATGGAACACTCACAAAAAAAAAAAACTCAGTTCCATTCATTTCCTTACCCTTCAGACTGTGGAATTACATAGTGAGAAAAAAACGAAAAAAGTAGTTATATTTAGAAAGCACAAAGAAAAGTGTTTTTCTTGCTGTTTGGTTCCCAGTATGTATTGTTGCCTGCCATTATTCAATTCGAGGTACAAAATTTCATATTTCCTTTTTAGAACTTCATTAGGCTTATCAAGGATCCTTTTTGCAACCTGTGGAGATCCCTGTGAGCCACAGTAATTCTCTCTAATTTTATGTCATTCAAAAACTTGTTGAGAGAAAATTCTTACCAGTCATCCTGTAGTACACAGGGACAAGTCCATCTAATTTCTGACAATATGAGTGCAAAATAGCATGCCATAAATACTTTATATACTTAGTGCTATGAATTCATTACATCTCACAAAAATCTGTTTTATTTCTTAAATCTGAACTTAAATCACTAAATTTATCAAGCTGTGTGGCTTTCTTAAGGTAAAACTTTGCCTCCTTGCTCCTAAAAGATTTTACTTGTTTTTTATTCAAGCTGGAGAAGCATGCACTGAAAAAACCACACAAACAAAACTATCAGGCAAGACAAAAAGCTACATTATTGTTGTAGTAAAGATCTTAATTTTAAATAATTCTATGTGTTTTACTGTGCATATCTGGAGATTTTAAATGTTGTTATTTAGACAATTACATGATTGTCCTTATTCTAGCCAAGTATGAAATTAGTGCTCCAACTTTCAACATAGAGAAAGAATGGTTTGCCATAGAAAACTCATGGTATTGTACAGACCTAAAAGAATTTGTCTTTTCTCCAGAAGTAGGTAAAATGGTGACCTTTCTATTTAGCCATAATAATATATCAGAGGAACCCAGACATCTTGTGAATACACCCACAGTATATCAGCATCGCACAGTTTACATTTTGAAATATATTTATCATAACTGAGTCAAAAAAAGCAAAATTCTCAAACAATTTATAATTTACAATCCAGCATTTGGGACCCTGGTAACTCAGTAATTATCTGGCTTCTGCCTGTGTGAGTGTGCAAGTGTGTTTATTATTTTATTTATTTATGTGAGATGTGTATACACAAGTTTTATTTTGGAGGCTTATGTTATAAAAGATCTTCAAGTGATTTATTAAAAACAAACTATGTAGCAAAAAGAAGACTATATTGCCCCATAATGGGATAGGGTGCTTGCAAGGGCCTGGAAATAGAATACTAACTACTAGCTTTTTGAGAGATCTAGCTGAAGAGCTGTTGAATATAAACTGTCTTTGCTACTCTTTAAACTCCTGAGACTATTTCCCTTCATTTTATTTGTATTTTGTAGCTTTTGGATGTTGTTTTCTCTCCCCATCTCCTTAGGCTCCATTCTCTGGACCTTTTACAATACAGAAAAAAACAGATAAGGGGAACAGATCTAATGGGACAAGTGTGATGCAGCCAAGGCTTCAAATTTCTGCTTCCTAGTGGACAGATGCAGATTTAAAATAATTTGTGTCCCCAGGGTTATTTGTCATGCAGCTGGAAAGGGTGGAAAGTGTTCCCAGGAAGGAGATATTTGTAACTGTGTTGGAACATAACATCTTGGCATACTCAGATTTGAATAGGTTGGACCACTTCAATTCTGCGTTCACAGAGGAGCAGATTATGCTGAAAAACCTCTGGTGGAGACAAGGTGAAAGGATGTAATCAGAATACTACTAAGGTGAAGTCTTTCAGGAATTAATGTTTAGCTTTGCATCTGTCCTTGACATATGAAGACTTCAAGGGAGCTTTCATGCTGTATTCAAGTCTCAAAGTCTTTCTTCTGACTCAGTCAAAAATAAGGCCACATCATGCAATATTCATCATTATAAAGCAGTGAATCTCACTGGTTGCAATGGTATTTTTTTCAGAGGAGATTGATCATACCCGTATTGTCAAAACCTACCTGTTACAAGCACCTTTAGGACAAGAGTGATGGGTATCAGAAGGCGTGGTGATTCTCAGTGAGGCCCTTGGATCCAGAAGCAAACTGTTTTTTTTCTCAGCATCCAGAAGAATGCTGAGATAGATATCTGTGTACTCTGGACTGACTAACCACAAATTTTTGTTCACAAGCATCAGAAATTTTTAGACTGACACCAAGGGCAGATGAGAACAAAAGAGAAGTCAGTCATTGAAATACATACCCTTCTTTGAGAGGTTTTTCTTAATTTGACACATATCAGGACTGAGATAAACTCTAACCCATGTTAATCTGTACAGCCATCTTACATATCTGCTACATTAATGCTCGGTAGCTGAGCATGATTTCGGGTGGTGGACTTTATTTTTTTTTGGTATGGCAGAAGTTAATGTCATACCACTTTTTCAATTCCTCCTTTGTTCTTCATATAAGAATGCATACTTCTTCTGCTCCTAAGAATTATCTTTGAATACAGGGCAGGAGACATATGGGCATCAAGAAAATAAAGACCAGCTTGATGGGGATCTCAGTAACCTGGTTTAGTGGAAGCTGCTGCTGTTCATAGCAGAGGGGCCGGACCTAGATGATCTTTAAGGTCCCTTCCCATCCAAATCATTTTATGATTCTTCAAAAAGAATAAAAATTGTCCCTGTGTTAAGTTCAAAATAAGCTCATGGGTAATACAAGCAAGCTACTGTAACAGAGAGGAAAATGTCAAAAAGTATGAGAACAAGAAAAGTGAGATTGATCTATCTTGTCAACTAAAAGATGGAAACTCAAATGAAGGCAGTAAAGACTGTGAAATAACCTTTATTTTGTACATACACACTTGATCAACCTAATGAGAAACTACCATATGACTGAAATGCCTCATTTTGCGTGATAATTCACACTTTTATTTTGAATAAAATTCATTCCTGCAACAAAGAACAAAATTAAAAGTAAAAAGGAAAAATGAAAATATAAATCACTGTAACTTTCTTTTGCCTTGTATTACATATTTGTAAAAAAAGAATGAAAATAATTTCCCTTAATGGGACACGCAGAATCTTAATTTAACCGAGGTATTTCAGTGGTAGTATCAGGAAAAAAATCTTCTCATTATGATTACTATTATTATCATTATAGCTATCATAATACTAGCCATCAGTATCAAATTCATGACAAAAAAGTGCCAGCCAATCATTTTGATAGATGTGTTTATTAGGATGAGGAGTAAATAGGACAAATAAATCTCACCATCTGTTTAATGCCATGCTTTTGTTTAGAATTCTAGTTGTAACACTGAATTACTGTACCTCCAGAATGTTCCTTGTTCCTTAACTAGTAAACCATATATATTACATGTATACATATATATTAGATTCCACTGATGACACATTGAAGATATCTTTAAAAATTGCTGTTAGAATATCTTTAATGAATTTATCTTTGATTTTCCTCTTCTACTCTGGAGGGGGAAGAAAAAAACAAATCCCATGTTGTCATCTTCAGAGAGATGAATAAAAGAAGGCAACAGAATTTAATTTGGAAGTTCAACCAGTATAAAACTATATTTCTGAGTTTATTCATCTAACCAAGGGGTCATCTTCTTACAATTATATGTGATAAATAACAATAACACAACAATACTATAATGACTGTTTTCAAAACACAATAAGATAAATTTCTCAGATTTATTTATTTAAAATATAACTACATTTAGATCCCTTATGAACTTTGCAAAGTCACCTTAAGGTCTTAAATTGTTCAGGGGTTTTTTTTTTGGCTTAATGTTTTCTGTCATGCTTAATCAAACAATCAATTTTAACAGAAGCTGATTGTCCAAATAAGTTTAGCTTAAATTCCAGGTATTGGATGACATTTCCAGGTTATCAGAAATAACAAATTGCCAAGCCTGGTTTTAACTAGATGATAGCAGCTGACATGACATGAATGTATTCAGAAGTGAGGTGCACCCTGGGGGCATGGGGTGGGGAGCAGGATTTGTGGAAGACTATAAAGGGTATTTAACAGATATTCTGTGAAATGGATAATGACATCTGGCCTCAGTTCCACCTATATAAAGTCAGACCTTTGATACAGCCAATGGAAGTACACTGGTGTAAAATCAAAATAGATGAGAACAGAATCAACCTCCCAGATGCTGAAATTTTAAGCACTTGCTGTGGAGGAATTGCAAGTGTTGAGGTTGTTCTTAGACTTTTAATATGTAGAGAATAATATTCAACTTCTTGGATTAGTATCAGTAACTCTGAGTTATGATCCCATTTAGAATTATGTGTATGTTTGCTCCTTAAATAGAAAATATGTAGGCATATTGTATCTTCTATCTGTCTCTGTTTTATCAGGATTTTACATAAATATATGGATGCTGTCACCAATATCAAAACTTTAAAAAATCACTAACTTTCAGTCTGGATGCTTCCTGGTAGCCAAGACATCTTAGCAACCACTGCATAAAAACAGAACCAGTATCATAAGTCATCATTTTGAGCTGGGAAGCCTGTCCTCTGGCAATGTCAGATCACAGCAGAGAATTATAACCCAACACAAGCAGATACAGGCTGAATCAAGAGAATGCTCTTGCCAGCAATTCCAATTTCATTTTAAGACCACTTTTGTACAGAAATTTAATACTCATAACAGGATTGGAGCAGAGCTAGAACTCGAGGTCTTCACTGAGATCAAGGCCCAGTTTTGCTAACCATATGGTTTCACTTTTTCTGGAATTCAAGTCCCTGATATACTGTAACCCATGGGTGTCTCCTAATTGACTGCAGAAAGTTTTATGTGTGCTGGATCCTTGCACTACTTTTGGCTCTTGTCCCTCCCACAAAGTTTTAGAATAATGGTCCTGTGTCTTAGAAAATTTAAAACTTGACCTGATTTCAGGAAAAAAATCCCAAACTTAAATATACTCTGTGAAATTCAAAGAGGAAAAACACTTTTCTCAATGTAAATAAGATATTTTTATGCAATGAAACATAACCTTGTTGTTATGGATTCTAAGATAATTATTTCTTCTATTCCTCTCTTTGAATTCCATTATGGCTTTCATTTAAATTCATAATTTATTAACTTTTCCTTTTTTCATTTTTTGTTTTGTTTTGTTAGGTAATTTTTTTTCAAAAATCAAGCAAACTAGTGAAGAAACAAAAATCCAAACAAAGAATAACAAATTAATATAAATCAAGAAAATGAAAGTTTGCTGAGGACAGCAGGGGACATTTAACTAATTTTTAAGTACTTTGGCTCTTGTTAGCAGATTCCTCTTCATGTTCCTATGAGAAAAATTACATTCAGCTATTTAATTAATAAATTAAATGGAATTAAAGGAAACAAAATAAATGTAATTTTAAGGAAAATTATGCCCGATTTATAGTTGAAATAAATACATTCAAGGAAACCTCTGCTTTTAATGAGGGATTATATATACCAGAAATAGTCTCCAACAAAAGTAGGCTTCACAATACTTTTCAAACTCCATCTAAATTTAAATAAAAGGGTATCATAGAAAATCATAGAAAATAAAAAACTAGGAATACCTTTATGAAAACTACTTTCTGACTGAGTTGCATGAAAAATAAGCAAAATATAAATAAAGTGGATTATACAAAACGAAGTTTGAAGGTTCTTTCTCCTTTACTTTTCTTTTTTCCCTTTCCCTTCTTGCTTTATTTTGTGAACTGTTACATTTGGTTCTAAAGTATGAATTAGTTGTCATATACTTGCAAGAAGCGTTCAGGCCATGGAGAGCTATTTTCTTGGAGTTGCTTTTCTTTCAACCCAAAAACTCAGTGACTAGAACAGCATTCGTTCTTTTGATTTTTGTCTCCTGGACTGGCGAAGGAAGAAAGGAAGATTCCTCTAACTATTCCCTCTTTTTTATTTGTTTGTTTTTATTTTTGTTTTTTTTTGTTTGTTTGTTTTGTTTAGTTTGTTTTTTGTACAAACAACTAAAATTCAGGTGTCCCACAGAACTACAAATTTTAAAATTCCTCTCTCTTACCCATATTTAAAAAATGCAGAATCTAGAATCTGGCCAATTCCAAGCAGAAGAGAGTTTCAGGAAAATTTTCTTCTAAAAACCTTGCTATTGGCAGGGCTAACAATAGGACTTATAGTATCAAAGATGTTTACACTGGAAAAAAACTTAAGGATTATCTAGTCCAACTGTTAGCTCAACACTGCCAACCCCTCCCCTAAACCATATTCCAAGTGTCATGTCTACAAGTCCTAAACCCTTGCAGGGATGGTGAGTTGATCATTCCCCTGGGCAGCTTGTCCTAATGTCTCACAATATTTTCTGGAAATTTTCTTTTTTTTTTTTTTTCTTTTTTTAATGTCTTTAAACTAGTCCCCTAAATTAAATAGAATTTTTCTTTTTGTTTCAAACTTTGACCAGGAATTCTTACCAGCAACCATGACCAATAACCCTCACCTCTATCATAACACCTTTTTATTACCTTTCCATTGGAAAACAAACAACCAAAACATTAATCCTTTTTCATATTAAAAACAAAACAAAACAAAACTAACTGAAAAACAACAACAACAAAATCTTTGTCTGCTCTTAGGTTTGGTGTAATTACCCTACTGACTTTCCCACACCAGCACTAACACTCTTCAGCTACTCATTGAGTATGTATATTTCTGTTTGTGACAACTAGGCAAGAAATGACAATTCACATCTTCTGATTATGATGCCTAAAACTCATATTTCCCTCCTCCACTTTGTTTTTTTCTCCACCCCTTCCTTCCCCTATTTCTCTCTCCCCTTCATTTCTCTTCCTCAGAGACAAAACGTTTTACATTATTCAGGTCTCCATTACATGCTACATTTTTGTTTTGTTTGTACGTGGGGCTTTGAAGATCTGTAGTTCTTTTCAACATTCAAGGTCATTGGACCCCTTACTCATATGCAGTGCTATGCTACTTGAATTAGTAGTACCCTTCAAAGAACAATATTTCACAGCGACAGCAGTCACTGTGTAATGAGCTTTGTTAAAGCTGTTAATGCCAAAATGCCTTTTTGTCTTCACATGCATTCTGTATTTGCAACCAAAGGAAATGTTTGATTGGAAAATTGCCATCTCGTCAGCAATGAATTTTTCATTTCCTTATAAAAAACAAGATTTAAACACAGTTTTGGAGATCTTTTGTTGCTAATGTTGTTGTGATTTCTCCTCGTAATGAGCAGAACAAGGAGTCTCATGTGATAGCTGCCACATTGTAGGGTAAATGGGAGAAAATATGAATATCTAAAATTTTAAGCTCAAAAATATGCTAAAGGTTCAGAATACTTAAAAAGAAGGGAATCCATTTTAATGAAATGTTTAAGGTGGTCTTCCAAACAGTATATTTCTTTTTTCCACATAAACCCCAACAAAGACTTCCTAGTGGCATTTCTGCATGCAATCATAATGCAATATTAATTTATATACTGGAAATAGATGGAATTATGATGGAATATTATTCCAGGTATCAAAAAAGACATATTTACAGGCAATGAATTGTCCTCTCCTCCCCTCCCTCCATCTCCCCTCCTCTTCCTTTGCCCTTTCCTCTTCCCTTTTTCCTCTTCTCCCTTCCCCCGTCATCCTCCCTCTTCCCTCTTCTCCTTACTACCTTACTTCTTATCCTGAAGCTGTAGGATTTAAATTAAAGTCAAGTCAGTAATTATATATTTGAATTCCTTTCAGACTCTTAGGTAAATACCATCTGGTCCTGATGATTTGTTACTTTTTATTGATATGCCTAAAATCTCCTCTGCTGACACTTCATTTTGAGACTGACATTCAAACAGAGAGAAACAACCAAATTTCCCATCTTCACAGGGAACATGGATATGAAGAATTCATTTTTCTTTTCTGCTATGACATTATCTTCCTTGTATGATTCTTTTACATCTTGGTCATTTGTAAATCCCATAAACTCTCTGGCAAGTTTTTTGCTTTTGATGGATATGAAAAACTTTTTATTATTGCTTCTTTTATTTTAGAAACTTCAGCAGCTTGTTTTTCACACTAATCTTTTCATCCCATTTTTATTAAGTTTTAACATTCGACTTGTCCGCAGTGAAGCCTTTTTGCTATTTTCATTGAGTGCACATGCCTTCCACTTTTGAAAGATATTGATTTATTTCTAAACTAAACTGGAGGGGGTTACTTCACTTTGAAGGATGACACAAATGAAAAAAAAATGGGGAAAAGAGGAAAAAATAGAAGGGCTGTTTACTTCAAGGAATGAATTCACAGGATAAAAAAAGGAAATAAGAAATAAAGGAGATTAATCATATAGTTAAATTTACACTATATCTAATGTCAGGTTATGAAGCAATTTTTTTATTTTTTGTTCCACCTCAGTATTTGCAGCAGCTGCTCCTTAGAGGAAGGACATTTTGCATGCTGTTCTCTCAGCCACAACACTATTTCCTGAAGCATTCCTGATGGCAGTTTGAACAGCCCACCTTTACATGGCAGCACAAAGTTGTGTCTTGGATACTTTACAGAATTTGTACATTATAGTCTGGTTGTGTTATTCCAATATTTTTCAATAGCTCAGAGGTCCTAAAAGGTACAGACAGACCATCCAGTCTGTTTATTTAGCATTTGGGTGATGGCCCTTTTTTGTTTGTTTGTTTGGTTGGTTGTTTTTTTGTTTTTGGGGATTTTTGTATGTGTTAAAGTCTTGTTTTCCACAGCAATACTTAAAACTGTGTTATAAAACTTGTTTGTACATGTTATCTTTATTTTAGAACTTGTTTATGCTCCAAATCAAACTAGGAGTAAAAGCATAAACAACAGTTGCATATAAAAATAGATGAAGACTTTTTTTGACATAAGGTTCTAAAGGCAGGCACAAAAATGGTATAACTAAGTTCAACACCATGATTCTGAAGGGTTAAGCAACCATGGCTCCCGTTATATATGACCCAAACTGGGAATGCCAAGCGATTCCTCAGAAAATCCATTCTCTTTCTGAGAGTATGGAGTTCCGACTGTGCAACTTGTTTTTTGAAACATTAGGGAGAGATGCTAACACAACCATTTGGTATGCCAAAATGCATAACAATTTTTACAGCAATTCTATTTAAATAATAAAATAATAAAAAATAATAATAATAAAATAAATTAATAAAAATAATAATAATAAATAAATAATAAAATAATAAAATATTTAAATAATTAATAAAATAATAAAATATTTAAATAATATTTCTGCCAGTGAATGTCATTGATCTGATGTCCTTTCTTTACCAACCCTTTAACTCCCCACAAGATATTTGCCTCATTTTTCTAATGGGAATGTTGCACTGCTCCTGTAAACCTCACAAAAAACCATACATTCCTGCTTTTGCTGAACTATTTTCTGGACCTATAATATAATGTTCTCCCTGTATAATTGGATGTGTGTCTGGGAATGTGAGTGGGAAATGGGAGACCTGCTTGAGCAGTGGAGGATTCACTGTCCTTGAAAGTACCTGTCCTTAATCACAATTATAACCTTTCTATAGGGGAAAATAGGCTTGGAACTTTTGGGGCAGTTGACATACCCGACCAATACAACCTATTTAAATTGTAAACTTCTGGTGGTAAAAACAGATTACTATCCACTCTTATATAAATGTTATCATCATGGATGGCTTGAGGATTTTTGTTATAAAAAGGTAAATAATAAGATCAGGAAATTTCTTTTTCTGAAGAAATAAAAAATATCTCAAATTAAAAATTTTTGTAATTAATCAGAATGAAAAATAAAAAAAAAATCCATGGAATGTAATATTAAAAAGTATTTCTTTAGAATGAAACATTTCTTTAATCACTTTTTAACTGAGCTTTTTTCGTACTAAATCTGAAATGCACAGTTTCTTGTTGTTTCCCTTTACATACTGAAATCTGACCCTTCCAGGTAATGGACACTGATTCTGCTCAATTCCATGTAAATCCTCTAACAGATTATGTTTCCATATTGTGCCAAATGATATGCAGTTGCTGAAAAATTGTGTCACTTGAAGCTTCAACTCATTATGAACAGCATATCTTATCCACTCATAAGAGAGTATAGGATAATCAGAGTTATGCTTTCCAGGATGCTGTGAAGCACAATAAAAGAGAATCTTTTAGGAAAAAAAAAAAAACAACTGAAATCAGCAGGAAATTGTAAAATGTCACCTTCAACTGCCTGGTACTCCGCATTCCAGTGATCTCTATGGTTTTTTAAAACTTCTGCTGAAGCCTTCAGATGCTATAGCATATTTCTTATGGAAGCTCTTCAAAGAGGTGAGGCAAATTCCTACACATTTTCATAGAATACATGTTTTGTTTTCAACAACAAATGAAATAAACCATACACAGAACCTAAAGTTCTGAAAGAAAGAGCGTTCTTGTAGCTGAGTAATTCTTGATCTTTATTTACACAGATGTATTTAAACAAGTCTAAGTGGTGACAATATGAACAAGCTGGATGTATCAACAACTGATATTACTACCAGTAAGAAGATGAAAGCAGTTTCAAATCTGGGAGAAGGACTAGAAAAATTTTTTTTCAGTATAAATCTCTCTCTTTTTTACTGCCAAGCCTAAGTGAATTAACCACACAGGTGTGGTGCAGAACTGCTGTACATTCCAGGACTCCTTATTCCCAGGTTTGTGCCTGAATGACACAAGTCTTTCTCCTATTCCTGGCATTGACTGTTGCTCCTGTAATTGTCTTCACTGTTATGAGTCTTTCCCCCCCCCCACCCTTTTCTATAAAAAAAAGTACAGATTGTCTCTGTATAAGGTAAAACCTGAGTAACTGCTGTACCAAAGAAATGCAGCAGGTTTTGCAATAATATGAAGAAGGGAAGATATGAGACTTGTGGACAATTAAATACGTTTAACACACAGGCCTCTCGGAGAGACACTTATTTTTAACTCTTTTTAGGTTTTTTTCCCCTAAAAAAGGGCTTTAGCTCCCCAGCTACTCTCTGAAGAAACTTTGAGACCAGCCATGACAGGACTCATGTTGTTAAGCCTGCTGGGTAGCGCCAGTACAAAATGTGATGACAGAGTTACCCACAGAGAGAGCTGTCTTATTTATCTCCATGCTGGCAAACTGATGCACTCCTAGCAGTAGTAGTTTTCCCTGTAATCATTTGTATTATTATTTAAAACAAATTACATGTCAAAGGCACAATAGCAGATTGGTATATCCCATTAATTTTTTGTATGAGGGGTAGAAGGAATAAAAGGCTATTACTGTTACTAGAAATACATTGACAGTTTATTTTACCTTTGAACGGGAAGTTCTTGCATTAAAACTTTTATGAGACAGAACAGGAAAGAGACAGACTCAAACAAACTTAAGAGATGGAAGGAGAAAAAAAGGGAAGTGGGGGACTGAGGCTTGGTGAAGAAACAGATTTGTGTATGAGCTGAAATGGTATCTTTAGTTACAGCATATTTACTAAGACAAAGTTTTCTAGTTTTTCTAGAAAAAACACTATTAAATGAATATTTCCCAAGAGATCTGCTGATGAACATTTAGTTCAAGATAGTCTATTGATGACAACAGTAGATGACGTCTATTTTTTAAGAGAATAATGTAGCATTTTCTGCAAGGAGATGTTGTAGGTTGTTGGTTTCAACCTTTATACAAGAGTTAGAGAGATTCATGGAAGGAATGTATCCTAAACAAAGAGAAGAGGAGACAGAGGTAGTTCAGAACAAGGTTTAAACATCACAATGAGTTTAATAAGCAACAGAGTGCAAGAGAAGAAAAATGTGAAAACATTTGTAAAGAAGTAGGGGGAGGAAGAATGAAAGCTTGAACTCTGTGGCCTGTGTTCACACAAGATGATTGTAATTGTCCTTTTTGGCCTTAAAAATCCATGAATCTATGAATGAATGAATGAATCTATGATTCTGGGACAAAGGCTGAGAGAGAGTTCAAAGATTGCAGGTCCAAAGTCAAACTCATCAGTGAAGACTTATGAAAAGACATGATTGATGACAAACCTTGTCCTTAGATTGTACGTGAGGCTACTGCTTTTTAAAAGTGACACTTGTCACTTTTCCATCTCAGCAGGAGGAGAAGAAAAACATATATATAATCTTTGTCAACATCAATTTTTCTTTCAGGTTTATTGCAATCATAAACTGTACTGCACAATGAAAAAATACAGTGTCACCTTGGGTCCATCAAACTTGACACTAAAAGGTTAAATGGATTTCTTAGCTTAGCTGGATCCAAAGAGGAAGAGCACCCACAGAATACATGCTGCACAGATTAACATTGTAATTTCTTCTCTTTTTCTCGCAATTGCATACAAAGTTTACAGACAAACAATGGACATTTCATTCAGCTCAGCAGCCCAAAGGTAATTTTATCAATAAGTACTAGATTTGAAGGTTCTTTCAGTGGGTGATTTGCAGTGCTAAGTACTATAGCTCCAAAGAGATACATAGATTAGAAGTTGGTACATATGACGTGGCAAGATAGTCAACTGTATTATTTGCACCAAATTGGGTGGAGTCGTCCTCACTGAGCCTTCTTTTAACCTGGTAGACTAAGAATTTCCTTTTTTCTCTTCATTTTCAAATCCAGTCTTATTACATTTCTTTCTCTTTTTCTCCTTGGTTGTGCTGCTACACTTGACTGTTCTTTTAAAAATCTGCAACTGCACAGATTTAAGATAGGAACAGTGAGATGAGAATGGAATGCATTGTTTATGTCTATAGTTGAACTGGTGAGAAACTACACATTTTTGTTTTTCTTCATAAAGTAAAAAAAAAAATAAAAAAACAAACAAACACAAACAAACAAAGAAACAAACAAAGAAGCAAAAAAACCTGAATGCTTCTGATGTTAAGACATAGAATATCTTGCATTCTGCTATCCCTGCTATTTTCTGGTAAATGGAAAGGCAGAATATAATAATAGTAATGATGATGATGATGATGATGGTGATAATAATAATAATAATAATAATAATAATAATAATAATAATAATAATAATAACTAGTTTTTATCTCTGATTAAATAGCCAGAGTGCTCAGTTGCCTGTTTAAAATATATTAGAGAGAATAGAGGGAAAACACTAATAGAACCTTGTAAGTATGTAGCTGGTGAGTTTGCATTCATTTAATCTTGTACTTTACAGAAAGAAAAATGGGGAAAAAAAACCAAAAAACCTCTACAATTAGGATATTGGCTCCCATGGAGTTTGAGAGCTCTAGTCTGAGGTCTGTACTAGGATCTATATGCACCTCCATTCACCTTTTGAAAGGTCAGGTATGCTATGAAAACTAAACACCTAAGGTGCATATGCCACTCCACTCCTGCAAATGACTGGTTATGAATCTGAAAGATGGATGGAACAAAGAGTTTGCAGGATTTGCATGTTCTCACAGAGCTGGGCCACATAAGAAGCAGTCAAAAGCAAAAATTACCTCTGCTTCTGCCTCTATATAGGGAACATGCAAATTAGGCACTGAAAACGTTACAAACAAATCCCCTGCCTTTACCAGGCTCTAATAGAAAGAAATTTTTTTGCAGCAGTGTCTCCTTTATTTTGTTCTACAGTAAAAGAACAGCTGATTTACTGACGTTAAAGAAAAAAGTGAGTAAAAATTTACACCAGACAAACTCTAAGCAAGGAATCCAAAAGATAAGAGATGTTAGAAAAACACAGCCCTAAAATGAAATTTTGTGACAAATCTAGCTAGATGTTAATGTTCATCTCAAACTTTGTACTATAGAGTTAAAAAAACTAACAGGAAAATCATAAAAACAGCCACTGAGATTCCTGTGCTTGTTGTCATTCCTATTCAAAAGAGGTTTTAAAACAATTTGCATTTTGAATTTACATTCATTTTTGTCTTCTTTTTAGTTTAAATGATATGTATACTAAAAAACAGCAACATTCTTCTATCTTGCCTAGTATGGGAAATCTTTGGCACACGTGAAAACCCTAGTAGCAACTTCATCCAGGTATTAGTCTTACAGAAGTTTGAAATCTCACCAAGTACCATACCTTAGTCATCCTCTCGCTCCTGGACTTTTAGATCAGAGGAGAATACTGTCCTAAAGAAAAAAGTTTGAATAGATTCTGCTTAATTGGAATAATTCCTACCACAAGGTAAGAATTTGGAATTTTTTTACAATTAGTTAGTTTTTCTTAACTATTTGTCTTTTGCAGATGGTTCTGCTTTTTCAACCCCTAAAATAATCCTTTAATTCATTTTCTGGTAACCCCCTCTGGAGTCTATGAAAGATGGGGATCTTGGAGGACTAATAGCCCAGGATCTGACCTGCAGCAGGCACTGTTTATCAAAGAACAGCAGAAATTTGTCCCACAACTCACCAGGTGGGTGGTGTTGGCTGGCACCATGATCAGGGGAGGGGTGGTAACAACACCCAGGCAGTGAGTGTGTCAATGTGCGTTTATGCTAATGTGTGTGCTCGTGTGTGCAGATGGGTATGTCGTGACATTCTGGTAGCAACTGAAGTGTGATTTCACTTTGACTATTTGCAATGTTGATTTCTGCAGTGTTGGTTCTCTGTACTAAGCAACATGAAAAACTTAAGCTGCAGAGGTTTATTTAGCAAGGTGGCGAGACTGAAACTGAACAAGGAGCTTCACGATTTTGACATATAATTCTTCAGATATGATCAAAGAACTCGATTTACTGGAAGTTCTACTAAGTGTCAGGAAGAACAATTTAAAGAATTGGAGCTGTCGACAGGATGACACTTTCATTTTGAGGCAACTTTCAAGGTTTTGAAACTTGCTCTTTTTCCACTTAGGAAAAAGTGTTGGAACATATATTTTCCTAATGAACGAGTTGGAGTTTTGTTTCATGTCAAAAGAAACTTAAGCATCCATCACTCTCTTTCAAAAAAAAAAAGAGGCCATTTAATTGAAAAATAAAATTTATTATGAACAAAACTTTATAGCAACCAATGCGCTTTTATGTAATTTTCCTGTTTTAACAAAATAGCATAGTAAGGTACAATTTAACTTAAGTGTGTATATATTAATATATATATTAACATCTCTGCTCTAAAGAATATTAAAAAATAATCTTCATTTATTTTAGGGACAGCATTACAGGAACTGATTAGATCACCATCTGAGGGAAGAAGTCATACAGCTGAAGTGAATGTTTTAGTGTCTCAGATTAGTTGGCATCCCTTGGGGATATTCTGTTCTGCAAATACAGAGTCACAATTCTTGTCACAAGTGTGTGCTGAAGCTTGTAATAGGTTTCTTCTGAACCTTTCACACTTCTGCTTTCCACAGAAGGTTCATTTACCTTTTGAAAACAGAACAGAGCTGTTTTTAGATTGTCGTGTTTCCAATAGATGCTGAAGTCCCTTGACACTAAACTGGGATGCTTTCGTCTAAGCAAATTTTTATCTGACTGGTTAACAGACAAAGGGAGAAAATGGCACCAGCTCTAAAAACTTCATTCCCTGTGTTTTGTAGTTCATTGACTGCTCCTTTCAGGAATTTTTGCACCACTTGTCTTTCTCCTATCCATTTCCTTATTTAAAATTTTGAACAATCTAAGTGGTTAACTGAAATCCAAGCACTTTCTTAGTTTGGCAGTTAATAAGTTTGTGTGCATAATTAGTGAGTAATTTGGTATAATATTGCCATTTAATTATTTTATTCACACAGGTATGCAAGGTTTACTATAAACACTCCAACTCCCCCTCTGTAATTTTCTCCCCCAAAGAACAACATGTCCATGTCTTGCTTCCCCAGTTTCTAAGGTTACAGCTGCAGCCCTGGCCTGTCCTACAACATCCCACAGATGTTTAGGTTTCTCCTGAGTCTGCATCTGATCCCCACATCCTCAAATTCCATTCAACACTGCCTCATTCAAATGCCGAGTTCCCATACCTGGTTTACAATTCCATGTAAATCGGGGAACAGGAACTAAATTAGTTTAGAACAATCTTTCTTGCCTCAGCTGACACATGTGAAGTCCATTTGTTATCAAATTGAAACTTAAATGGGCTACTGACATGTTGAAAAAAATCTAGAATCCTGCAATGCAATGCAATGCAATTCAAGGTAATGACAGTGTTAGGGCTGTACAGCATATGTGTTTAATGCCTGTTTCCAGTCAAACTTTAATTTAGGACTGGGTGACAATGTGAGATTCCTAGGAATATGGAGCAGTTCATAACCCTGGGAGGTGTAGAGAAAACAGCATCAGGAACATGTGAATGTGAGGGTGAATTTATATAAGCGTCTTGGGAATGCTCTCTGTGACCTTTTCAGCCCTGCCTGAAGTTACAACCTTCATGCCATGGGCAGGGACACCTTCCACAATCCCAGGTTGCTCAAAGCCCCACCAAACTTGGTTTTGAACATTTGCAGGGATGGGGCAGCCGCTGATTCTCTGGCAACTTCTCTGGGCAGTTCTTCACCAGCCTCACAGGGAAGAATTCCTTCTGTGGCTTCAGAACACACTGGCAGCATGAGTAGCTGCATTTTAAAAGCTGCGGGGGGAAGGGAGATCAAATCATACTTAATTTATTGAGCCTTTGTTGCATAATAAATAAGCTTCCAGGAACATGAGCTGCACCAAAGTCAGATTTTGTGGTCAAAAAGACGGAACTGCTGTTTCATCTGCGGGGCTCAGTCCCACAGCAGGGTCAGGACGGGCCTGGGAGCCCCGGTGAGATGAGGACCTTCTGGGCCACAAGAGATGCTGGGAGCCCTGGAACCAGGGGCTGTCACCTGTGTGGTGAGCACCTGAGTTGGAGCCTTCTGCCTCCTTGGTGCAGAGGAGGAGAAACAGAAACCTGCAACACTGAACTCTAAACCGCCAGACTAGGAGGTACTGAAGCCTGGGATTCTTGCGTTTGTTTTGTTGAAGCTGTTTCATTTTGTATGAATAATTAAATATTCACTGGGTTGGGGAGAGGCAGAGAAGTGATTCTGTACCTCGCCAGCTAATTGCAAGAGGCAACAAGTAAAATCTTGTGGTTTCTATTTGAAAACTGTTACTGAAATAAATTCTCCAGTGTGGATTTGTTGAAAACCTTGTTACACTCCCTGAAGTTTAAATATCGTTTGCTGGTGTGGGGCTTTTACATTTTTTTTTTTTTATTCCCAAATGTTGGCATTTAGGGAAAAAATGTCCATAGAAAATTTATATGTTGGCAAAGAGAGGGAGGATTATTTCTATTTTAAAATTTTATGAAAAAAATGGCAAATTAAAAAGAAATTGAACACAGAATTTAAAATACAAACAAAAAAAAGACAAAAAAAAACCCCAACCAAACAAAAACAAACAAAATAAACCCCACCAAAAACAAAACAGAAATTCAGAACTTTTTCCCCAGAAAGATTTGCAGTTTATGAAAGGTAAGCTTATCATTTATATGCATGAGTGGATTGCACAGAGATATTTTTACATCTTTTTTTTTCCTGAGAAATATTTGGAAATGAAAATCAAAAAAAAAAACCACAAGAATTCACCCTCCAAAAAAAAAAAATCAAACCCAAAGTAAAAAAAAAAAGTCAAAACAACAGTAGGCAAACAACAGAACCATTGCACAGGCAAGTACAATTTAGAACTAAAATGTAGCCATATATTCGCAGAGACTTTTATAATTTTGGATTTTGCATTTTACCACTGCCTTGAATCCTCTGAAGTCACTTGAGTAAATATATGTCTCAACTCAGCCAAACTGCAAAGCTCACACTTAAGTATTTTCTTCAGCAGTTATATCTGGTAATTTAGAGCATTTTCTTAATCAGATGGATTTAAAATTATTGAAATGCACAAATAGATTTCAACACCTTCTTAAGTGAATATAGAAAAACAGAATGAAAATTTTAGTTTCTACCAGGATCTGACCTTTCCTGGATTTTGATGCAAACTGAATTAGCAATCTTGATGGCATTCTCCACAAGATAATCTTGTTTGGAGTCCTCCTGTTTCACATTATCTCTGTTTTTCTTAGAGCCAGAATTTATTGCAATAGATTAGACCAATGTAAAATTTGATGTGCATCTTATTGGCAGGAGCAGTGTGCAAGAGTCACTATCCATAAACTTCTGTAGAGTTACCAGCCCTCAATGCTTCAGATAGAGGCAGTACGATAGAGAATTTTACTCCAAAAGTGTGCAGTATTTCACTATTATAACTCCATCATGGTCAATTAGCCAGACATGTTCCTGACTTTTATCTTCAAAAATGATGCTTCTTGATTATTTATGTTTCCAAAAGCTATTATTGAGTAATTCAGTGTAGTGAAGGACTTCAATATGCTCTACCATTGTGACTGTAAATCCAGGTGTTAATACTCCCAGGTGGCTCATAATCTCACTGCAGATACCTAATAAAGTTGCCATTAGCTGGCAGTATACACTGAAAAAAAAGCTATGCAACCAGCTGATCTTCTCATTAAACAAAGGGCTACTAAGGAATGCCAGAAAATTATCTGAGTTGTTTGAGTCTTTAAAAAGAAAAAGGGAAAAACTAAAGAATGCTTATTTTTACAGATTGCTTCAAGGAACATAGCTGGAAGTCACAGCCAACAGCAGCTGGAGGACAGAGACCCCATGGCTTGTAGAATAAGAGCAGACCACAGCCACTGTAGTCAGCCTGGAGTGGAAGCCAGGTATTAGTTTTCCAATCTTGCTTCTGACAGTAACTTTAAAAATCATCTGGTTCTGATAAATTCAATGTAATTTGACTTATCTCATCTCCTGAAAAGATACAGACCTGAAAGACTCACCATCTTTGACTGAGAGAGGAAATTTGGGGAAAATGGATAAAATATTACTAAGGAAATTGTTGATGACTTTTTTGCTTTCTAGTTAAAAAAGTATGTTAGATTTAATATCGTTATAGTGATAACATCTTAGCATGTAATAATCTTGTTCATATCAGGTGCAGGATAGATCTGGTTCTACTAAGGAAAAAATATCCACACAAAGTTTTCTCTACTGGAATATGCTCACATGCAGAGACTTTTTCTTGAGATAAATATAAAGTTTTAGTGTTTTTCATTCTTTTTCAAAGAAGACAAAACATAAATTGTCCCAACCTTGTGTTGTGCTGGCTTTCAAGCACAGTGATCCCAGGGGAACTCAAGATGCTTCCAAATTCCTGGGTTAGAATGTTTGTCTTGTGTATGACCTGGAAGAGCTCTAGATATTCAGATATTTTGCCAAAACAATATATTTTTCCAGCAAAAACAACTTGGTTGTGAAACTCAGGTAACAACAGGAGTGAACACTGAACAGATAAAAGTCTGGAGTCAACAGCTACTGGCAAATATGTGTCTTTTAGAGAATTACTTCCTAGTCTGTCCCAACTTTATGCAAGTTCTCAAGGGCTGTGTGAGCCATGAGGCTGTCAGTGTACACACAACATAAACACATTTCTAGGTTTGTTTGCTCGTGGTTTATTTCCCCCCTATTTGTGTTTTTCTGTACTCTTTTCCATTACCTGCCATGAGTAGGTATGCAAGGTCAATCCCTCAGAAGTGATAAAATGACAGAATTACAGTTATTATGCCATCCAAGTGCACTGTCAGTTGCTATCATGTGTATGGAGATTGACTCCTGAACACACTAATTTAACTGAAACTCTTGTTTTCAGTGTTCATAGTCTTCTTCACTTCATAAAAGGGATGGTGCTCTGTAGGTTATGTCTTAACAGTGAGGATATCCATAGGCATAAACAAATAAATACAAATTTATTTGTATATCCCCTCAAATAAAAACACAGAAAACCTCTTCATCTTCTGGGGTCAAAGCATGTGAAACCTGGCACAGTGAAATGCCTTGTTTGTGTGGTTTTATAAGGATCAATAGAAGTAAAGGGACAATTGCAGAGCTCATGCATCCAAATTTTTTTCTCCCTATCATTGCCAAAGGAGCACAAAGCAAGCAAGCAGATAATCCTCACTGATAAAAGGCAGTGAACTGAAATATTAGTAACAAAGATTTTCATATGCCTCTACCTGCCTGCTGCTTTTGACAGAGCAGTCAACAAGAATAACAACAAAAAATAATTTGGGGTTTTGGAATATTCTTCTTTAAAATATTGAAAGTAAAGATTGAAATAAAAATGTAAAGGAGTAAGCATCTGAGGCAAACTTTTCCCTGCATTAAAAACTCCTGGGCTCCAAACCTGTTTATTCCAGATGCACAGCTGGTAGCCATTGCAACAACTGTAATTCTGTAATATTCTCCCATGTACGCTGTTGCAGCTTGTCTGTTTTGTGTCCCCTGTTGTGTCTTAGCCTCTTTTTACTGTTTGCTGTTTATCCTAAGGAAAAGTAAACAGTGAAAATACATTATTTTCTGTATATTTACGCAGGTTGCAGTAACAGATATGCACTGTAGGCAGACACATTTGGGACTGTAAGGATAGCTTACATAATATATTAAAGACTAATTTTTATGATTAAATAAATTTTGGTTTTGTTAATGAGTTCTCCATAATTTTTAAGATTAATTTATAAATATTAATTTTAAAAATAATGCTTGAAAATTATATACATATAAATAAAGAGTTATATACGTACAAAGTTGGGGTTTTGAGGGAAGGACAGACCTCATATAAGAAACAGAGATTAAAAAGGTTATATTAATAACTCTGTGCTTAACTGAAAAACAGAAGGAATGAATTGTGGTTTCCTTAGCAAAACCATTGATGGTCATACACCAGCCAATAACTATAAAATGCAAGAAACACCTGAAACACTATGATGTAAAGAATACATAAACATTAAATCTGAAGAATTCTTAATTTTTGAAGAACTTTTATAGTTCACTTGGGTTTTCAAAATGACAAACTATTGCTTTGAAGCCTTTTGGTATACACACATATTAGAGCTGATCAGGAAAAAAACCCTCCCCATCTTAATGTTTTGATGTTCCAGTCTTTGACATTTATTTTCATTCCAAACTGGGACAGAGCTGAAATCACTGAAAACTTAGGGAAAAAAATGGTTTGGTGTTCTTTTGTGTTTGTTTTTTGGAAACCAATTTAGAGTAGGACCCCCAGAAAGAAATTTCTAAATTTGTATAAGAAGCAAACCCAGCAAGTAAAATTGTTTTTGACATTTGAGCCTGTCCAACTGTGATGTGCCAAATTGCAGTTTATTTTGAAATAACTATCCATTTTACATGCAATTTGAAGTCAAGTTAACAGTTTCAAATGAAACATTTTATTGTGGCTCAACATGTGGTGCTTGTTCAGTTTGTAATGCCATTTGGGAAAAACAAAAAAGAAATTGTCAAAATCATGACACGTTTGACTAAAATGTATTTTCTAGTTGCAAATTATTTCTTTTGAAAGGAGATTGTTCCTACTTGTATGCTTCTGGGGTCTGCTTTTTGGACTGCATTTTCATTCTAGCACAACCCCAGAGGCAAGATGTAGTTTTTTATGTAATCCAGGAAAAAATTCTGGAAGAAAAGTAACACTCCCTGAACTTCTCATAGCTCTTACTTGAGGATTATGAGAAGTTAGGCACAGTCCTCTTTGGGCTTACAGATCTAACATACTCATCATCCTCCAACCTCCTAGCTACAGAACAGGAGCTGGAAACAGAGATCAGTTTGAAGTGGGGAACCCTAGGTGAGGTTTGTAGAGGAGAAAAGATCAGAGGATGATGTCATTGTTTTAAGTTAAAAATAGCTGAGGTAAAGAGGAGGTGACTGTCTCAGGAGTTCCCAATGTGTGATTCTGAATACAACTGGACAGAGTTAAACTCATTTCACATACATCGTCTTCACAGAGGACAAGATGTATCTTCCTGCCTATACCTGTGGAAATTTCAGAGTTTTCTAAGAATCCTTTAACAGAGTTTCAGAGAGTTTTATGTGTGACAAATTAACTACACTAAGTGTAATTTTTAACCATATTTTGTATTTGTAAATACCTTCACCCACACAGGTCACAGACATTTGGAGCACTCCTGCTTTGAGGAAAGAAACTTTCCAAGGGGAATACAAACAAGTCTGGGCCAACAGAAGCTGCAGAAGATTTAACGAGTGATTAGTTCAAAATCCTGGTGGGTTTGACAGAAACAGGAGCAGAACAGGCAGGGGTCTGCCTTGCCTAGCTGCATCTTTGCTGGAGGGACCTTTGAGTCCTGAGGGAGATTAAATTTATCATACATCTGGACAATGATCTTGTAACTATAAAAACAAGCTGTTTCCTGAGATTCATGGGCAACAAGAAAGCCAGTAGATGAAGGGATGTTATTATTCTACTCTGGCCAGCATTTGTTTGGATACACCTGGAACACTGTGTCCAGTTTTAATTTGCTACATGGTGTAATTTTTCTTTGAGAAAGTAGGACCATGGCTTAAAGGATTGCAGGACCTGATTTATGGAGGGAGGTGGAAAACCTTTTTGCCGTCAGAACAGTAAAATGCTGGAATATGTTTCACAGAGAAGTGGTGGAATTGACCTTATCAGACATTCAGTTTGGCAGGACCTTTGATCAAAGGCCCTTCTCTTAAGAGAAGTTGAAATAGCTCTCAAGATATCCAGCCTGAATTTTTCCATTATTCTATTCTATAATTCTAAATGTAATTATTTATTATTTTCTTAGTCATTTGGGGAGAGAGTGGTTTCCATTGCTTTTATGAGTACTTCAACAATATTAGGTTGCCAAGTCTCAAATTTTTTGCAGTTTTACTTAGAGATTTTTAGCTTTCTATTTTAGTGCATTTGCTCTTGAATTCTGACATAACTTTTCCTGTTTTAACACCTTCTGAGTATATTTTAACTTGTCTCATCTTTTGTGGCCTTTGACCACATAGTGTCTCATGCGTTCCATCAAAATTTTTTGTAAAAAGTGAAATAATATCACACTTGCACCTGAAGGTGGACTTGGCTGTCATACACCTGAGCCCTTTAGCTGAGATGCACCTTCTTGGTTTACATTGGTCTTGGTTTGTGGCTTAAATACATAGGCACTCACATACAGAAAAAATAAAATTTTCTGAGATTTTAAGGTATATTTTTTTAAGATATATGTGAATGGAAAACCATTATTTCTGTAAGTTAGTCACAATACTGGAAAGACACCTATTGCTCTGTACATGGATCAGTGTGAGTCAGAAAGTGTATATGAACTCTTGTGGCATGATGGAGGGAACTTCTTAGAAGCTTTTTTGCCAGCTACCCTTGGTATGCCACTTTTATTTCATAAGACCATTCTAGTCGCTGTGGCAGGTTCAGGAATATTGACAGACCTTTATCAACACTCAAAATCCACTTAGCTATTCAGAAAACAGTGAAAAATGGTCTCTTACAAAGAACACATCATTATAGATTCTTATGCTGTGTACAGTGGAATCAGTGGAAAGACTAGAGTGCTTTCAGTCTGTTGGCAAACCCAGTAAGATTCCTGTAAAAGTGGAAAGAAAGAATAATAGGAGGCATTCACAAAATTATTCTGTTTGGTAGAATAACGAATTATATGACTGCCTGCTCGCATAAAACCGTCACAAAAGAGAATAAGTCCCCTGGCCTCTCCTATAGTACCAAGGATTTTTAGAAGTAAAAATGGCAATAGAATTTACTTTTGTTTATTCAATGGGCTGTTGAAATTAACAGAATTGTATTAATACATATTACTTCTGGATACAATTCTGAAAAATGTATATTTTTCTCTGAATTGAAGACATGATTATCTACGCAGTGCATTAGCAGACTTAGTATCCAGAGAATTCAAACTGGAGTGATGCGACATTGCTAAGAAAAATCAGTCTTGATCTTCATATCCTGGACAAATATATAGGTATAGAAATTTTTCCTGTAACTATTGCTAAGTACCAGGTTTTTGGCAAGATTTTTTGTCAATTTAATTAGATTAAGGCACCGTGGTCTATGTTTCTTGAACATTTTCAATATCTAGAACAGGAAAAGAAGGTAAATAGTTCCAGATCTGAAATGTAAGAAAAAGTTATATTATACTATATTTTTACACCTTATTCATTAATTTACTTCAAATCCAAAGAACTAAAAAAAAAATAAAAAAAGACAAAAGATAATAGAAATAGCAAACATTAATTTATTTTATAGAAAATGGGTATTCATATACCAGACTTGAAAAACAAAGTTTCAATCCCCTTATCCCTTAACTTGTTCTCACAGCATGATCCATTATCCCTTATGGACAGTGAACTATATGTACCAGTGTATTTATTAATGTATTGTAATAGATCACCAGTCTATATTTCTTTACTGCATCCTTGGTAACATATTCAGAACATTATTTAAAGCTCATTATTCACTGAAATAACACATGCAATAGCACAAGTTGGTTAGCTGTGATATTTTATTAGAGTGAGCATTTTGGGATTTTATTCTCAGTCCCTCATCAACATAAAACATGGTAAAGAGTTCATAAATCTAATTAAGAACATTAAAATAAGGAAAAATCACTGAATATTTAGTTAAGATATGCAAGCCTCATGTACATGCAAGCCATTAGAGGCAGTCATAAATGCCAATTGAAAAGCACTCAATAACAGCTAGTTGGTGGAAGCACAACAAGACAGATGTAGATAGAATGAAAGTGTGCAAAGGTAGAAGTGTTTTGTGTATCTAGTTGTTTGTCTGGCTTTATTTTTTTATTCCCCCTCCTCTTTTTTCTTGAAGAAATTTTACTGGGATGCTGTTCTGGTTTGGGCTGCCATTCACTTAGAAAAATAATAATATTGTAAATGTTTTATCCAGGGGGACATCAATTAAATCTGGGCCAGCACATGCCCTTGAAAATATATAGTAATAGTACCTTTTTTCCTTTTCCTTTTCCTTTTCCATTTCACTTTCATTTTCATTTTCCATTTTCCTTTTCCTTTTTTTTTCCCTTTTCTCTTTCCCATTTTTGTTCTCTTTTTCTTTTTTCTCCTTTAGAGATTTTTGAAAGATATTCAAGTTGTAAAAGATGTTTTTAAAAAATTACTATCACTTGGAATCCTTCAAGTTTCTTTGTTTCTTAGAAGGCACTTCAACACAAATTCAGCAATCAAGATCCTGCATATGTGATAAAGCCGCAAAAAGGTAAAGGTTTTGTTCAGCGTAGATCTGTGGATAGCTTCATTTAAGTGAGATGGGAAGAATGACTGGCAAGCACAAGGTACTTACAACCAGAGTGCTTTCCTGAAAACAAGAGAAAAAAAAGACAAAATCCACCCTAAATTAATTAGCCACCTATTGGTTGTATAGCAAACTTGCCTTTAGATTTATTTGGTGAAGGTCTGAATCCTCATTCTGCCTTGCCTTCACTATATATGTCTCAAATCAGATTAACACTCAAAGAGGCAAGAAGCAAAAAATAAAGACAGATTATTTGTATGAGTCAGTGGTGATGATGCCTTGAGAGGCTACCTAGAACAGAAGCTAGGCAATGTTAAAGGAATAAAGTAGGTATTTATTAAAAGGCCTTCAAATGATACGCCTTGGGCAGTACAGGGGCCTGGCCGTGGCTCCACCCAATGGAGATGGACAACGGGTCATGAGTTTTCACAATTGTATAGGTTTTGGTCCATTTCTGTATTGGGGTTTATTGTCCAATTACAGCTTTAGGTTATGAACTCCCATCCTTCCAGTTTGCTCTCCTCAATTTGCTGTTTGTAATTTTTGGGCCTGAAGCTGCAACAGTGTCCTTGGTTCTCAGGCTGGATAAGGATTGTTTCATCTAATTAAACTGTGAAGAGAACTTGCTACCACTTTATATGAAGTTCAGAGTTATATACTAATGCAGTACAGAATATGGAAAATAGGAAAGCTAAACTTAAGGCATCAGTGAGGGCAGTCAGCTGGATGGTAAGAGATTAAAGCATTAACCCTTCTATGATCATGGTACCAAAAATCGTCTTTTTAAAGCAGAAATAAAAAAAATCTTCTGCAAGTACTCTTTAATGATGGCTATGGCCCTAAGTCATTCATCCGGCTGTTTCGTTACTTGTCTTTAGGTCTGATGTAAAGGCACAGATGTAGTTCTTGCCCTACCTTTTTTTTTTTTAACACAGCCCACTTCACTGTGCTCCCTATTTAAGAGAGATAAAGTTCCTTGATTGAGGGTCATGACTACAAAGGGTGCAGTTTGCAGCTTGTTGAGCAATGAAGAGAGGTGTGTTGTAAGGACCTTGCTCAGGATCATCAGCAGAAATCTAATTATCACGGGAATGCTTTTGAGTCACCTGGGCAGTAATTCTGAATGTAGTTGCAGCAAATAGCTGATGAGGCAATTAATAAACTAGCAAATAACAAGTTATAGTTAGTCCACCTATATATGAAGATAGAGGACCATGTAGATTCAGATTTTCCAGTTTTACTTATTTTACCTATTTGCTTGCTACTATTCTTTGCAAGGCAATTTCAAAGGAGTGTGGTGAGGCACACTTCAGGGAAAGTTTTGATCGCAAGACAGATATGTGCGGCGTCCTGGACCTGTGTCCCGCCGTAGATGCCACAGAGGGTAAAGTCTGTGGGAGCCCGATAGTTAAAGCGAGGCTTCCACAGAGACGGGATTGACACTCAGGCTACTTTTTCCCAGAGGGTTTTATTGAGGGAAAAGTGAAGTCGGAGGTGCAGGAAGACACCCTCCCGGGAAGGGAGCGGGCTCTGAGCGCCCTGTCCTGAGGGTGGGGCAAGGAATATATCAGAAACGGGACCGGAGGGTCGGGGTACAAACCAGCCAATACAGGGGAGGAGTAGGGGTGACCGACAGGGTGAGGACCGATGGGGACAGGGGGGAAGGGGTAGCTTACATTGGGGAACCAATGAAGGCATAAAAAGCAAGGAACATTCCAGAGCAAAGGGATAGCTCAAACGATGATGGACATGAACAGGGATAAATGATTGGCATCGAGGGAGGCGGGAAAATTATACAGAATTGATCTCCCAGGGCATCCCAGGTGGACTAACCCCTCACACAGATATGGAGTGCCTTAACCTAAAGGATAAGGCTTTGCCAAACCTGAGATCTGGAAGAAAATCTGTTCGTAAAAATATCTGATTCCAGATGACTCATTCACATTCAGAACATCCATTATCAACCTTCTAAAACATAATACTAAATAAACGTAGTAGTAGTGCCGTCATCAGTCCTGGTTGTGCTAAGATTCTTTCTTATCCAAGATCTCAGATATCTCATTGAATGTGTATATCAAGCCTGACACCTGTGAGCTGATGTAGTGTAGAACAAGAAATCAGTATTAAGGGAGATTTACTTTTACTCCTTTTCAACCAGTGTGTGTGTGTATGTGTAGTGGTGATTTATTTTATACAGATTTGGAGTTTGGGGTTTTGGACATTTACTTTTGATAGCTCACTATTCTTGAAAAAAACAAGACTGAACCATCTTCTTCAACTGACACAGCTACAAAGGCAATCATTCAATTATATATATACTTTTATTATTATTATTAATGTATGCTATATACCAATTAAAATAAAAACCTCAGACTGCTCCAGTCCAGGTGATCTCAGACTCCTCTGTTTTCTGTACAGAGTCCAGTTGAAAATTGAGTTGAAAAATAACAAACAAGTCTAAGTGACAGTTACAGCTCTTAATTGTTGTTAGTTAGCAGTTCGTGTTATTCAGCAGGACAAGCAGTGGTCTTTTATTGAGAATTCAGGGATGCACATCTGCTTTTAACTCATCAGACTTAAAGACAAGTAATGAAACAGCTGGGTGAATGACTTAGGGCCATAGGCATCGTTAAAGAGTGCTTGCAGAAGATTTATTTAATTTTGCTTTTAAAAGATGACTTTTGGGACCATGATCATAGAAGGGTTAATGTTTTTTAATTAGAAGTAGATCTTGAAGTAATTTTAATATATTGAATCATTAACATTAACCTTTTTTTTATTGTTTTTTATTGCCAGTGGTAATTGCTATAAACTAGACCCTGAGGCAAATCAGGGGGGGATTAGACCTGTAACCACATGTAAGTGCTAAGGGGTTGTTGATACCAGTAGGATGTAAGACTACAGAGTTTGATCCTTTGACTAAGTACTGCAAGTACCAAAATTGATGTTTGAGATACCCCAAGCCCGAAATTTCAGCCTTGAGAAAACTCTATTTAGACATGTGCACTGCGGTACCAAGATGTGTGTATCCAGCCAATGGTATAGTGACTTGGTTAGTGAGACCCAGGTAGCTACAGTGGAATTCATAGATTTGAGAAGGTTCACGGTCTCATGGGTTTCGCTTTTTTGCTTTGTTTGTTTGTTTTGTTTTGTTTTGTTTTGGGTGGGTTTTTTTGTTGTTGTTGGTTTTTTTCTTTTTTTTTTTAGTGGAGGAATCCTGTAGGTTTTCTCTGGTCCTTCACAGGTACAGCTGTGGGGCAACTGACACCACATCCTTGGAAGCTTTCTCAGGTTTCTCTAGGTAACCCAGTAGAACTACTGTGGACAGATTTAGGGAGCGAGTACAATCTTGGTCATCTGAGGGGATCATTCATGTTCCCAGATTTGTGAATTTAAAAATAGCTTAGCTAGCCTGTAAAGGTACTTGAGAGACTTTTTCATCTCATGCTAAGCAAAAAAGACAGGTCTGATAAAATGTATTCCTGAATTGCTTTTAAATGTAAAAGAATGGGTATGCTTCTTAGATTTGTTCATCCTTTAAAGTCTATAATTAGATTCCTTTTTAACAGAAAGCTCAAGAATTAGCTGCAGTTATAATAGAAATTTCTCTCAAACCAGATCAAAATGTCTTTCCCACAGTTCTGAAATCTGTGTCTCACTTCACCTGTGCATTTCCTACTGTAACTTCTCAGCTTTATACACTGTTTTCTCAGTGCCTGAGTTTTCCATGCTTTAGATACAACACCTAATTCTGCATGTTATCAAGTGACATCCTTTAAGACTTTTATGGAGCTAATCCATACCCTGGTAGTGGGGTTCAGACAAACAGGATATGGAGAAAAACATTCAAAAGATGCATTCCTTTAAAAACAAGAGGAGTGAGATTTTGTTCAATCTGCATAACACAATGGTCCAGTGTAACTATAACCAGCTATGAATAAAAATGAACTGACAAAGACCCCCCCAAAGACCCCTGCTAGAAATCTTAAGAAAAGTTGTCTCATCTCTTTGGAGCTATACAATGAAGCAGATAAATTACTGCCTAATCGTTCTTTACTGTGTTAACTGTCAGGGTGCTAACTATTGTTCCATATGAAAAATCCATGTTGAGAATCCAGCTCAAAAAAAATCTCTGAGAGTTCTTTAATCAAAAGGAAACATTTGTTAAGCAGAAATGCTTTGTAACTCACATATTACTTTCCAAGAAAAACCCTGCTCTGGTGCAGCTAATTTGCAGTGATGTCAGGCTGGGATTTTCAGAGGTGCCTAAAGAAGTTAAATGACTGGCTCCTATTGACTTTGCAGCTACAATCCTGATCAGACCTTTTATACTGCTGTCACTTTAATGAAGGAAAGAAGTGAAGGAAAGGGCTGGCTAATAGAGGGAGTAGGAAATTTACTTTTCTTGAAACTTGAAACAAAGATTTTGCTCAATGGATCAGTAAATGTATTATTATTATTAGCAGTAATAATGGTACCTACTTATTCACTCTACAGGAGTACACTCAACATATCACGTAGAAAATCATGGTTATTTTTATTTTGTAGGTGAAAAAAATGCAATCTGGGTCAACAAAGCTCAGATAGTGCTCTACAGTTGCCCTATGCACTTACCAGTAGCACTTGCAATACAAAATTGCAGCACCAGAACCTAGCTATAGGTAACTTCTTCAGGCATTGATGTCTGTCCTTGGTCAAGGTTACTCAAAGATATATGACACATTCATAATGAAATGATGGATTTGACTGGGTCCCAAACCAGAATACAACTAGATTTTTTCTTGAGGAGCCTGATGATAAAACAAGACCATCCTTGCACTTGGCACCAGGCTACCACATGGCTCATACTCAGTTAAGCATCATATTGATCTATTTTTAACCTCATAAATAAGAGGTGTTAGAATTCACAGTTATTCTTTGAAGGATGATGAATTTATGACAAAACTATATGAAAAAAATAAAAGAAAAAATTGAATTGTATATTGTTCCAAACTTTAAATTGAGCCCATTAGAAAAAAAAAATATTTTTGTGATCATTTCATGAAAAAAAAATCTATGTCTGAATGAGTGTGAAATATATATATATATTTGAAAAAAAATATCAAAGACACTATTTCTAAGTTATTTGGCTGAAAATAGGTCCTGTTTTAAAGTCAAAGTTTTGAGACCTTTGCAAAATCATTTGTAAATCTTTTTGAAACCAAAATCCATTTCTCTTGAGACTTGAACAAGCACAGATTTACTCTGCAGTATGTGTTTTTTATTATTATTATTCCTCTATTACTACCGATTTTAATGAAGGAAAGAAACAAATTATTTAATTTGGATTTTTTTGGGTTTTTGTGATTGTTTTTTTTTTTTTAAACCAACAACCTTGACATTAGATCAGCAACAAGTACAAGATGCAAGACTACTTGTCCAAGAGAGTAGTTAGTGAAGAAGAACAGGTATATCTGGAGAGGGGTTCAATTTTTATCTGGGGTACTCATAAATCTTAGAAGATTTTTTTTTTCTTTCTCTTTAGTGGATGTAGGAATTTAACACAATTTAATCATATAAATAAATTAAGAATGTTTCTATTTCTTATATGGAAATTATATATTTAGAAATTTGAAAAACATTTTGCTTAAACAGCATTTTTGGTACAAAAAATTTGGTTTAACTCTCTTAAAGCAGTGTTGGCATTGAACTTTTCAAATTTTTTTGTAGTTGTTGTATGTACCTTAACATGTTCTCTCTTTTCTCCACTTAACTTTCTTTGTCCTTTTTGAAAATGTAATTTTTTCTCTTTAAATGCCCCAACTTTAATAAGCATACATACATAAACACTAAGCTTACTTACACCAAGAGTGATGTTCATACACATATGGAAACCATTCAAAAAATTAATCATTTATGTTCATGATAAGTGGTTTATTTTATTTATTGATTCAGGTCCAAATAGTTTCCATCAAGGCATTTCATCCCCAGATCCTGCTTTCTCAGCCACTGCAGACAGAAGCACAGTCCTGCACTTCCATGTAATCCCATCTTCTGCTGTCCCAGAAATGTCTGGATGAACGAACCATAACAGACCATGCAGAAAATCTTTATCCCAAGATATATGTAAGAAAACAAATATAACAAAACATTTAATCCAAGAAAGCATGATTAAGCTAAATTTTTTATTGGTATTAGTATGTTTCCACATGGATTAATTGATGTGTAAATAAGGACACCTGCTACTATTCTTCTCATAGCCACCAGTAGTGTATGATACTTTTCTTGACCAGTTTTTTTGATGGGTTTGTTTTTGGTTTTGTTTATTTTTTTCTTTATTTGTCCATTTGTTTGTTTGTTTTAACTCATGAGACTTATAAGAAACAGGTATATATCAGCTAGGTATCTCCCTGTCAGCTTCAATTCAACCTGGTCAATTAGTTCATGTGTTTCTATCAGAATGCAAAACAGACCTCTAAAGAAAAATAAATTAGCAACAATGAAAATTACAGAAAAGCAATGTTAAGGGTGTACAGCAGTAGTCAAAATGTTTCTTTGATGATGTGTAACTTTAATTATTTCCTTTTTATTTTTTTTCTTAGTAAATTAATTTCTCCCCCCAACAAAAAACTCAGGCAGAGCTGTATCCTTTAGAAAACCATATTCATCACATTACATTTGGAAATAGGGAAATGGCTGCAGGAAGCACAGTTTGTGTAATGTGAAATGGTTTATGTGATGCTGTTTAGGGCAAATGAAGTCATTGCAGAGATGAAGACTGGCAGAAAAAATAAAAATATAACACATAGTGGTAAATGCTGAAAAAGCTGGAATCCTTTTCATTGTGTACCATTATGGGAGATTACTCTGTATTAATTGGGAAAAAAAAATCAAGGCATTTCCTCAAAATATGTAATTCTTTAGAAATTATAGGTAAACACAGTATGAAATCAGTGTTCATTTTTCTGTCTTGTATTTCACATACAACTTAGTTGATTGTTTTAATTTGCATGTTTTCATATAGAATCAGTCAAGAAGCACAAGATAAAATATATATAACATAAATGAGGATCTGCAATGACTGGCTTGATTTGATTACTGACTAATTACTGATTAAATCTATATACCATTTAAAATAATATTTACTGTCTAAAACTGAGGAATGTTTCTGGTTTTCAACATATGAACAGTCACTGGGGAATAAATAATGAATACATGCCCACACATATCAGCTGCCATCTCCTCAGCCAGTTTGAGGTTTATTGTTTCAGATATTGCCCAATAGAACAGTTCGCCTAAAATCAATGAAATGAAAAACACTTCTTAAACTTTCTCTCCCAGTAAGAGGAGGGAAATTTATTACATATTCCACATATATGCAGTATTGTAGACAGAGAAAGACAAAGAGATGATGACGCCGTGTAATTATGTAAACACTCTTAGCAGAGTATGGTTTCCTGCTCACCTGACCAGTTATGTTATGCTGCATGTATCCAGAGTAAAAAACATTCAAATAAGAAACAAATAGAAAACTTTACCTACCCCAACCCTATCTAATGAATTTGTGCATGAAGTGGATGTAATGAATGTAGAGAAAGCATTATTTTCTCCATGTTATTCATGAGCATGGGTTAGTAAGCAGCAAGATTTCAGATGCAAGTCCATATTGAACCTACAACCTCTGAATGGCTATCATCTGTTGTCTTGACTAAAAAAAAAAACTTCAAATTTGGAAATTGCATCAAAATACCATGGACAGTGAAAGACTAGAAGTTGAGCTTATCTTTGCCCACCAAGTGTTCTAACCACTTAAGCCTCTAAATATCATCTGGTTTCCAGATTCATGCTGGTTACAGAATTATTGTTCCTTGGCTGGTTAACAAAGGGTGATCTTGTAAATGGTCCCTGGCTGCTGTGCCTGGAAGTTGCGTGCATGTGTGTTTGTTCTCCATGTCCTTAGACACCAACAAAGCAATTCTATTGCAGTGGGAACTAGTTCAGAAGCCATTAAGTATCAATATGAGGATCTTCTCAGATGACTAAATTTGCTATTAACAGCACAATAGAGATTGAGGCAGCCCCAACAGTAATTCTAGATGGCAAGCAGTACCAGAGATAACATAACTACCACAGTTTTAAAAATGATGAGCAAGGGATGGCAGTGACAGTAGGGGATATCATTACAGTGGTTTTATCAGATGTGACTGAAGATGCAATCATATTATCTCTTTGTTATCATGGATGGTACAAAGACACCTCGAGACAGGTGTCTTTTAACTCCATTTTTGCCTTTCCTTTTCTGTTCTGCAATGTTAAAGGAAACAGCTTGTAGCCCAGCACTGGAAGCAGTTTAGGTTCTGCTGGGACAACCTCTTGATCTGATTTTTTTGTTAATTATCAAAGAGCTAGGAGCCCTTACTACATCCATCTTCTCCAGGGAGTACTGCAATTCATGTAGCTCACATGAAAGGTAAATTCTTCCAGTGAAGACACCTTGGTTTGTAGCTGTTAATACGTCATCTGAACAATTATCATTTCAAAGTGTATAACACTGTGTCATTCAAAACAGCATATAGTGCACGTGACAAGAGGATGTGACTGGGATAGTAGTGTATGGAAACCCTAGAAATGATCAGTGAGGGGTTCTGACCAGTGTTTGTTTGTCACATCATGATGAAATATTTCCCATTTAAATTCTATTACGATCAAGTTAGAATCCCTTTTTAAATCATTAAGACTCAGTTATTTTGTATTTAAGAATTTCAAAGAGCTGTCTCAGGTGCTACTCAAACCATTAAAGTAGATTTATTCCGGTGTTTAAAACTTCAGGACATGCCTGAAGTGTAATGGGAAAAATGCATAGTAACAAACTTTTTTAAAGGAAGAATAAATAGGATAATCCAAGCAATTATGAGTTTAATTTACAGTTGAAGCAAAATGATGGACCATTTGAGACAAACCTGAATTAACAATGAATTAAAGGAAAGTAATGTATTAATGGCAGTGAATTTGCACAGGTTGGAAATATCTTTTCAAACGAGCTCATGTCAGTGCTTTGATGAGAGGACTGATTCAATTCAATAAAGTAATAATGTAGAATAATAATGTAACTCCTTTAAAGAAGTTGACTTGTATGCAAGAAACTAAAAAAAAGAAAAAGCCTCATTGTTTCACCAATCACATTGAATTATTAAAGAAATTGTTGATACCTATGCCCCATAACATAATAGCAAATTGGGAATTAATACTAATAAGTTGTTTTTTGACTAGGGTCTCCCTGGGATTGATTTTTGACTCTATGCTAGCAAACATTTTATCAACAAGGTGGAAGAAAACATAAAATCATTACCAGTAAAGCTTGGAGTTGATACAAAAGTTAAAGGAATGATAAATAATGAAGAATACAAGCCAGTGGTACACAGTGCTCTCTGCCTCCAATAAACTAGGGACAAGGATGCTATTAGACTCAGATATATGAACATATGAACAATACAAAGTTATACTGGCATCACACATAACAAGTCAGCTGATTCATGAGAACTATCCATGGGAGTAGTCTACCCTGCAGAAAATCAAGGCAGTTCAAATTAGTTTAGCTCAGTGAATAGCAGGCTAAGCAAACTCAGCTTATCTTATTTTAACTCAGATTTATTGTACTCAATGGAACAGACAGCAGAGATCAGCTGACATATAATAATGGGTTTTGTGTCTAAACCTAGTGTGTATTTTCAGTGTGGTTAATAAGAAGTAATGCATTTAGGAGAAAAGCATGTTTGTCATATTTTCAAAGTGGGGAAATACCACAGTAAAAATATCAAAATAAAGATAATATTTCAGAGCTAATCTAGTGGAGAAGATAAAAAAAGAAAAAAGTTAGTGTCAAGTTAGAGTAGGCACATTGCATTTTTCTGGTGAGAGTAATTAACTGTTAGAATGACAATATTTCTATTTGATTCTGCATTGCTGGAATTTTTTTTAGAAAAATCATATTTTGTTTTCTGTAAAATATTATTCTCTCCAAAGCACTGGTATTGACTTGAAAGATGAATTAAAAATCCTGGGTTCTGTTCTACGAAGAAGGCTAAACTGAACAAACCTGGTCATGTCCTTTCACTTCAAAATCTAAGCATCCTATAAGGATTCACCACCAATTTATCTGCCATTAAGTAGTTGGTGAAAATAGGTAGGTAATGACAAAAGACAGCAACTGCATTATCTGAGAAGTCACAAGCATTGTAGTAGGGACATGGAGCAATGTAAAACTTTATTTGCCATTTCAATTAACTGAAGAAAAGAAAATGACAGAGAGGACTGCTTTCAAATAGCTTATAATTTGGTGTCTTGAAAAATGCAGGCTTTATTTAGAATATTTGATTTCTTATCTGACACCATGAAAGATAAAAAAAATTATTCATTTCTAGAAATGTATTGATAAAAAGGATATAAATCAGAATCCCATCCAGGAAAAAAAAAAAAGTTGGTGTTCTTCCCATGGTACCAAAGTCCACATATAGATATGTCTTAAAAAAAAATAAAAGGGAAAAAGTGTATCAACTCAAGGTGTAATTATTATTTTTATTGCTACATATATTGATTTTATGTTGCACCAGCTGAAACATTTTGGTTAGACAAAATTGAAGCACTAATCGTGTTTACTTTTAGACTTCACAGTAAGGAAACCTCTCAAAGCTCACTTTGAGCAGGAACTCTGAAATCATACTGATTTACAGATTGCTAAAGTGGTTTGTAAAAGGAAATTGTTTTCAGTTTTGTGTTTTAATCAAATTAGGAAGCGGATGTAGGAAAAAAAGTACATTCCACCTCAATATTATTATTAAATTTTGATGTTTCTTGTCAGTCTTGCTCTGTAGCTGATGGAAGAACAAGGACATTTCTTGTACGTGACTTGTAATGACCACGTGAGATGAATCAGCCTTTAAATAGGGTTAGCTTTGTTATCTAAAGAGGAAGTTTACAAGATTAACTAGAGGAAGACGTTTAGTTTAACTGTCTTAAAAAAAATAAAATAAACCAAGATAAAAATTCGGGAACCAAACCAAAACTAAACACTCTTAAAACCACTTAGCTGTCTTTGTTCTGACAGATTGTAATTATTCTGTCTCTTTAACAGTTGAGCCCATGAGAAGTTTGCAAGTCATTGATGCCTTCAGGTCAGTGATAGTCGTTTTAGCCAGCATCTCCCACACAATTACATCCAAGGGTCTTTGTTAAAGCAGAGACTACATAAAAAAAAAAAAAAAACCAACAAAAAAAAAACCTGTATAGTGTTTATATGTGAAAGACATATGGTGACATAAAACTAGAATTTCAGATGGACAGATATATGATCAGCTGGCACTAAGTACAACACTGAAGCAAGACAGCAGAAAAAAAATTTTGAAAGGGTCTCAGAATTTCATGTCAATTTCCATAAGTTTATGTTTCTGATGGAATTCAGTTCCCCTGCAATCTGTAGAAAAATATTTTTTGTTGCAATACAAGTACTTTCTAATACCTGTCTTAAGAAGAAGATCTTTGTGTTTATACAAAGTATAATTGCACCTAATTTATTTTTTAAATAACCCCCACATTTCTAAATGTTTAAGAAAATTTAAAATGGTTCTTAACACTTAAACTACTTTTTTTTTTTTTAACAAAAATAAAATAAAATATTTCTTTGCCAGCACTAACAAAATGCCTGACAGGTCTGAGACAGGATGTCACAAATCAACTTCTACGGCTAGAAATGGACTTATGAACCTATTAAACTCACCATCTTTGGCTTTGAAGCAACAGTCATCATCATTAATTGTTATTATTGCACTCCTTGACATTTTCAAGGAAAAAAAGGCACAAAGGATTTCATGAGAGCCATAACTGGTCACCTTAAGACAGAAGGGCTGCTTTCACTTTATTTAATTAAAATGCTTCTTAAAACACAGTGAAATTCAAGACCTGAGAGTAAATCAGATGCCCACTTTTTATTTCCCTATAAATCCTGGGGTCTATTTTAGAAGAATTCAAACATCTCTAAAGCTTTTTTTTTTTCCCCCTATTTGTACAGCTAGACTAAGGACTTTGTCCTTTAATGGGACTCCTAGACTGAGCCATGTAAGAAAAGTAAATTACAAAGATTCAAAAGAAAGTTTTTCCACAGTTTTGAAATCTTCCTGTTTTGACTTTGACATGCTGTGCTTTTCAAGGGTTTTGGCATTTCCAAGACATTTTCCCTAGAAAACTAAATTTCCAACATATTATACTGGACACAGAAGCAAAACAAGCTGTTTGTGTACTTCAGCCTGTGCAATGATAATATTCAGAGACTGAATTTTCTTTTACAATTTACCTTTAGATAATTTGTTCCTGGCTATTGTTTCCTGAAAATTATGTAATACTCATCAACAAAACTTGAAAATATTAAAGAGTTTTTAATGAAAATTTTTTACTGCATGTGTGCTGATAAAATCATTTTTTGAAATGCCCAAGTTAGTGCACCACTAGATAAATTTTCATGGTTGTCTCCACATGTCAGGAAACATCCACAGCCCAGACCCAGCCCTCTCTGGGTTTTCAGGTGGGTATATATGAAAATTTATCATGTTCAGCTTATTACATTATCAATGGAGAGAGGAAAAGGAAGCAGAGAAACTTACCTCAGAGACTGAATCTTATCTGTAATGTTTTATTAAAGATATTTTATGAGAATTTGTATTAAATTTCTAGTTAATCATACTTCTAAGACTGAAGTTTTTATTGTCATTTTTTACACATTTCAAAAACTTATATAGAGTTTCTAACAATGGGAAAGTCTTGTTTGATGACTTATATTTTGTTTCACAAAAAAAAATAGAAAGTAATAGGTTTATTCTTTTTTCTTGTTGTCCCAATAACTCACAGACTTTTTGAAGTTTCAAACTGCTGGGTATAAAAACTGAAAAAACCCTATTTTTAAATCACTGATCTGATTTTGTTCATTGATTGATCTCCTCTTACCATAAGAGACAGAAAAGACTCATTAAACCATACAGTTTGCCTCAATACCAAGCCAAGATTGATTGATCCCTACATTGCATTGCTCAGGCATTTTTGTGATGAAGCACACCCAGTTGTGAAACTTGCCATGGCCAGCATATCACAATCATTATGATACATTGCATATGCTCCTGCAATTGTTTATATAACTCTGTTTTCACTTAGTAAAACCAAAACAATCCCAGTGTGCTGCTCACCTACCTGAACCCAGCTAGAAATTTCATAGCTTGATTTCTCCTTTTTGGAAACTGAAGAGTAGGGTGAGTGGGAGCAAGGTGAAATGTTACATGCTGATGCCATTTTCTCTGGAAAAGAAAGATGATGTCCTGACATGCTCTTGGCTCTTCTATTTTAACTAGAGACACAAATACCTGCAATGTCCTAGAACAATGTGGTCTTAACCTGGGAATATACCAGACAGAGCTTAAAATATTAAAATTAAAAATTTTGAATCCAAATAAATGACAGCAGTACTACTTTTACAATCATAATTTTATATGGAGCTCAGAAAAGACAGTCATGTTGTGTAAAATATCAACTTATAAAAGCAAAGATTATCATTCCTAATTCTATTATGTCTGTATTTGTGTTTTCTACAAACCAGTAGAAGTATAATGCTATTGCATGTTTCTTGCTTTATTTAAGAAAGGAAAATATAACATTTCCCAATATGGAGATGACAAAAGATTTCCTCCCACACTTAATTCTGAGGAGCCAAAAGCTAAATATGAATTTAGAAGAACTAAATGTGAATTTCTACTTCTTCTATGCTTCCTATATGTGTATTCACATTGTAGTAAAATCAGAAGTCTGCTCCATGCCAGATAATTTCATTTCACAAAGTTGAAATTTCCCTCTGTCCTTCCCATCTGAATATGGCATGCTTCTTTCCTGTATCTGTACATGTATCTGGGATGACCTGAATTCTGTATTGGAATGGAACACGAGTTCTTCTCACTGATCACACTGACCTCAGTGGGATGCATTTTGCAAGTGTTTTTTTTTGTTTTTGTTTTGTTTTTGTTTGTTTTTATTTTTGTTGTTTGTTTGAATTTTTTTTTTTACAGGAAGATTACTTGACAGCCATATCCTAATAAAAACATTGTATTGTGGGGAAAGCAATCAAGCAACAAACTTCAGACTCACATGCAACCTTGGGTCCACAGTCAAATCTGCATATGCATGTTTAAGTGTACATTTGCGTGGGTGTCTATGTCTGTAAGAAATAGAGATTCAGTCCTGCCCCATTCCAGTCAAAGTTTCAGTCTTGGCAAGTGCAGAGGAAGTTGTGGAAGTGCTTGAATCCTCCTTCCTTAACCTGCCAGGTCTAAATTCTGTAACCAGGACATTAAATTTTGATGTCAGTAATGGAAAGCCCTATTTCCAGAGATTTCTGATGGCGCAGAGGTCCTCTTTGTTTGGGGTGACAGTTTCTTAGCAACAGCTATTAGTGAGCTGCTGCAGACCCAATCAAATGGTGAACTTGGACAATCTCTTTTGTACACGTCTTGAAGAAAAATCCCTTGCTCAAGAGTATAAAACATATTGACAATTATGCAGTGGACCCGAATATAACTTTTCCCTGCGGTTTTACAGGCAGGTTAGCTGCACTGAGCAGTCAGCCTGCACACATGAAAAAATCAATTTCATAAGAGATATATCTTCATGTGTCATGATGCAGTGTATGATAGTGGCCTTTTATGTCTATTTAGCTTACAGCAAATTTAAAGCTATCACCTACCCTGGTGATATTAGCAGTCCAATAACTCAACAATTAAACAAATTTCTCTCTTTGTCTCTCTCTCTCTTTTTCTTCATTGACTGACTATAATCATCTTCCAGGAATGACCTTGAGAGACTGGATATTCTTCTTGGTTTAAGTGCCATTAGCAATATTTTTTTCAGAAAGCAAGCTACTTAGGTAGTTGGCAAAAAATAGTGCCGATAAAAATCTACTCTTGGCTACTCAGTAAATTGCATTGCACTATCTGCTTGCCAGCTGAGGGTGAAGAACATTGTATATTAAAAGATTTTCATTGTGTAATAATGTGAACACCAGCAGCAGTAATTATAAAATCAATAATTCGTAATAAATATGTCCTCCTTATATAATTACTAAATGATTGCAAAACCAATATTATGCACTAGTTGGAATGGAAAAGGTTGCTGCTAAAGACTTTCTATATTACACATTATCGTTCAACTCTTAAACACCCTTGGTCAAATGAAGCATAACTTCAGCCTCATCAGAATTAAGCTAAATGCTATTTCAGTTTGATCTCCTTAAAAAGTATTTGATTCATGGAAAAACTAATTACCAGATTAAAGTGTAACAAAAAGTGACTTAAATGCAAAGTCTTAAACACCATTTATCGTGAGCTGGGAAACAAAAGGAAGATGGTTTCTGTCCTATAAAATGGTAATTGTTTAGGTATTTTTTATTATTATTTCTTTTCTTTCCTTACCTCCTATGGGACTGTTTTGATTCCCCAAGAACACAAATAAATCTCAAAATAGCATTTGTAATGTCCTCACATTTTTCACAAGCTTTTATTTTTGCTTCAAGTGAGGAATTTGCAGCTGAAATGAGAAGGAAGCTGGGCCTTTTGTGGGTTTGCCATCTTTCAGGGTATTTAAATTCAGCAAAGGGGTCAAAGGTTTCATTATTTTAGTTATATAAATTGCTTCTAGGGCTATCAGGAGAGTCTAAAAGCCACATAAGCACAAATGCAAATGAAACAAGCCCAAATGTAAAGGAAACAAGCTCAAATGTAAGGGAAACAAGCTCAAATGTCAATTCCAAAGCACTTTTGTATGCTGTAGCTGCCCTATTCATCACAATTCCACCCTAAAGAAATATTTTCTATGTATATAAAAGGATGAAGTTTAAAGAAGAACACCTGCTATGAGAAAAAATATACATGTACAACTGCATAAACAGTCTCAGAGGATATAGTCAGGTCACTAAACTCCAAAAACTGCCTTGCTTCAATTTTCTAAAAAAAACTACACCTATTATTATCCTCTTATTTCTGCATTATTGTGTTCATACTTGTCTGACTCTTCAAGAAAGTTTCATCTTACTAGCTATGGATCTCTACAGTGTAAAGATCTGTGCCTGAGCTAATCACCCCAGTTCCTGTATTGTAGCAGTAATTCAGAAGATGTAGTAAGGACCTATAAAAATAGGTCCTTTTAATGTGAAGCCTTATCCTAGATATAATATCCAGAAGAGACCAGATGAATTGAATCCTAAAATTGTTTATTTCTCTTCATAAAGGAGTTTAATGTGCCAAATTCAGATGTAAATGTGTGCATTCTAAGTGAATCCCATGTCTTACATCTATTTGAAGTGTTTTTCCACAATGTTATCATAACTACTTTTATAATAGAATCTATTTTCTTTGTCCACCGTGTCCCACTATGGGTGAGAGTTGAATTTCTCAGTGCCTTTTTCATGAGCTGCTGCTTTCTATCTCCTCCAAATGGTATCCACCTATCTTCTTCAAAGATCTTTATGTGGAAACACATGATAAAAATACCTCTTGGCAAGCAAGCTCCATCTGCAAATATAAAAAGCTCACATTACTTCTGTACCTAGAATAGACAAATGCATAAAATGGAGGGTATTAAAAGTGAGTAAAAAGAGGACAATATCCAAAGGTAAAAAAAATATTACTGCTTGAAAGAGAGTCAATAAAAAATGAGGAAACCTTCCTCCTCTCCTCTCCTCTCCTCTCCTCTCCTCTCCTCTCCTCTCCTCTCCTCTCCTCTCCTCTCCTCTCCTCTCCTCTCCTCTCCTCTCCTCTCCTCTCCTCTCCTCTCCTCTCCTCTCCTCTCCTCTCCTCTCCTCTCCTCTCCTCTCCTCTCCTCTCCTCTCCTCTCCTCTCCTCTCCTCTCCTCTCCTCTCCTCTCCTCTCCTCTCCTCTCCTCTCCTCTCCTCTCC
>QUSF01000029.1:6362754-6379564 GCA_003676055.1 Chloebia gouldiae
CCTCTCCTCTCCTCTCCTCTCCTCTCCCTAGGCTGGGAAAATCTCATAGCAAGAAAATACCAGGAATATAACACTAAATAATCACCTTTGACAGTCAAAAAATAAACTGTTTTGATGAAACTGGTTTTGCCATAGGATTCTAGTTAGGCATTTCAGAAGTTTAGAAAGTTCTAGCAGTTATTGTATTTGTCAATCACTCAGTAGGTTTGACATATTTAAGGTTGTGCTAAGTCTGTTAGTTAGAGAACATCTGAGTCAGGAAGATTTGAAAAGAAGGAAATAGGTTCAGACTGACTAAATACAGATGGCCAAGTTAAGCACCGCGACTTGTCTGAAGTCTAAGTTCAAGCCCCCTCTGTGGCTCAAAGTGTGTTTCACCTGTGTATGGCAGACCCTTGACTTCCTGTATTGTTAACCAAGTCTAGTAGTCAGGATCAAGCCATCTGAGCTGTGCCCTGTGTATTACATGAGGACAGTAAGGCATCTGTGGTAAATGCAGTATTAAATCCAGCTCCTTGGTCCTGCCAACTTCCATTCTCCAAGACTAACAAGGTGAAATAAGGTTTAGGATCTCCCTTGTGGTTAATTCATGCCTTGTGGATTTCACATATTAACTGATCACTTATTTCTCTCACGGATTCTCAAAACATTAAATAATATAGAAAGCAATGTTTCTTTTAAGAATTGATCTAACCTGAATCCATCATTCCAGGGAGAAAGCTGGTGCAAGGGATTTAAAATTGAACTTCCCTGGAATCCACAGAAATTATTAATGCCTAAGTCTTAAGGCCATCTATAAAATCAATATAAGGACAAGTCTGTTAAGATTGTTACCTTGCTTCTCTCTCTGGTATAATTAGATTACTTCCACACTAAAGTTACCCATGATGACTTCTCATCAATAAAATTCAACATTCACATATAATAACATTTTTGTAAGTGCTTCACAATGTGAAGACTTCGATGCAGTGGGCCAGAGCTGTAATTTTCTGTAGCAAAATGGTAAATGTATATGGACATGTGTAGGTGCCTAGACAAAGAAAAAACAAAGTGGTGTAAGAAGACAGCTTTTACTGAGACAACAGAAGGATGTTCCTTGTCTTGAATCATGTGCTCTCATGGGCAGTGGTAAATTTTCTGGTAGGATTCAATACTGGAATTACAGTTCCTAAACTGTTAAATTACAGTTGGAGCCATAACTTCTGTAAATCTTTCATCAGTTAAGGGGAGTTCAAGAGAACTCCCACTTGTGTAGAAGATTTTTTTAGTTGTCTTTCCACATCCGGCAGTCTGCACCAAATCTTGTGGAGAGAACATTCATAGAATTTGTCAAGAAAAGTCATCTTGGATCCCTCAGCCAGTCACAATGGGGGATAGAGGCCCTACAACAGTTCTGCCTGTTGTTCTGTAATCCAGGTTACATTGTAAAACTGCAATATGAAGGTGGAAAAGTTATATCTGAGTGAAAGCACAGATTGACTAGGTTGACTTAAGGAAATTCACCTCCCTGCTCCATTAGCTCCACTTGCTGTAGTGTAGTTAGTCAAGGATTTGTGAACATACAGAAGTGTCATCAGAACAGATTTATGATCCCTGTGCCACATGCATACGCCACTGAGCCAACGTGTGCATGTGCAGTGTGTTCAATGTATTCAGAACATGCCTGATTTATGGTATGTTCTTTTGTATTTTTCTCTAGGATTTTTCCATCATTCATATCAAGTCTCTATTTGCCCTTACTGATATGCACTTGTGTAATCTCGAACAAGTAGAGTATTGATGCCCTGAATAGAAAAGGCTGGTTGAAATTCTGTTCCAGATGTCACCCAGAAATTAGGATAACATGATCAAAGTTGTTCCTCTGGACAAAAATGATAATATTCTGTGTGGAGAAAAATATAATTTCCTCCCGTATTTCTTTTTCTTTGTATTGATTATGTTTAAACAGGAAAGAAATGGCATTTTAAAAGCAACTGCATATTGATATTTGCATCAAAGAGAATAGACACAAAGAAACCATGAAGTTCAGGCTGTAGGATTATAAAATGTGAGGCCATAAAATACAATGGAAAAATATACAGCAAATTGAATTTCATAAGCCATATCTATAGAATTATGAACACATAAAACCACATACTGTAGTAATATCAACGCGAGAAAGGAAAGATGTATCAAATTTAAAATATTTCCACTTATCTTCAGTTCCCAGTTTTTAAGGCTAGAAAAGCACTTCTGTGATCCCTTCATGAAGAAGAACAGAGAGTTGTAACCGGTACCCGTCACCAGGCATATCTTATGACCAGTGAAATCTCTGTCATCCCTTCAGTTAAAGTGGGTTTTGCACCAGATATACCAACAAGGATGGGCTGCTATTGCCAGCTAGACCTCAGTAGCATGCAGCAACAACTCAGTGCCAGTGCTTTACAGACTTCAGGCAAAGTGGAAAATTTGTTATATCTGAGAAAAAGGAATACACCATCAGAGAAACATAAAATTATTTCAACTGGAGGGATATCTGAAGACCATCCACTCCAACCCTTCGCAATAAGCAGGAAAATCTTTGACTAGACCAGGTTGGTCAGAGCCCAGTCCAACTTTTCCATAAAAGCTTTCAGGAGCAACCTCAGCTCTCTATTGGGCAACTGCTGTGCACCGTGGGAGTGGTCAGTCAGGGACTTTGCAGACCTCTGACAAAGCAGTTGCGTTGCCACTGTATGTAGGGGACAGGTACTAACTTCCCATTGGCTTTTAACAAAAGAAAAGTATAAAGGTTTAATTTGTGTTTTTAGAAATCACTTAATGGGCCTTTTAAAAAAGTGTGGTTAAAATTTAGATGCTGGGATATATTAGGTTCTTGCTCCACCAGAGACACTTTTCTCTAGATATTCTGAAAATATTTCTCTATACTATCTCAATCTCAGTTTAGCAGGGGTTGTAACTGATATGGATAATGTTAATTAATGACGATTAATTTAAAAGAACTGTGGCTTTCTCTAGTGGATAATCTAGAATATACCTGCACACAGTATCTAGTAAAAAGACAAAACTGTAGGAGGGTACTAGGGGATCAAGGACATGCTTTTATAAGGATGTTAAATGATGCATTAACTGATAATCTGTGTTTGTGTAATTGCTATTAATGCTGTTATTTGTGTGGTTTAAGTATGAAAGACACACAAAACAGTAACACAAGAGACCTCTACCAGTTTTGTCAACACTCACAAAGCAGTACATCTTAGCAAATAGGAAGCTCAGGCTCCGTCTGTATGAGGTGAACATGGTTTCTCCTCAGGAGAAATGGGTAAGACAGGTCAGGAGTCAAATGCTGCATGACCCTTGATTCCACTTGACATAAAAGAGGAAAGACGAACTCTCCTGCAGCTCCCTGTATCTTGTACTATATCTATTCCTTTTTTTTTTTTTTTTTGAATAACAATCCTAGAGAGGTTCTAGCATAGATGGAGAAAATCTGAATTATGTCTGATCTGCCCAGTATACCAAGTAGTTTAAAATCTAATTATGAATTAGACAGACCCAGAGAATTGTTTTCAAAAGCATCTAGTCAGCTTAAGAGAAAAGAATCTCAAACTGAAATGCAATCTAAGTATTTGGGAACCTAAGCCCCTAGGATTTCACTTTTAAGAAATCAGGCTTATTTTAACTTTCTCTTAATTTATCAGTTAATTAAGTTTATATAATTTCACTTTGAAGTTTTTTGTGCTTCTTTTTCTGCAGTCCTTCTTCAACATTTTATATTTCTTAAACAATATTCTTAAAAAAAAAACAAAAAACAAACCGCATGCAATTTTCATCCAGTACATAAATGATATTTTTTAGCTCTTCTCCTATGATTCAATTTAGTATTAAGCTAATTTTTTTTTCTTTATTACAGTAAATGCTCATCTTGATAAACTCTTAAGGGCCAGCTCCTCAGAGAGCTTTGTTAAATCAAATTTTATTAAAATTTAGAATATGAAAATTTTGTTTGCATAATAATCTATATTAAATATTTCTACTTTTTTCTTTGGAGACATCATTTATAATCATTCTATTTTTTCCCACAATTGCTTTTCAAATTATAATGTAGAACAAATTTTGCAGGGCAACAAAATTTTAGTTATGTTGCAGAACTAGACTTCATTTATTATGGATTTTGCTGCAACTTAGTAGGAATTGTGATGGATATTTTTTTATCATTTCGCTGTGTGGTACTGTGTAACGCAGTAAGTTAAGTGATGACAGTCACAAAACTAAGTTTGTAAGAAGAGGATATCCTCATTCATATAGAAAAAAACCACTGAGATGTTGATCCAAAAGGTAGATTTTTCTTTTGAACCAAGCCTGTATTATCATTAGAACTATCATTATGGTGATGTATCAGGGATAAACCTGGGTTTATTTAACTTTTAAGTAATCTTCCAGAGCCTGTTTTACTCTTGTCAGGAGAATTTTTATACCTGAAGTCTAAGGATCTTTGGATTCTTGAAGATGAAACAACAATATGTAATAAAAATTCTTGTTCTCTGGGGTTGGAAAAGAGATAAAGGATGCTATAGAAGTAATTAAAAGCAACACACTCATAATCCAGAATCAATAACATGTGATTTATTTTCCTATCATACATCATAAATTAGTAATAGGTAATACTTGTGTCTGGATCAATCTACTCTCATTTAATTTTCTAAAAGTTTGGTATGAAATCAAAAGCAGGTCTCCTCCATTAGGCCCCTGGAAGTATACTCAGCTCCTGTTTTTGCACTTATTTTGGCTTTGAACCTAGACTGAAACATGGTTTTAACACCTTTGAGCAGGGTGTAGACCAAGTGATCTTCAGAGGTCTCATCCAGCTTCAGCTGGTCTGTGAGTCTTGGCTAATTGAAGCCAGAGGCTAAACACGAAAACATCTGGAGAACTTTTGAATTTTGGTACTTGTGTGAACTGTGGGCCTAAGCTTCTCTTTCTGTCTCCTAAAATCTAGCTAACAGAGTTAATGGGAACTGGAGAAGTGCTTGGCTACAGGTACAATTCAGATTGGAGGTGACATGGGCAAGACTACCAGAGAAGTATTTGTAGAGAAGTCTTCTTCCAGAGATTCTTGCAGTTATCTGTCCAAATCTGGGTGACTGTATTCCACAATGCAGTGGAATACACTGAGCTGCATTCCACAATTAACTTTTTAGAGAGGATTGTCATTTCCATTTTGCCCCATGTTTAGTACCCAAAACATAGTAATCAGAATGAAATGGAAACTTTTAAAAACCTCTCAATTTCCTCTAAAAATTCAAGGGAAGGGAATTTTGTGTTCTTCATTGTAAGAATTCATTGGGCTCATTAATCTTGACTTTTTTCTGTGTTTGTTTATTTGTTTTTGATCATTAAGGAAAAATCATCATCATATATGATGATACAAAATTATCATCATCTACATAATATTATAAAATTATATTCTTTTAATGTAAGTGAAAAACAGTGACTTCAAAGTTCTGAATACAACAGTTTAATTGGCACGATTAACGAAAGTCAGAGAAGATCAAAACAACTTCTCTTATCAGCATTTCCGTGAGGTGCAGAAAAAAACATTTCTTAGGGAAATATTAACCTTGTCACTCTGTCTATTCAAAGGTAGGAGAAAATGTGACACTCCAAGTTGCCATTCACTCTAAGTGTATTCCTCTGACAAGTTTCTTTTCTATTAAATTAATTTTCTTTAGCCACTGAGATTAGGAATATGATTCTCTAGAGTAGTGGTTAGAACTCTTACCTGAGTAAGGTAAATTTTTCTACATTTCTTCATAGGTATTTAATATATTTTATCCAATTACTGTTTAATTTAAAGTCAATGGGATTTAGCATTGTAAGTGATTTCATTGCTAGAGAAACTGTCCTTATGAGAAATGTCCTTTCTCATTTACTTAAAACTAATTTCACTAGTAATCAAGTGCTAAATTTAGCACTTAAGTGTTAAATCAAGCTCCAGAAAAGGTTTGGTCCATGATTTGAGCAACTGTTACTTTGGTTATGAAAAGGTCTGATACTGCTTTAATGTTAAAAGGTCTGAAATAGGATTAAGTTTCAGCAAATGCAGAGAGGACATGTTTGGTATGAAACACATACCAGTAAAGTCCAGTTCAAATGTTTATATGGGATTTTATTTTCTCACTAATAACAAAAATTATTTCTATTTCAAATTACAAGGCAAAGAATATTTTTAAATAATTAAAAATTATTACAATAGGTTACAAGGAAGAACATATTGCTCTCTTGCTGTTATGCACACTTTGAATTTTACACATGGGGAGGAAATAGCAGAAACTTTTTTTAGGTGTGAAGCCTTAAACTGGCTGAAAAAAATTCTTTTTTTTTTTGCTTCAGCACATTTTTATATCTTGCTGTAATCTATATATAACAAACATCCAATATTTGTGTTTCTGCTGAATAACCTTGGAGATTTTTCATGAGTAAGTGCTCATAAGATATGCATGCAGCACTGCTTTTATTTCTTCATTCTTCTGTGATTTTAAGTTGAGTGTATGTGTGAGGGAGTGGCATTTATATATTGACTGAGACAAGTATAACAACCTCCAGTGGCTCAGCTGCCATCACAGTAATTCTACATCTCGTCTAATTTGTGAAGAAATATAACTCTGTGCTTTTGAAGTTTTTATATAATGGAAACAGAATGGAAGGACCACCTGAAAGATCTGGTTAAGGTAATACAGTGGGGCATACATTGCAATATTAATGTTGTTACCAATACTTCCCATTGCTTGAGGGAATTAATGGGAAATTCAGGGAAGATAATGTTGTGGTTGGTGATGCAGAGTAATGGTGCAGATCTGAGATAATGATCAGAAAGTTGGGGATCTTGTCCATGGATCATAGTGCTCCTGCAAGATTTCTCCTTTAATTGACTTTAGATCTTTGAAAATTTTGCAGTGCTTCTTTAACTCAGAAATATACTGCATGAATCTGTACTAGGAGGTTCCTACCCCCTTTAAGTGTGATGTTTTTACAAAAAAAATCTAAAAAAATATAAAATAAACAAGTAAAAATTTCCAGACAAAAATCTAACAAGTACCACTGTTAATCTGAGAAGCATTAAATTACTCCCCAGCAAAATATCTCACCTCCTTTTTTCTAATGTGCCATGACCCAATCAGGCATAGAAAAAAATCAGTGGGTCCAGTTGTTCTCTGCCTTTTATGGTTTGCAATGTATCTCTTCTCAGGAAGTCACCTGTCTAAAGCATAATTTTTATGTATATTGTGCTCATTTTACTAAAATACTGCTATATGGACAGTGTGAAATGTGTTTTTCTTAAGAAATTTGTCAAACTTAAAAACATACAGAATTATCAAAATAAACTGGGTGAGATTGATCAATAAATTATTCTCAGAAATAGTGAACAATCATATCTACTTTTTCAGGGATTCCTGGCTTTTATTACATATTTATTATGATTCACTAGACATGCTATCTCATAAGCTGTTACTCTGTGAGGTTTAAGACAGTACTAAGGAATCCCAAGGAATTAATGTAGATTATAATTAGGGTTTACTGCTCAAAATTTAAGGTTGCAGTTAACAGGTCTCCTCACTGTTTGTGCTTACTGGCTTTCCTTAGTGGTGTGATGTCTAGATTTTTGTTTTACTGGCACAAAAAGGCAATGCAAGGGCAGACAAACAGAGTTTTGACTTTGTTGGCAGGTGTATGGGTGTCTGTACACACACATGCCTGACACACTAATGTGTTTATCAATGGTTTTACTGCATGTTTGCTAACATTGGGTTTATGGCCACACCAATAGGACCTTTCTTCACATCTCAGCCATGTTCCTTAAGAGTAATACAGGAAGACTATTTCTAATAATGGAAATAACTAATCAGTTTATACTTATTCCTTCTTCAGCTGACACTGCCAGATCTGGTGTGAGCATACACCCAGAAGAAAATGGACCCAGACTATTGATTTATTCAGGTTAAAAAATGGAACTTACCTTTTTGAATATGTGGAGTCATCTGGCAGACACAAAGACCAGTAAAGTCATGAAAACATCTCTAAAGATTTAGATGTCTTTGAGGGTTATAAATGTGGCCTTGGAGTGTGAATAAAACTAGATCTCTCCCTTCTAGGGTTTCTAATACTTATTTTTTGCTATAAAAATAAAATACCTAATTTCAGACAACTTCTCTATTGGGCATGAAAATGACATTTAATTACAGCTGGAGATAAAGAGTTTGGACATAGTGCTGACATCATGGGATGCAAAACTTATTTCAACCACCTTATGCATCAAATAAAAAACCTTATTGTGAAATTCAGGCTTCTGAACAGAACACACAGCATTTAGACATTTCTCTTATTGGGTCTGGGATTAAATTCTGGGATCCTTTGGATATCAGCATGCAAAAAAGTACTGCAAGATAAGATAGAATGTGGACAAAGAGCATATATGGTAAATTATAGTCACTGTTGGAATATGAACTGTGCCTTTACAGGATATGAAAGGTGGTTTATCTCTGTTTCCACTGAGTAACCTAACTATCATGTTTCAGTGTTCCATTTGCCTCTTTGCTCTATAACTCTGTGTTCATACTCCAGCACAAAAATTCAGATTATTAATAATATAACAGATTGAAAATCATTGTTCTCTACCTTTTGCCTCCAGCAGGGATGGCATACATCATCTTGTTTGTCACATGCTTGATGAAGAAATATTTGAGCCCCATTGCAGTGTGGAACATATCTCCCATGTCTTGCAAAGTGCTCAAACTACTAAGGTGTTAATTCAAAGAAAAGATGACAACTATTAATCTGCTTGAAATGAGAGGTGGAAACCACACTGCAATGCATAGATATTCCTATTACTATAAATGCTTATTAGGCCTTTTTAAGATTGTCTTCTAGAATTAGATCCCCCAGGAGACCTGAGCAGCAGAAAGCCTAGTTACTGCATTCTAATCAATATTAGGTGTGAGTTAGGCTGCTCATCCCTGCCAATCCTTAATACAGTTATAGGTACCTGGGGAACTTTAAACTAAAGAAGTCAGGTGGCAAAGGATTTTAAGCTCCTCAGACATTAGGGGTCAGCTAAGGATGACAGTTTAAGTGCTTACTGTACATTTTGTGTAAATCCTAGATTAGATACTCAAGTCCTTATATCCCATTGGGTCCTAAGACTTTGATGCATTGCTCTAAGCCAAGGCATTTAGCTGACATGCTTAGTCACTTAAGCTCCTGATAGAGGGAGAGTGAGGCCACCTGTAATCTGAATCACTCTTTTGGATTCTCCATCTTTGTCAATTGACTGCAGGAAAAACAAGTTTTTTGGATGTGGATGTTCTTCAGGTATGACTTTAATACTTCAAGTTGGGTTAAGTGTGCTGAAACATCATCACTTAGTGCTAAAAGTCACAAAGGAACTTTGTGATGAGAAAGAATTCACAGGCAGCTCAGAGTCAAAAACCCAGTGCTTTAATCTACCCCTGTGCCCACACATTGACTTTGTTAGTATCTCCCTGCCTCAATTCTCATGTCTCCATGTCTATGCTGATTCAACAGGAATATTTGCAGTCTTTCTTGGAACAAAACTGGCACAACTCTTGAATGAAAGTGAGGACAGTGCATGAATGAAGAGTGACAAAACATATTCTACATGCATGCAAAATTGTTGCTCAGAGTACAGGTTTTATCACTTGATCTGAGTTGTCAGTGCAGCAGCAGAAAAATATTTTCTTTCATTTAAAAGTTACAAAATGTTGCCGTCTATTTGATCTGAAAGTCAGCAGTTGCTGCCAGCCCACTGCATTTGTACCAGCAGCATCTCAGAATGTTCAGTTTATGGAAATCTAGACTGGCATTTTGCATTGTTAAGACTACATAAAATCTTCAACAAATTGCCAAGAGCCATTTCCCCTATCCTCCTGCTTAAAGAGTTACCTAGGTTTATATCACTGCTAATGTGAAACACTTGCTCACAGCAGCAAGTGGCAATTCTGGGTACATCAAACCCCAAGTGAGGAGTAATTATGATTCAATGTCAATATTAATGTTGTCAAAATTTTAAAATATGGCTGACATGACAAAGCCCCCCTGCTGTCTGAGGATAGCCCAGACACAAATGCATTAGAACAACTCCAGGTTTTCCCTTAGCACTCTTATTGCTGGGCAAATCTCTAGCTGGTTCTCAAACAATTATGAAAAAAAAAAAAAAGCACCAGAGGGGGAAAAAAAGGAAAAGAAAATAAGGACAGATGGGATGAAAATAGAATTGCCTATTCCATGCACAAACTGCTATGTGGGGGCAGAGGGAGAGGAGTGTTGAAAGATAAAACAAATAACTTTAGTTTAGTTTAAAAGTGCCCATAGATAGAAATATTTGTGACTTCAATGGGAAATATATTCCAGAGAGTTCTGCAAGCTCTTTGATGAATGTGTGGAATTGTCTCCTTGTCTCCTCATTACCACTTAAAAAAATAAAAAAATATAAAGAAAAAGGAAAAAAAAAAGATCTGACAATTCAAGCCATCGTCTTTAGCTTCTGTTGTTTTCCATTAGCAACAGGAAGACACTCTTTTAGTGAAACACAAAACGTGGTTTCCAGAGCTACTGCTGATTTTTGCAGCATGCCAGGACCTGATTCACTTGTTCCAAGAGCAGCTCAGAAAGGTGGTTAGAGACAGTTTTCAGTACTTTATTTGTCTCAATTATCTGTTCCTGCCTATTTGAGTGAATCAAACATCCTGGCATTGTTTATCACAGGCTTTATGTTCACTAATAACACTGTTGTTTATTACTTGGAACATGCTGCATGCAGTCAATATGGGTTCCCTCCTACTAATCCCCACAAGCTTGCATTTCTTTTTTTCCTTCATTTCTTTTTTTCCTTCATAATAAATCTGCACTAATATGAATCAATGTGGCTTTCTATCACATTGTTTTCATTTGAAACTTGCCTGTTATCACATGGATGAAGGCTTCTGGCCTTTTTTCAGAGATGTCCTTATTTATAATCCAGAAAAAACAAAATCCAGCACCACATCCTTCCAGATATTTTGAAAATGGGTCTTAATTCAATGAATCATAATTGGCAGTATCTGAGAAGTTCAACTCTGTTACATGAACAGTGCCTGTGACTCTACCTTTGGTCTTTCTGGTCCTTTGTAATGCCATCAAATTCAGGAAAATACCAAAGAACCTGGACAAGGTCCAGTGCAGATCCAGCTCAATATTCCAATGGGAGACTAGGCAGGTTGTCCTAAATGTAGAAACAGGGCCAAAGGAGTCAAAGTTTACCGGGATGAGTTCACATTAAATTAACATCTAGTATTGTGGAGAATTGGGCATAATTTCTGACAGCAACAGGCAGAACCACCTTGCCTCTTCTATCCTACAGTAGTCAGAGATTTTCACAGATTTCATAGCATGGACACCTTAATATGACTGGTCTGCAGACATCATTGGACATAGCACCATTCTGGCAAGGCAGCAAAAGCTGTTGGCAGGGGAGAACTCTGCCACAATGGGCCCTCTCACACAACAGATTAATCACAAAGTGATTGTCTATCTCCTTTTCACATAATCTGATGAGTAGCTACTTAATCAAGGGAACAACTACAGTATTTCCCAAGGTCCTTTTGGGACTCTAGTGAGATGAATGAGGACGTTTTCCCCTAAAGAGAAAATTATAGGAAAAAATGTGTAAAGCAATCTATAACAAAAGCTGGTCACGTGCATCATGGGGAATATGGTTGCTGTTATTGTTGTTTCGTTTTGTAATGTGGAAACATTACATTTCCATGGAGTCAAATATTTTTGCTTCAGCTTGATAAATAATTTTATTTCTACTTTCCAGTATATTTAGTTTTCCCCTCAGAGATTGTCTTTATATGCATATCCACATAGCAATTATATTTACTCACTTAATGTTACAAAATAAAATCTGTATCATGTGGGATTACCATTAATGTTTTAAAAGAAACAAAAGATCAACATTAGAAATACATATTTATTTGTTTCTCTTTATTAAAATATTTTTCCTTTAGAAAAAGTTAGTGTTAGCATTATTTGAATAAAATAGAAAAGTCAGAATGATTTGTTTTAACAAGTCACAATTGTGTCTGAGTAAAAACTTCATCTATATACAATCAATTACAAAAAGAAGTTTCTATATTTAAAAATGGACATTTTAATGCAAAAATTATTTAGTACAGGGTTTAAAACATTCCACAGCTGTGAATATGTTTCCTAAGGTCACTCCATGTGGTGGATATTTTTCTTAGAATTAGGCATAAATGAGTCATATTTTTGTATTTTATTGACAATGACCAATACTTTGTGAGTTTGGATGTAAAACCAGTAGAGTAATGTCCACAAAAATGTCAGACATATAACATAACTGGGCTCTAATCTGTGACTGAGAGTCCTACAAAGCATTGCAATGTGAATAATAGAAAGCCAAGTGACAAATGCCCACTTCATGCCCTAGAACTGTGGACTGAGCTCTCTCAGTGTGTTTTACAGCTGCATGTCAATCTGGACCATTACAGTAAAGATCACATTACACTCTTCTCTAAGTGACTTGGTTTGCTAGACCAGTTAAAAATAATCACCATTAGACTCTGAAGAGGAATAAGTCTAGATAAAAGGCAAAGAATGTGCCTGCATTAAAATAAGATGTAAAAAATACATGCATGTAGAATATGCTTTTATTTTAACTAGTTGCTTTGCAGCATCACAAGATTCAGGACAAAACTGTGCATGTCAATCAAGTCCACTTGGCCTTGATATCAGAATTTAGATTGATGGTTCTTGCTAAAGTCTTTCACAACATCTTCATTGACATTCCTACCCATCCTAGAAACATTGGAGGTTTCAGGAGTTTGTAGTCTCATGGATGGAATAAAACTCGTGAGGTCAGCCTGTCAATATCAGGGCTAATCCAAATGATAGATGAGGTTGCAGGGGACTCATACTTCACAGTCACATCTCCAGATACAGAAACAAACCAGAGTAATTATGAATTAAAACTGATATAGTCACTAGCAATCATTTGTTTTGTTGTTCTTTTTAATAGTGTCCTTCCCAGTACTCCTTTGGAGACAAGATTCTGCCATAGTCTGACATTATATATATATATATATATATATATATATATGTGTGTGTGTGTGTGTGTGTGTGTGTGTATGTATGTATATATAAGTATGTATGTCTTGAGACAACATCTTCTGACCAAAGTGGGGGCAAATAAACACTGTTAAGTGAAATTATTTGCTATCTCTACAATTTTTTAGATATTGTTCTTGCTTTCCCCATTAACAGAATAATTTTTTTTCATGTTTTCTAAAGGGATCTTGGAGGTCTTATACCATGTTTAGTTCTCTGCTGGAGATATTCAACACATTTTCTATTGTCTCAAGGCATTTAATTTACTTTTTATTTAAGAATACTTTAAAGAAGATCATGCATGTTTCACTAACAGTAACATTAGAAATGTTTCTCATTTTTCCCCAGTCATTTTTAATTTTATCATACAGATGACTTGAACACATGTACATTTCTGTAAAATAAAAAGATGTGTTAACTCATCTGATCAATCAAAGGATTGATAGGGGAAAAAAAAATAAATTGCCCCTCCTCAGTCTCCCTTATTGTGTGTGCATATGTATGTGTCACTTCTGTCATATCCTTCTTTTCCTTTTCCTCAATGTTATCTCTTTTCAGTTGCAATGAATAAAAACAAAACAAAACAAAACAAAGCAACAACCCTCCGTTATATTTCTTAAACTTGAACATAACCATAAAAGAAACAGCTGAGCTACCATTTTGTCATTGTTCTGACAATAGTCAACAATGACAGGTCAAAGGAAAAATTCACAAAAAGAGAATATATTCTTTTTTTATGCCCCTCAAAATGTTCTTGAATTATTTTTGTGCTGCTTGGTCAATAACGATAACCAATACAGAAGAGACCTTTGTCTGAGGAAATACCACAGAGTAGACATTTTCTGCTGGATAAAATTTTGTTGTAGGTTTTTATAGTGACAGTTAGAGACAAAGCTGAGCAGAACATATTGGTTTTGTTTCTGCACTAGAAACTTGAGCTAATTCAGCTGCCTTCCACAAGCACTCTGGTCCTAGTATCACACTCTTAAGTTCTGAAGATTTGGAATTCTCTCCCACCAAAATGTAGGGTCATGGGAATGTGGTAAGTGGAGCTGATCCTTGTGATGGTTCTGAGATGTCTTTTGGAATTTGAGTAGTTATGAATTTAAGGATTACAGCTCCTTTTTGCCATATGGACATGTGTGACCCTTAACGAATTACTTTTCTCTGTGTATTGAACCTTATCTCCAAAAAGACAAGGTTCCAGGGACCAATTCCTATCTCATTTATACTCTTTGGGGCAATGCCTTATTCCTTTTCAATGTGAAGCATGTTGGTAAACAAAACCTCAACCTCAGTGGACACCTAAGAACCTAAATTTTGCCTCTGCTAACGATAAAATTCTTAACAGGTCTAGCTGGACCACTTTGGAAAATATCTGAAGAGAAACATTCTGTGGCAGAGACTCAAAGGAAATAAGCAGCATTAGAAATGTTTTTTCCTATTAAATATGCCAAGGTAAGTAAACAGATTTGAATGGAGGTGTTTGCAGCACGTATATTCAGAGCTCTAGGCTGATACTTTTTATGGCCTAAATTCCACTCTTGGTGCAGCCCAGACAACTTTACAGGCTTTATATCTTAATTAAATCTTTCTAATGATTCAGAGCAATTTTTAACTCCCACTTTACATTTGTTCACTTGCTAATACGTGCTGAATATATGCCTTTAGATCCCAGAATCACATTATGGGTAAAGAATGGTTTGGAACTTTAAAACTCAATTTAACTACCATTCTAAGTATTTATTTATTTATTTATTTCCAAATAAAACATATTGGCTAATACTTTATTGTAAATAACCTAGCCATTCAATTCAGAAGCCCTACTGAAAATAAATAATCTTGATAACAAAGCTTATTTACAAAGTTACAATAAAATACTGAGTGGTTTTTACTTTTACTAATGTAACTTCATCTATCTGCATAGTAATTCTCAGCAATGCTAAGTTCTATTGCCCATTTGTAAGTCGATACTGTTACATAGTACAAACAGATGTTAAATTAGTTTATAAAAACACCTAGGAACAACTGTAGCAGCAGATTGCTTGTAAGTAATAAGCAAGATTATAAAATTCAGATTGCAACACAATGCAATAGTTTCATGTGCTAGCACAAATTAAAAAATATATATACCATGGACAAGGTGCAAAATGGATCAAATTAAGATAATGCCAGAATAAATGGACTCAATATTATGTTAATATTAAAGAACTTTACTAGCACTGTGATCCTGCCAAAGAATTTTAATGTGTCTTCTATCTCTACTCTACCAGCAAAGTAATAGTTTGAAGGACCTACCAGTGTTCTTTAATCACAAAAAATATTTGCACCATATTCAAAAAAACCAAACTATACAATGGAAAGGTGATATATCTGTTGTCACAAGTAGAGCAAAACTTGAATCCACATTTTTCACGTAAAAAACTTGCAAATAAGAGACTATTTTATTCAGTAAAGCCAAGGAATTACATTATAATAGAAACACTGTCATGTCCCTAACTAACAGCACAAATGTCACTTCTATAATGAGGCAGAATTCTCTGCTGTTTTTCTAATCTCTAGAGATACGATTCTACAACAAAAACAAAACAAAACAAAATATAAAAAAAGTAAATTTAGAATACCCAAAGAACAAGCTGGTGGTGGTATTTGTCCCCCCCGCCTCCTTTCTAAAGGACAGGTTACCAATCCAAATTAGGTTAAATAAGATTTGAAATTTGTTCAGTCTCCATTAGGAGCCTAGTAGAAAGAGAGAAATGTGACTAGCATAGAGAGAAATGTGATTAACTAGCTGAAAGGTATCATAAATTTCAAAAGAAGAATGGACCATTGGACAAGTGCTGGGTGTGTTTGAATGAAATCATTTCAACTATTGTGCAAGGAAGAAATTTAGAGGTGAGCAGAGGAGAATTAGGCTTATTTTTTGCTGGGTTTAAAGTACACAGAGTGTTGATTTTAAACCAGCTTTTTAATTTAGCCTCAGAGAAGTGTTTATTGAAGCCCGTGTAAAAGGACCAGCCCTGGTGAGTCTATGAGTCTTTTACACATTGTGACTAGCATTACAATGACTGACGCAACACAGTAAGTAAAAAAATAAAGTTCCCTTTCTCCCTCGGTCCCCCACCTCCCTCTCCAGCAGATCAATATGCTTGAAGAAAATGTCACAGACTCCATTGAAGGTAATAGGTTTAGATCACCATTACATTTTCTATTCAATGAACTGAGTCTGGTCCATTTCTGTTGGAAAATTCACCTGTTTCAAAAGATTCATTTTCTTCAATGCAGTAGAATATAACAGCAGAGCAGTGATGCCTGCAGTAGATAGATATAAAAATATGTATATATATATATATATATACACATATATGTATATATATATATATATATATATATATCTGTAGTTCATCTGCTCTCTTATATGTAAAGAATAGAGAAATAAGGGGTTACAAAGGAATGTTTAGATGACTCTTATTTAAATTCATTACTGAAAAGTAAAATGAACCAAGTTGCTCTGTCTTCCTAGTTCCGTCCTCGGGCTCTGACTTTAAAAGACTTTTTCCTGGCTCAGAACAAGTGCTCTGAAGCCAAAATAGTGAATAATTTACATAGAATTTAAATGGTGGGAACCAGACTTTCTTCTTTTTCT